>RDRW01000189.1:25000-347305 GCA_007896445.1 Puccinia hordei | reverse complement strand
TGGTATGTATGAGTCTTATAAAACTGTTAAGGGTGGTTTGAAAGACCTGCCTCTATATTTACTACAAGATTGACACAACAATTTTTTATTTATTGTTGGGGCTAATGACTTTCTTTTTATGTGTTTTCAAGAGGAATATATATGTATAAGTAATCTTTTATCATACAAAGATCTGATTTCAACTACACATAGTCAGCAATGAGCTTGATGAAGGGATCAGGGAAGTAGACAGTGGATGGATTGTCACAGAAAGGTTTGGTAGAATACAGCTTTTGGAATTGATGAGGAACAGTATTCATATGTGTATGATTTATTTGTGTCCCTTTGTAGATGAAGTCTGAGCAAGATGCGTAAGGATGTTTTTGTATAATGTGAAATATTCAAAGTGTTTTACCCTCTTCCTTAACCTTTAGTTAAAAGAGCACAATACTCCTCCTTTAATTTTTGTTGTGTATTTTGAACTGATATGAATGATTCTGTTGTGGGTCTCCTGATTAAGATCAGACTATTATATGGATGGGTGAGCTTATTAGTTTTCCTGCTAGATGGGAGTGGGAATCAATGCTCTCCCTGTTAGAGGGGAGAGGAAGCCTCCTTGCATGGTAAAATATGAGGGGTTTTTGCTGTTTTAAATCTGATTGAGGTGTTTATGCTGGTGAGTCTTCTTTCTCTACACTGCCTTGATGCATGGAGTGCATAAATTGGCCTATTATGCTGGTGATGTTATCTATCTTGCACTTCTTGTCATGACTCAGCATTTCCAATCAAACTGAACTACTGATATGATAGATCTTGGAAGTTGATGAAAGAATATTAATCTGAATGATACCCCAACATCATTTCAAATATATGACAGGTCACAACTTCAGTTCCCCAATATCAATTCTACACTCTTGACTCACTACTCTACAATCTTGCTCTCTCTCTTCATCCACTTTATAACTTGACTCATACTCTACACTTCCCTTTATCTCTCAAAACATCATTCTAAATCAACCCATCACATCAACTCAGCTCAACTCATTCACAGTCACAACTAAATCCACCTTCTCTTCTTTTACTTATCAGTTTCCTTATTTTTCTCTTCTTCAATCTTATCACTCTATAACTCAATATTGTTTGACTGTCTACTCTGCCTGGTGAGATTTATCTACTCAAATTTTATTTTTACTTATACCTAACTACTACTTTCAGTACTCTAATCTTGTTCTACTCATTTCACTTGTCCTACTTCCTAACAAATTCATACTCTATTGCATGATCCTGTTGGTATTTTTCATAATCTTCTTTCTATTGTTTCTTCTTATTTTGATTTCATTATCTAAATTGTTTCTCCAGTTTGCTGGCTCTTAGATAATACAGTCATCCAATCAAAAACCTTGTAAGAATAAAACGTGAAAAACAAGCAGAAAAAGTGAAAATTGAGCAATAAAGTGAAAACTGAGCAGAAAAAGTCAAAAATGAGCATAAAATGTGTAAAGTGAGCAGAGAAAGTTAAAAATGCACATAAAATTTGATAAATGAGCATCAACTTGAAAACTGAGCATAAACTGTGAAAACTGAGGGTAAACTGTAAAAAGCATAAAATGTGAAAACTGAGCATAAACTGTGGAAGTTGAGCATAAACCATGAAAAACTGAGCAGAAAAAATTTATAGCTGAGCATAAACAGTAACAAATGAGCTGTGGAAGTACAAACATGAGATATTTAATTAGGCTTCTAGTCACATTAAATACACAGGCAGAGAAGGATAGGAGCTACTTTGGAGCTGAAACCAAAGTTGCAGAATGTCACTTTTCATCAAGTGATTATTTTTCTTCTGGGTATACATATATAAACAATTACTAAATCATCAGTCATTCCCTAATCATCAATCACCAGTTTGTAAAGATTCATCCATTCTCAAAACTTAATACTGAAACCAGGTCAGTCCACTGGCCCTTTCCAACCCCCCCACCCCTTTCCCCCATTCCCATACCCTACAGCACTTCAGGACCTGTCCAAACCCTCCAGGAGAACAACTGGGCCTAAAGTATCCTGTCAAATTCCCACAAAGAGAAAAGAAAGGGAAAAAATATGTAAGAAAGGCACACCACTTTAATAGATGGGAAGATATAATAGTGCAAGGAGGAGACAAATAGGGAGCAGGCAGAGAGTCTGAGAATAAAAGGAACAAAATGAAAGCATAAAAAGTGATAAAGAAATAAAGAAATAAGTTCAGTTTTTTATACTTTCCAAACAAGAGAAAGAAACAAGGAATGAAAAGGGGAGAATATGGGAGAGACAGCACATAGGAAAGGATGAGCAGATTGATTCTCTGAGCAGTTGAAATCAAGTAGATAGAGCAATAAGCACCAAGTGTGAAGAACCAGCAATGACCGGTATTGATAATCTTATTGATTGAGTAGTCTTGATGAGCAATCCATTGGGTGATCTGTCTTGAATCAAATATTGAAGATGATTGAGGAGAGGCAATGAAGTTGAATCAGAAGGAGGGTATAAGGAGAGGTGTGATCTTAGCCCTAAACAATTGGTCAACTGAGGTAGTCCTTGTCTTCATTGGGGTTGCATGTCTAGCTGTGCAGTCTGGTTTCACCAAGATTTCAACAAGTAAAACATCTGAAATCAGGATTTCTTGGGGATGGGGCATATGGTTTTCCAGAAAGGTGAGGAGGTGGCATCTTTAGATCAGAAAGCACTGCCAATTGCTTTATAAGGGAATCCAAATTTATGATCTGTAGTATATGAAGGGGCTGGAGCTGGAATCTGGTATATGGGTTGGGGCTTAGCTGGTTTATCCTTGGAAGATGTGCTGATTATTTCCTGGGTAGTATCTTTCCTGGAGATTTTTCTTCTTTCCATTACTGGAGCTTACCGGACTTCTCTGTGCATGTAGGTGAGCAGGATTCGGGTAGTGGGCAGTATATCTCCTCCATCTTTTGAGGCTAGAATTTTTTTTGTCCCTAATAAGTTCCTTGGTTACTGAAGATTCCAATTCTGGGCTGAGTGAGTCCAATAAGATTTCCCTGTATTCCTCCACATGTGATATTTGGCTCATTCTGAACAGTTGGTTGGTTATCTCACTCCTCCCACAAAAGCCTACAGTAAGTATTTTTCCATTTAGGATTGTAGCCCTTTTTAGCCGCAATTTTTTTCTGGGTCCCTGATTGCACTCCCCTCCCAATAAATTCAAATATTTTAATATTAACCAAAGAAAGGATTAGAAACTCCTAAAGTATATTATCACCATTTTTTTTAGCCTTGCAGAATAATTTTAGTCCCTGGCATTGCAGAGCATGACATTCCTTCTGATTGAAATTCTGTCACTTGAGCCTCACAAGTGTGACAACAGATGACCAAGAGAGTGTGTCTACTTTGGGATCAGAAAAAAAGGTGCACGATGACCCCTTGATAAAGAGATAAGTAGGTTATGGTTTTCTTGATTGTGATCTTCAACTCATTGGACAAGTGCCATGATAATGATAATAAAGAGAAGAAATTGCTGGCTGGTTGGTTTGGGGACATGCAAATAATTATGTGGAGATAGTTTCCAAGGGAAGGAAAAAACCTACCAAGAACGAGTAACAACGACAACCAACGAGATGGGAAGAAACTCGAGGAGACAACAAAGAGAAGACCAAGAACTACAACTATTAACAACAACCACAACATCGATTGACTCTGACGAGGAAGAGGAAACTAAACTACCAGGAACGGCAACCAAGTCAGGCAGACGCAACTTATTCAACTCATTCGCAACACCGCTAGAAGAAGACGAAGAAGACGAAGACGACGAAGAGCAGCAAGATGAGCAGCAATCAGAGTTAAGAACTGCTCAATCACAAGGAGGGACGAAAAAAAAGAAATCAAAGAAGAAAAAGAAGAAGACTAAAGCTCTCCCACTCGATTCACCAACAGCAACATCACCACCACCACCAAGCACGGGAACAGCCAAGAATACTCAAAACAACACGAACGGCAAAACTGCTAGTAATGGAAAACAGAAAGAAACAGAGGATGACGAGATCGATCTGGCGTTGCAGGAACTAAGTAAGAAGATCAAGTCCCAGCATGCCGACCATCCTCAAAGACCACTCGATCAGCAGGAAGATACAATCAATAAACTGCTTAAAGTCGATCCCAAGATGCTCGACCCGGACTTGGAGTTACGCAGGATGTTTGGAGCCAAAGTGGCAAGTACATTTCTTCTTACTCTTTCTTTCACGCAATGTCGTGTACCAAAAAAAAAAAAAAAGCAGAATAGCAAAGCTGAACTATGGGGTGGATTTTATTGTTATTATTCTTAGGTGTCTTCTAGTGGATCGATGATCCGACCCTTACATGCAGTTTACGGTGCCCGAATTTCAAACGACCCGCACCATCAAATGAACTCGAAGCTGAAGATGAAAGCGAGTCTGCTAGCCAAGCCGGAGCCGAGCTGGCCGCCTTACAGTCGGGCCTCGTCGGGGTTGAGCATGCGAAGGATGGGCGCAGAGGAGGTGGCAGACCGACAGCTCGCAGAGGCCGATATGTGGTTCACCTTTGAACATAGCCTCAGCTTCAAGCTCGTCCAGTCCCGCTTTCTACAAGCTATCATGTCTCTGGGTCCGTCTCCTCCAATCCTCCACTCCACACCCTGCACAAGACTGATTTATCTTTTGGGGTTGGATTATCTAAAGACCCTAACCAACTGGTGGCCATCCTCCAAAGATCCCCATACCATCCGGACACACTGCTCCAACTCTCGGAAGTCTCGGCACATAACGAAGATCAAGGTCAGGCTACACGCTTCCTCAACCAAGCCCTGTTCGTCAACGAAAAAACTCTCTGGACTGCTTCGAGCTCTTTCTTCTCCTCCGGCGCAGCTCGCCTCGACTTCAGACTCGTACAGAATCGTAACCTCTTTAAGGCCCTAGACCTTAAACTTAAACTTTTGCTTAAACAGGGTTGTTATCGTTCTAGCTTTCAAACGTGTAAATTCCTCTTCTCTTTAAACCCTTATCAGGATCCTTTTGGCGCTCTACTCTGGTTAGTGTCTTTTTTTCAAACCTTCTCTACTTGTTTCAACTTTTTTTCCATTCATTTTCCCCAGAAAAAAAAAGAAAAGAAAAAAAACTTGATCAATTGCCTGCTAACATGATTTGTTCCCAAAGGATCGACTTTCTAGCTCCTAAAGCCAACCAGGACCAGTTCTTCTTGGACCTTCTTGATAACTTGGCCGATCTACAGAACCGAGATCCTAATGGTGGGATTTACACCGAAGCATATCCGGGATTATATTATGCGAGAGCCTTATGTTTGAGAGCGATTGAGGAAAAGGATCGATGTTCAGTTGAGCTAGTTTTCACAGCTATTCGTTTGTGGTCAAGGTAAAACTAATTTTCTTTATTTTCTTAACCAGAACCATGACCCAAGCGACTTTGCATTAGAATCTGCCATCTTGAGATTTCCGCAGGTGATCAAGCCACTGGCTCGAGTCATTGGACTATCGATACCGGTCCAATACGAGCAAATCGAGCGGGCGCAAGTGGATGAGGGATACACGGATGATGAGGCCAGGAACATGCTCCATTTGAAGGCTCGGATTTATGCTACACGGGCGGCCTCGCTGTGGAAAGTGCCAGAGACCTCGACGTGGCTGCGGCGGATCCTCGAACACGTCGTGCCCAAGTTTTCTCAGCCTGACGATCCTGACGTTCAGCTCGGCATCCAGTTTGTTACCAATCCTCAGCTACACCATGTTGCTGCTGAAGGCATCTATCGCGCCGCCCTTGTTTCCGGTTTGTCATATCCACTTCCCCGATCCTATCTGTGTATCAAGCCACTGACTCAGCCTCCGTTTTGTTTGCTTGATTGGCTCATACGCAGACGTTCAAGCGTTCAAAAACTTGATTCCTCCATCGGTCTATTCTCATTCGGCCACTGCATTCTCCTTTGACCCCTTACCACCAGAAGGAGGGACGAATTACGATGCGGAATATTTCAAAAAAACAGACGAGGTATTGGGAGAGTCGAATTCTATGAATCGGAGACAGGAGGGCGAGGACGGAGAGGAAGAGGAAAGAGTAATGGGTGGAGGAGGAGAACAAGACGTTGAGGAGGTGCTCGAGAGGCTTTTTGCCCAAGTTGATGATGAACAACACCTCGGCCCCGAACACCGCAACCACCTTGTCAACCAACTCCAGTTTGTCCTCCAACTTGACAATGACTTCCTTCAACCTCACCAACGCCAGGCACTCTTTGCCCGCCTCGATCGTCTTTTCGAACATCCTCCTATCCCTCCTCCTCTTCCTCATCAACATGACCAGGACCTCAATGTCGATCAGAGTTCCACTTCAGACGATGACGATCACTTGCCGATTCCTGGTGCATTCGCTCATAGCTCTTGACCTAATTCCTTCCAAATCATCTACCCTCTCTCTCTCTCTCTGTGGCATTCATTTTCTCCCTTTCATCTCATGTATTGTCATCTATAAAAAAATCATGTTGGAGACTTTCTCTGGTCTTTGAATAATATGCATTTGCCCCATGTCTTGTCTGCTCAAATATATCCTACGTATATATATATATATATATATATATATATATATATATATATATATATACAACACATCCTTGAGAAAGAAGTCCTTGTTGGTCGTCACTTCAGTTATCAGTATATAGACAAATTATTGATGTTATATAAGAGACATTGATGGAAGCGGAATGAAAGTTCATACATAGTTCAGCCCCTATGGATCTGTTCCAGCATAGAACCTTCTGAATTGTGCTGTGCTGAATTAAATGTTAGTGGAATGCTATTGGACTATGTATACGCTAATGCTTTAGCGTAGCTGGCCCAGCGTTGATGGATGGAAACAGTTGATAGACAAGAAAAAAAGTGATCTTGAGAGATCATGTCGATGTTCCATGGCAAGTCATTAAGGGCATTTATGTTGACAGAGACCACTGATAGAAACCCCCGGTCGACTTTCTTCTCTCCTTTGACTAAGTCTTGCACACATAGCCTTGCAAGGAGATATACCTACTAAATGCATTTCTGTGATAACATTGAAAGTGCAGCTGGGACCTCATTCGGATGGAAGTGTTTACGACAGGAAACCACATGACACCCCAGTTGTCACTTAGATACACCAGGAAAAATAAATTGTCACCTGACACCCAGTGACATCAAGAAACAATGGCTGTAGCTTTGTTCTAGATCTGGTTCTACCCC
Organism: Puccinia hordei; assembly: GCA_007896445.1. Taxonomy (NCBI): domain Eukaryota; kingdom Fungi; phylum Basidiomycota; class Pucciniomycetes; order Pucciniales; family Pucciniaceae; genus Puccinia; species Puccinia hordei. Next base: position 340,089 of record RDRW01000189.1, on the reverse strand, counting down.
AGCTAGGCAACAATGGCCCCTTTGTGTCCTACAAGGGGCTGTACATGAGACCAACTGTACTAATGATGGGTAGCTCATTGAACCTAGGCTGATGTCACCTGTAGTCTAGTGACAATTTATTTTTCCTGGTGATATCTGAAATGGGTTTTAGTTGTTCAGTTGACAATGTACACGATTGAGCAAGAGTTTATTGGATTTATTGTTATGGATGATTGGGCATAGAAGGGAGACGCAGAAAAGATGAAAGAATCGTTTTATTTTATTTTTTGGGGTGGGAACAGCACAGGGGACTGGATTGGGGACTCTTATTGGGCCGACAAATGGAGAAGGGGGGAAAGAGAGTGTATAAAGCTCTCTTAAGTATACGTAGGGGGTGTGTACAGCGTTTCTTCATGCGCGTTTCTGGTTCGGGTCTAGAGGATTATACTTGTGTTGGTTGAAGTCACGGGAGATTGACGAGGGAGTTAGACATGAAGGGGAAAAAAACATGAGATCAGGAAAAAGGGCGGGGCTGGATTGGCAACCAGGTCGGCAGGGGACGAGAGGATAAATAGACACGTTTAGTATTGGGGGCTTCCGCCTCCTTGGCCGCCTTCGCCTTGAGATCCGTAGCCACCACCGTATCCGCCAGAGCCTGGTGGGCCTTGGGGAGGGGGAGGGTAGTACTTTACAGAATTAGAAGCAAGGGAGTAGATTTTAATGATTTGCGGTAAAAGAAAACAGTTGGTAAGTTAACGTACGGCATTGTCATATGCTTGGTTGGGGTAGCCACCCGCCTGTCCAGGGTATCCTCCCTCGGCGGGACCGGCGGGGTAGCCGCCATAGCCGGCACCGGCGTAGCCAGCACCATAACCGGGACGACCACCACGCATGGCGCCGAAGCTGCCTCTGCCGGGCCCTCCGGTACCGGGGCCGGAGCGTGCTCGGGGCTGTAAGAGGGGACGAGCCTTGACGAGGGTTATAGGATGACCATTAACGACGATGGGTTGTTCGGCGCCCAGTTCCTCGAGCTTGAGAAGTACTTTCTCGAGCGTGGCGACGTCCTCGAACTCCAGGTGTCCGGTACCCTTCAAGAACCCACCAGGGAACTTGTGTAGACGGATCGAGCGCGGTTGGACGCCTAGCGTTTCGTTCAAGGCTAGACGTAGACTAGCTTCATCTGCCTCCCCCTGTGTAGGGAATCCGGACATGAACAGTTGGTTCGAGGCGTCGGAAATCATCGGGCGTCGTTGTGAGAGGGCGGCTACAATCTGGCGGCCTAAAAAGTCTAATCCGTTGAGCGCGGTCACGGCAGCCTCAGCTTCGGCTACAGTGGCATACTTCGCAAAACCAAATCTGTTGAACAAAGCGTAAAGGTTGGGCGAAGTTAGTATCGGCGCTAGAGTGGTTTTCCTCTGTGCGAAATGTTGAATAGAAACGAGGGAGAGGATAGGACGGACCCTCTGATAGCACCATCACTGTTACGAACAACGTCGACCTTCTTGACGGGGGTATACTGTTTGATGAAATCGGTCAAGGCTTCCTCGGTGACAGCGAAGGATAGATTGCTGAGATAGACGGCGGGGAGGTCAGCGGTAGCGAGGGGTTGAGATTGGGAGGGTGTGGCCTCAGGTTGAGCATGGTTGGGCTCTTCCTCTAAACGCAAGGCGGTTGAGGTAATCGACCTGATTGAATTTGTTCCAAAGGATTGGGCCGATTGGAGTGACCTCAGTCCGGCGACGGGAACCGAGACTCGGGCTGACTGACGAGCAAGAGATGGGGTGCTGGCTTTGAGGGCCCGGAGACTGGTCGACACGAATTGCTTGGCTAACATGTTTTCGTTGGTTGATTGGGTATCAGAGCTTGAGGGTGTGGTTGTTTTCCTAGTGGGTGATGGCTGATCTTGGGGTCCTCTTGCGCTGGGTTGTCAGACAAGGATGAGAAAAACCGGGTAGGGTTAGGTTTCATCACTCTATCGAGCCTGGCACGACCTGTGGGACACTCCTGTCACGAACGTAACATCCATCATCACCCGAAACAAACCCACACCACCGACCCAGTGGGACGTGTTTGGTCTCCCTTGACTTGTTTTCAAAAATAAAAAACTGAGAGTTATCCATGTAGACAGTTAAACATTTAAATTCAAGCAGAATATCCGAGTGAAAACCGTCGAGATGTCTCATGAGCTGCTTTGCTATCCCCCCTCTAAAAATGAAATCTTTAGAAAGACTTTACCAGATCAATAGTTTCATCACACCAATATGGAGGTTACAGACTGCGAGCATAATTGACTAGGTTAAATTCATCCCAGTTAAGCTAGGAACCAATTTCAAATAGGTTGATCTCAACCAATGAAATTCACATTCAAGTGGCCTTGGGTTTATATTTCATCAGTTGAGATCAACCAAGTTTGAATTGATTGAGTCCATCCTAGTTTAACTGGGATAGCCTCAACCCAGCCAATTATGCTGGCAGTGTTAATTATAAATCAAGTCAAAAAAATCCTGATCACAAAATCTAACATCTCTCTACACTAAACTGTAGTTGTAAGGATCAACTGATAGCTAAAGCCCTGTTTGAACAGTATTGTCATACAACAAACTAAACAAATTCAGCACTAGACACCACAGGAGTTTGCTCAGCACTTGCATGCAAGTGCCATCACCCCTCTCTTTAGGAACCCTGTAAGATCTCTTGCAGAAGTTATGCTTAATTTTGTGCTGAATTTTGGCTGAATTTTGGCTGAATTGATGCTGAATCTTTCTGAATTTGTGTTGAAGATGGGTTCATATCAGCCTGATAATCACCCCAAGTGGACTATTTTCATTATTTTAAATTTCCCACAACCCATGTACAACTGCATTGCAAAGCAATCTCAATGTCTTGGAAGAAAACAAATTTTTATTGATGTAATAATATATTTTCATTGATCACATTCTTGTTGCGTCTTCCACAGGTGTCAAAATTGGTTGTCATACATGAAAAACAAAACTTTTGCCTTGGTAGATATACATTTCTTATGATATTGCATAAATTAAATGAATCATCTTTCTGTTTTCATCACTTGAGATACTTATAGATGTGTGGACAAATAATAATATAGTGGTTAATTATATCTTGTTGATTGATTGATGGTATAAGCATCACATCTTTAGAGATAAAAAATGATTACCTTTTGAACTGAGCTAGCTTCAATCACTGGCTAACCCCTTGATGTTTTTTTTTTTTGCAACAAAGGATTAAAAAGTGCTAAATCACCCACTGTAACCACCTTGTGATCTGGGAGTTGGCAGATAGGCATCCAGCAATTTTCAAATACAATTGTTTTAGGAAATTTTCCGATTTTTTTCATGAGTGTTGGAAGTCAAGTTCAAGTTCAGGGGAGTCCCAAATTATCCAGGGGTTTTTAATCACTTCATAAGATCCACACAAAATAATGTGTGTACATACAGGTGAAAATAATATTGAACATTTTTAAATATTTCACCTGATATTCCGGTGTTTTGTGGGCACTAAGCTCAGCATCACTTGGCTGTGTGGTAATATAGTTGTCACACAAATTTACGCACGTACAGTTGTGTGACAAATTCTTCCAGCTATTGCCTCGGAAAATGCATACAAAATTTAAACCAGATTAAAACTATGATTTAAGACAAACTGGCATATTTTTAGCAAGGATAATACCATGGCCCAAGGGGACCAAGATCAAGCAGCATTGATAATTACTCTGTCACCTCCCACACTTCCTTTTGAATTCTGTGTGCGCTGAAAATCATAAAAATAATGTTTCAGAGCAAACTATAGGGTATGGGTTTACACAGAGGTTCAAAATCATCATGGTCAAAAAAATATTCATCTTTGGTCAGAACTATGGATCAAGTCCACCTGATCATAAAGTTGGTCTGGGTTTCAAAATGTTTATGGCGTAAATTATACAGTTACATTACACAAAACATCTGGCATGATTCCAGGTAACATCAGTAGAGATTGTGCATCACATCACCTTGGTTGTTGAACCAAGATCAGACCAATTTCAAACCAACTTCAAACCAGTATCTAACAAGGATCAGACCAAACCTCAGCATGAGTTGGACAAAGGCACTTGTAAACAGGTGCTGAGAAAACATCCGTGGTGAGATTGTGAAAAACTCATGTTTGCTATAAATTGATCACATAATTAGAATGGCATTCCTTGGCCATCCAAAGAATAGACAAATCTTTCTTCCAGAAAGCTATGTAAAAGAAAGCATCTTGACATAGATCATGTTCACCTCCTTGTTACCATGGCAGGAGCTCTTATTACCTGTGATCTTTTGAGAAAACTAATTTTTGAAATTTTGGTGCAATCTGAACCCACGGCAGATACCTAAACAGCCATAACTCTGAAACTTTCACTTACATCATTCATGGCCATATTGACCTTCTCTCTCTAAAATTGGCAAGAATTCATTTTCTACAATCTTTAATTCCTGCCCAATTCCTTTCTCTCTCAAATAATTTCTCTTGAAGAAGAACGCAAATACTCCAACTACCTCAAGACTCTGCTATTGCTACTACTCTACTACACCACACAAATCTAATATCTATTCTGCCTGCACTCAATAATTCTTGTTTTTTCTTTTCCTCTTTTCTGTATTCTTCTGTTATCTGTTTCTCTGAATCACCTCCTTTCTCCCTTTTCTTTATGTCCAACTTGCTGAATTTCTTTCTCACCTCAATCTTTCCTAGATCTCCTACTTAATTCTCTTCACCAGTCTCCTCCTCTAAGTCCTCAGATTACTATAAAAAGTCACCATGTGCATTAGGGGGATGCTATTATCTCTTCTTTTCTCCTCCTGTTTATGTACTCTTGTTTCTTATCACTTGCAATCTTTTTAGTCTGGTATTTTTTCTTTAAAAATCTTATCTTTTTTAGATTGCTAATATAATGATTTCTTACTGGAGATCCTGTTGTTTTTCAATACTAGCTGCAAGAAGGGTTTTTGGAATGTTAACAAACTGCTCTGGTTGGAAAGATAAACTTGAATTTTTGTTAACCCTACTCTCTCACCACAAAATGGGAAATATTATCTTCAAATTTCCTTTTAATTTGGACTTCTTCAAAGAAAATATAACCCTCAGACCAAGGTAAAAACATTAGGACTTTGAATAGTAATAATAATAATGGGGTAAGAGAAAAGCACTCCAATCTAGCAGTGCATTGCCAGCAAGATTGACTGGTTTGAGGCTATTCCAGTTGAACTGGAATGGAATCAATCAATTTTAAATTGGCTGATCTCAAATGATGAAATTTAAACCCAAGGCACTGGCTTGATTGGTTTCAATTGAAGATTTTTTTATTGATAGTTTCATTGAAGAGAAAATTATAGTTGGAATATCATATTATCTTTTTGATTAACTCAATTGCTACTTGGCAGTATTCTGTTGTTGTTTCAGAATTGGCCCTTTGAAGTATGTTCATTGGTGAAACTTTTCCTTCTTTCTCCACCCAAAATTCAAGAACCTTCCAAGCAGTTTCCCAACCCCTTCCTGGAGAATTCGTTTTCTTCCTATTGAAGGTATCAGGTAATTGGAATTTTACTGCATCATGTAATTTATTTTCATGGTCTTTCAATCCACCTCTAGATTCTGGATTTGAACCCTTTTCAATTTTGTTCCAAAGTCTTTTGAAGGAATTGATTTTGAGGCCACCTAGCTCTTGATCTTTCAAGATATCCTTCACTGCCAGCATAATTGCCTAGGTTGAGTTCATCCCAGTTAAACTAGGATGTGACCAACCAATTTAAAGTGGGTTGACCTCAACCAATGAAATATAAAAACAAGGGGTCCCTTGGATTTATATTTCATCAGTTGATGTCAACCAAGTTTAACTTGGTTGAGTTCACCCCAGTTTAACTGGGATGACTTCATCCTAGTTAATTATGCTGGCAGTGTATGCTTGCCAAAAAGTGAAAGATAGAAAACTATCAACACTGTTGATTTTTTCTTTCTTTTTTCATTTTGTTCATGTATCTAGTTTGTGCTGGAAGAATCTCCATTTAAGAAAATCTTGGTGTCACATCATAAACAAAGGGCTTGATTTTGAGCTTGATATTTTTGTGTTTTGAATTTCTTCAAAGAATACACTTTTTTTTAACAGGCAATTTTTCACCTGATATTCTCAAAATTATTTCCATACAATGGTTTTCTCTGATATACTTATTTTTTACAAAATCTGGATAGCAAAATTGCAATCTGTTTGCAATATAACAAGAAAAGAACTTGACGTCTTTTTCTCTTGAAATTCAAAAAAACAAAATTGTGAGAATAGGGGGTACCAAATATGACCAAATCCGCCATTATGTGATTGACTGTTTTTCAAAAAACCACACTTTTTGAAAACATTCTGGTCATTCATCTAACACCTTCACTGCAAAAGGGGCGATATTGGTTACACCCCCCTGCAGTAACGTCAGCCAGAGCCAACAAATATAAGATTGGTCTGGGAGACTGATCTTATATCTGCTGGGCCCACAAATACATCAAATGACCCTTTAAATGTATTGGTAGACTCAGCCAATATAAGATTGGTCTGGGAGACCAATCTTATATTGGTTGGCTCCGGCCGGCGTTACCACGGGGGGCTGTAGCAATACAACCCCTTTTGCAGTGCTTTTGGGCACAGATGATTATTTTGTTTTTGGATTATTTATTGGTTTCAAAAGCAGATTTGGCCATATTTGATACCCCCTAATCTTTCTCTTGCATTTCTCTGAAGAAGTTGATTGAGACTTCTAAATATTGGAATCTTCCAGAAATCTCTGGGTCAACAAGGGAAAGATCCAAGTCCGGATCTATCATAAAAAATGCTACTCAGAGACATCCATTACTTGAACTTTATGGCTGCTTGGTTCAAGGCATTTTGATTGTTTCAATTTTGTTTGTCTTATTTTTTAATTGTTTGTTTTTATCTGTTGTTTTCTATTGTTATTGTTAGTTTTATAGTGAGTACTTCTTATTTTGATAGAAATGATCAAGGCTGTCAACAAACTGTACTCTACTCCACAAATAGTGGTGTGTACAGTAAGGAATAAAAGTCTTACACTTTAGGAAAGTGTAATAAAAAATAACAATAAGCCAAATTACTTTGGTGTTTTAATAAAAACACTAAGTATAAAAAAACAGGTTAATACCCTGCTGCCAGACTTCTGTTATGGGAATAAATATCCTCAGAAGGGCTAACCAGAATTTAACACGGTTATTCCAATTAAATTAAGAGTATTAATTTAATTGGGGGGGGGGGGGGTTTGAAGAACTCTAACTATTAAAGATAGTTATAAGTAGAAAAGGCCAGTCCTCCTGACTTACAGGAGAAGGTGTACGCCTTGGTAGCTTATAATAAGTTATCTAGTAATGGTTAAAGTTGATGGGAGGAGGATGTCTTCAATTTGGTGAAGAAACCTCTTCCTTAAATAATAAATATTTTGTATTAATCCCTCTGCAATTTAATTGACAGTGGGGATTGGGGCAATGTTGACAGGTGATTCTGATCAGCCTGTTCGTGGTAAGAAGGGAAGAATGGTGTCATTTTTAATTAAAATGATGCCATGCTTATTTCACATTAATTAAATTAATTTAATGTTTATTTTTCTTAATTAAACTAAATAATATTTAATCACATGTACATGTAACTTCCTTTGGGGTTAGAGCTTGGAAAAGCGCTTGCTCTGGAGAGTAAAACATGTGGGAATTAATTTACAAGTCATTATTGCATAATTAATATACTTTACATAAAGATTTACTTTTATTTATATGTAATTTTATACTATAAATTACTATGTGTTAATCTTGGATCTTCCAGGATTTTCAAGAAGAAAACTATGCCAATAAATGGTTCTTAATCCATTTATTGCATGTTTAAAAATTAATTTTCCAAAGATTTTCATTAATTAAATTATAACTCAATTTTGGTAAAAAAATAGATAAAATTTAAATAATTGTTTTATTGTATGTGGTCATGAGTGTGGCTTGAACTGATCAGGTCCTTATTTTCAGAACAGTTATTACTAAGCGAATCCTTAACTGTTAGACTATTATACAATTTGATAAAATGTTGAAGTCTAATTTCCTTTTTGTTAAGACTGTTAAAATAAAAGATAATAATAATAAACAATCAAGAATAATTATAATTATTCAAGCTTGCAGTTTCAAGTATTACATGTTACATACTACATGTAATATCTTGGTGGCTGACAAAGGCAGAATTGCAAACTTAATAATAAAACACAAAAAATTAATAACAATATAAACAAGGTCAATAATTTAATGATTCTAGTAGATTTATTGAAAACAGTGAAATTAATACCTTAATAATAACACTAAAGTTTTTCTTCAATAATATAATCAAATTCTGGAAGAGTCACTTTCTGAGAATCTTAATAGAATCAGTTGATTATGTTGACCAGGAATTGAGGTTTATTGGAGAAGGGTTGTTATATAGTGGTGTTTCTTGAATTTTCTGAAAATGATGAGTTTGAGTTCTCTCCTTTTTTGTGATCATTTCTCAATGAGAAGGCAAGTCCAGACTTCAATCTTCAAAATTGAAGTATTCACACTCTGGATCCTAGATTCTAACCCTCTTTCTCTCAGGCCATGATTCAGTTGAGAAATCTTCTGTTGCACAGTTGTTAATATTTCAGCTTGCTACTAGTTCAGAGACAACCTGACTAGAACAATAATCATAATAATGAATTAATTAATAAAAATACATATAAAAGAGACATTATTACACAACTAATAATTTAACATAAATTATAATAAACATAAGAAAAAGATAAAATTTTAGATTATAAACATTAGGGGGTATCAAATATGACCAAATCCACCATTAAAACCCGTTGATTAGAAATTTCCAAATCCACAATTTCTAATCAACGGGTTTTCAAAAAGGGGTAGCTAAAAACCGAACGGATTTTGAAAATGAAAAACCCTGGTTTTCCATCCAAATCCTTCATTTCCAAAATAACCCAATTAAATCACATCTCTCATCAGCTCACGCTGCACCGTTCAATCCATTTCCTCTTGTCAAACCAAGCAAACATCACACCTCACCTCAACCAATCATGCGACAAGCACCCTCTCAACACAAGCAACTATTTCAAGCGGCCAAATCTGCTGCAACAGTGTTGATTTTTGACTCAGATAACAAAGACTCAGGTCTTTAAGATTTCTACCATTATTGTCGATCAAAACTCCAGAAACAATACCTCAATGCCAGAGGCACCACTACACAATTCCATCCTTGATATGACCTTTCAATCATTCAAGAACTTCCTCAATCATTCTTCCTCCAGCTTTTTCAAATGTCGTTCCCATGTTTCCTCAATCTTCTTCAACTGATTGAGTCAAATCCAATCTTTCACAACTCCTCTCAGAATCCTCAACAAGACCCATCAGTCCAACTTGCTATTGCTATGTGCCGTCTTGGATCAAACGGAAACGGTGCTGCTGTTTTCAGACTCAAGAATCTCTTCCAAGTTGGCTATGGAACAATCAACCTTTACACATGTTGGGTGATCAAGATTCTTTATCAAATGCGCTCGCACTTGGTATCATGGCCAACTCAAGAAGAATGTATGGAATCATCTCAGGTCATGCAAGATGAAGGCTTCCCTGGATGTGTTGGCTTTGTTGATGGAACAACCATTCCACTGAGTCAAAAGCCTCCGGTGGACGGTAACCACTACTGGGATCGAATAAAACGGTTGGATTGTTTGCATTGGTTCCACTATTTTACCAATTCTGAGCTGATGTGTTGTTTGCTTTCCAAACAGTTACTCTATTCCGGTCACTCTTGTTTGTGACATAAACAAAAAGTTCATATTGTACCTTGCAGGCTACCCAGGATCCTGTCACGATTTTTATGTCTTCTCTAATATGAAGCTTGCTCAAAATCCAGAATGATTCTTTGACCAACACCAATTCCTCCTGGCCGACTCTGCTTATTCAAGTGATCAACATACTGTTCCAGCCTACAAAGGTTCTGACTTACTTATACCTGAGAATGTGGATTTCAATTACCATCTAGCCCAATCAAGAGTACGGATTGAACATGCCATTGGTATTCTAAAGGGTCGATTTGCCAGTTTGCAAGAAATTCGATCACAAATCAGGAACCCTTGTGAGATGAAGGCAACGGTCAAGTGGATCATCACCTGCATTGTTCTACATAATCTTCTAGCCGACCTCAAGGATCAGTGGCATGAACTTTACAATGAGGAGGAACCAGAAGCAGCCCTGGCCTTGTTGGAAAACGTTGAATCTAGTAACGATGGATTACGTGGACTGTTACGACCCATAACACTTGCACTCTTCAACTAAGGTGAATAATTCAACATTGACTTGCAGAACAATACACTTCCAGCTTTCTGACGCTTGCATTTGATTTGGGGTCCTTGCAGTGCCAATTTTTCTTGATTGCTCTGCTTCATTACAGATGTTTGTTCTCTTCTCATCTTGAATGCCAATAAAATCAATAAAGTTTTTACACTTATATGTTGGATCAAAATATGTTTTCTTGCCTAAGTAAGCACATCTCTACAGGAAAAACCCACCCACCGGTACAAAAAAAAATGATTTCTTCCACTAGCTCAATTTGTTTCAATGTTGCAATTGTGCACAATACAATGTCATGGTAAAATTTCCTCTGATATTTCAATTCATATTTTTACATTTCACGCTGTTTATTCATTAAACAATCATCTGGAAAAACTTGGCTTGCTCATGTGCTTTGTGGCTGAAAAACGTATTCCAATTGACCCATCATCCCTCCTCTTTGGTGCTCAGATAATTTGCTGACATACATGCTGTTTATCAATCCCTTCCACAAAGGTGAGTGTGATCACTCTTGTTTTTATTACCTTGAATTTCTTTGGCTGATGCCATCCTGATTTTTTGATTTAGCTCAAGGTGAGCCAGTCGGTGCAGAGTTGATTGGAGTCATGGCCAACCTGCTTCAGCAGAAATTCCCCACTGCCAGCATATTTACCTAGGATGAAGTCATCCCAGTTAAACTGGGATGCACTCAACCAATATAAACTTGGTTGATATCAACTGATGAAATATAAACCCAAGGGACCTCCCTTGGTTTTATATTTCATTGGTTGAGGTCAACCTAATTTAAATTGGTTGGTTGCATCCTAGTTTAACTGGGATGAACTCAACCTAGGCAATTATGCTGGCAGTGCCCTTGATTTATTGTCAGGTCGATTTTGGGGTCGCCAATCCTTGAATGAATGTTTTTTGCAGGACGGTTGCCTACGTTCTTGGCAACAAGGGATGCTCAGGAACAATTAAACAACGGCCCAATTCAATTGAATCAGGCCAAGCCTCTTCGTAGTGGGTGATTCAATTGGGCCAAGCCACAGGAGATGGCTGAAACCGCCCAGACGGTTTGGCAGGCCTGTCTGCCATTCGTTTCGTTTTTGGCACCTTGGTCAGTTCGTTCTCTTCCCCTATCCAACAAACTTTTTGACTTGCTAATTTTTAATTGTTAACGGACACTCACCTCTCCTCAGACTCTAACTAGGCTGCTGCTTAGGATAACAACCACGCCAAGGACTGCTCACAAGGATAACCGCTTAATTGTTTTCGTGAACGACAGCTCAGTGTAACCGCGTTGTTTGTTTGCGTGAACAACAGCTGAGGAGAGGATAACGGCTTGATTGTGTGCGTGAACGACTGGTGAGCTTAACCGCTCATGCTTTCTCGTTAACCGCTGATTTGTGTGCTTGAAAGATAGCTCAGGTTAACTGCCTTATTGGTATTTGTGAACGACAGCTGAGGAGAGGTTAACGGCATAATCAAGTGCGTGAACAACTCGTGAGGTTAACTGATTATCTGTTTTCGTTAACCGTAAGCCTATCTGCATTAGACCAATACTACCTCTGTATCTCTTGCTGAGGATCACTACCAAGCCAAGCAACGCAGCTGCTGCTGCTGCTGAGGATACCCTCTTGGCTAACATCTTTTTCAATATTGATCTCCCTCCATTCTTACATTCTCCTACAAAGTTCATCTCATCGCCGAGGGGATCACATCGCCGGATCATATTGCTGCTGACCTTCTCATCGCCTCCATATATCTTGCTGAGGATCACGACCAAGCCAAGCAACACTGCTGCCGCTGCTGCTGAGGATCTCATCGCCGAGGACGGCTGCTGAGGATCACATTGCCAAGGGGATCACATCGCCTCCGTATATCTTGCTGAGGATCACGACCAATCCAAGCAACACTGCTGCCGCTGCTGCTGAGGATCTCATCGCTGAGGACGGCTACTGAGGATCACATCGCCAAGGGGATCACATCCCCGAGGTGATCACATCGCTGCTGAGCTTCACATCGCCGAGGACGGCGTAAGTAAAGGGTTGTATCTGCATTAGACCAATACTACCTCCATATATCTTGCTGAGGATCACGACCAAGCCGAGCGACACTGCTGCCGCTGCTGCTGAGGATCACATCGCCGGAGTGTGCTGAGGATCACATTGCCAAAGCGTGCTGAGGATCACATACCCAAGGACGGCTGCTGAGGATCACATCGCCGTGCAACACTGCTGCTGAGGATCTCATCGCCAAGGACGGCTGCTGAGGATCACATTGCCGAGGACGACTGCTGAGGATCACTTAATCAATCCAAAGCCAATCTCACTCTAACTATGACCGCGTTCATGAATGGCAACTCAGTAAGTCCCTTTGTAAGTGGGGCTGCAAAAAGAACTCAAGAGGGAAAAATAAGGAATGCAGAGCTTGGGTAAGCACTTTATTCCTCTCTTCCAACTGAGCCACCTGTGTATTGCTGATTTATTCTTTCTTGTATTTTTTTTTCTTTTTGCATCAAACAGCGTGGAAGTTACACAACTGGAATCAGTGACGGAGGAGCTCAGAGTGGAACTGGAAGAACCTCAACAGAAAACCATTGGACTCAAAGAACCACTGCCCACCCCCTCCCCAATCCAAGCTGATGTGCCGCTGTCTGTTCAAAGATCAAGTACAAACTGTAACATCCATTGGCGATGTGCTATTCCTCTTGATCTAGAACAGTCACAGCACATTAGTGAGGAGCAAGGAGGGGATGATTCTTGCCACCAGGACCCGCCGTCACCTTCCTTTTTGACGTACAATTTGGATTCTGATAGCACCTTCTCAGACGCAGGCTCTACCAACAATGAAAGCAGTGACCACCATTCAGAATCATCCAATTTATCCTTGAAGAAAGTCAAACTCAGCTTTCCTCCTTGCCCACCTACTTGCAAGCAACACTCCAATCCAAATCCCCACATGCCTCCTAACAAGTCTCAGATGGAATCAAAGTCTTGCGTAATTTGTCAAGTCTATTTCCAATGTGATCACTATTGAGAACAAGATATACGTGGCAGCAAAGGGTTCAATGAAGCAGAAGGTTCTTTTCTGGCTCGGCAATCACACCTCAGTAAAAATCAAAGGAAGCGGAAAAAGTACAAAGCCGCCACTCAAATTCTTTGCCGTCAGAGGGCCAATGTACATTTTGCTGGCCAGTCCCATATTCCAGTCCACATCTCAAATCCCAATCCAAATGCCAACATCCGATTCTTCAACAAGTCCTTTATCTGCTGGGCCAATGGAGCTCGTAAGAACGTTATTGCTGTGGTAAAGTTCTGACCATTCTCAACCATGGATGCAAAACTCAAAGAACAATACCAAAATCTCAGCCAACATCTCATCCAGCAGGCAAAATTCCAAAATTCCAATAAATCCAACGGACCAGCATACTCAGGTGAAATGTACAGTCTGGGATGGCGAAAAGGTTACGAGGCACAATCCCAAATTGGTATAACAGGCATTTCTTCCCAAGTTGCTACAGATTGACACAGTTATGAAGCGCTTCAAAAGGATGTTCCAAAAATCATTAAGTTTCTTGGCTGGTGCTTCCGATCTGTATCCAAACCCCTATTCCGTGAGGTCCAGAAACAAAACATTCAACTCAAAGCCCCTGGACTAGCTCCCCAATATTCAGCCCACCGCAAAGGATTCACCTCACACCTGTCGTTTACCCTTAGCCAGTTTGCAAACACGCCACACCAAGACACCAATTCTTCACCCTTCAGCATTGTCCTATGGATTCCCATTGAGAAACACACTGGGAAGCTAGTTGAGAATAATCTTCAAGTCACTGGAGGTGAATTTTTCTTTCCAGACGATTCTTGTGGCATCAACTTTTCAGGATTTGATGGTATAGTTGAGTGTGCATGGAAAGCCACTGCTTATTCTCACCTGACTCTTCCGTCAAAAACTGCTCCCAACTCTTCACATACACAAATGGGGTTATCTTGCCAACTGCCCAAGATAACCCAAAAAACCCATTGAGCTTATTAGAAAGGGCGTTGATAAACGCACGCCAAGCGCGCACGCCAACGCCAACCCGCACGCCAATTTCGTTTGGCGTGCGGGGCCTACACACCAAAAAAAAGTGGCGTGTAGGGTCTACACGCCAATTGTATTTGGTGTGTGAGACCCACACGCCAAAAATGGCGTGTGGTTCCCACACGCCCTTTTTTTTTGGCGTGTGGGCCCCGCACGCCAAATAAAATTGGCGTGTGGGCCCCGCACGCCAATTGTTTGGCGTGCGCTCCCACACGCCAAACAATTGGCGTGTGGGAGCGCACGCCAAACAATTGGCGTGCGGCTCCCACACGCCAATTGTTTGGCGTGTGGGGGGATCCCGCTCACGTAATCGAATGGGAGGTCCCATTTGATTACGTGAGCGGGCCGGCTGACGAGGTTATACAACCTCGTCAGCCAGGAGGAAGTCCTCCTGGCCGACAAGGTTGTATAGCCTCGTCGGCCGGGAGGACTTCCTCCCGGCCGACGAGGTTATACAACCTCGTCAGCCAGGAGGAAGTCCTCCTGGCCGACAAGGTTGTATAGCCTCGCCGGCCGGGAGGACTTCCTCCTGGCCAACGAGGTTGTATCCTCCTGGCCAACGAGGTTGTATAACCTCGTCGGCCAGGAGGAAGTCCTCCCGGCTGACAAGGTTATACAACCTCGTCAGCCAGGAGGACTTCATCCTGGCCGACGAGGTTGTATAACCTCGTCAGCCGGGAGGAAGTCCTCCCGGCCGACAAGGTTATACAGCCTCGTCAGCCAGGAGGACTTCCTCCTGGCCGACGAGGTTATACAACCTCGTCAGCCGGGAGGACTTCCTCCCGGCACGAGGCTGTATAACCTCGTCGGCCGGGAGGACTTCCTCCCGGCCAACGAGGTTATACAACCTCGTCGGCCAGGAGGAAGTCCTCCTGGCTGACGAGGCTGTATAACCTCGTCGGCCAGGAGGACTTCCTCCCGGCCAACGAGGTTATACAACCTCGTCAGCCAGGAGGACTTCCTCCTGGCCAACGAGGTTGTATAACCTCGTCGGCCGGGAGGAAGTCCTCCTGGCCAACGAGGTTATACAGCCTCGTCAGCCAGGAGGACTTCCTCCTGGCCGACGAGGTTGTATAACCTCGTTGGCCGGGAGGAAGTCCTCCCGGCCGACGAGGTTATACAGCCTCGTGCCGGGAGGAAGTCCTCCCGGCTGACGAGGTTGTATAACCTCATCAGCCGGCCCGCTCACGTAATCGAATGGGCCCTCCCATTCGATTACGTGAGCGAGGGGGGACCCGCACGCCAAAAAAAATTGGCGTGCGGGGCCCACACGCCAATTTATTTTGGCGTGTAGACCCTACACACCAATTTTCTTTGGCGTGTAGGCCCTGCACGCCAAAAAAAAGTGGCGTACGGGTTGGCGTTGGCGTGCGTTTATCAACGCCCTATTAGAGATGGTCACTATATTAATCATCCAAATAAAAGCAACTGGACTATTAGAGATATGGATGCTATTTTAGATAACTCTTTAAAATATAATCAATAGTTTGCTTTTTTTATTTTCTTTCTCATGTGTAACATGCAATGTTTCAAATGATTTCTTGGGTGCAAACAAAGCCAAAAAAGGTGGACTATTTGAATAAATTTTCCAAGCGTTCAATCTCTTCTGTACTCTTCCCATGAGCCACACACTGAGTCACCAGGTCATACTTCTTACCAATGTGCTCCTGACAAGCCAAACGTTCCATCTTGGCCATCTCAAACCTTTGGTCCTTATCCTTCTCCTCCCTTTCCCAGTCTAATTTCCTCTTGTCTAATTTCATTCCATGTTCCCACTTCTTTTCCTCTAATTTAATTCCATGATCCCACTTCTTCTCCTCAAGTTCAATTGAGTGGTTGAATTTCCTTTCCTCCAACTCGACCCCCTTATTATGGGCGTTGATAAACGCAGGCCAAGCGCGCACGCCAACGCCAGCCCGCACACCATTTTTTTTTGGCGTGCGGGGCCTACACGCCCTTTTTTTTTGGCGTGTAGGGTCTACACGCCAAAAAAAAAGGGTGTGTGAGACCCACACGCCAAAAATGGCGTGCGGTTCCCACACGCCTTTTATTTTTGGCGTGTGGGCCCCGCATGCCAAAGAAAATTGGCGTGTGGGACCCGCACGCCAATTGTTTGGCGTGCGCTCCCACACGCCAAACAATTGGCGTGTGGGAGCGCACGCCAAACAATTGGCGTGCGGGTACCACACGCCAATTGTTTGGCGTGTGGGGGGATATCGCATGCGATATCCCCATACACATAATACATACATGTATTATGTGTATGGGGATATTGCATGCAATATCCCCTCGCTCACGTAATCGAATGGTAGAGACCATTCGATTACGTGAGCGAGCCCGCCGAGTCTGATTCCTTTCAGGAATCAGACCGTCGGTCTGGTTGTTTTCAACCAGAACGACCACGAATTCGAGACACCACCACCCAAAAAAAAATGTGAGTAACAAAAGAAAAAAAAAAAAAAAAAAAAAAAAAAAAAAAAAAAACAAAAAATGAGAAATAAAAAATGAGGAAAAAACCCCAAAAAAACCAAAAAAAAGGGTTTTTTTGGGGTTGAATTTTGTGGAAAAGCCCACAGGCCCAGGGCTCCAACACCCAACTGGCCCAAAGACAGGGCCCAATGGCCGTAAGAAGGGGCTCGCCTCTGCCCATCACCTCCCATGGGCCCACAGGCCCACTTTGATGCTCCAAAGGGGCAATAAAACATTCAAAGGGGCCATTCAAACCCCCCAGGCAGCTCAAAGGGCCCCGTATAAGCCCCCAACGCACACCATCCCCCCCAAAAGTGGCCCAATGGGCCCATCTCAAACACAATCAATCCCCACATCTCTTCCAATTTTTTCTTTCAATTTTTTTTTACCATAGATATCGTAACACGTGCTGACATACTCTCCCATTCAAATGCTAACAGATTCCGCACAAATCACCAATTTGACTTCAACAATCAACAATGTCTTCACATCAGACAAGTGAACTAGGACGTGAGATTCATTCCTTTATTTTGTGTATAATATAAGTCCCTGGCTCACTCCCACCCACCCTCCCACCATTACACAGGTTTGGATCTCTGGGAAAAATGCACAGAGCTGGCGCGGCACCCTGCGTTGAAACCAGATGAACGTGAAAACCTGGAGAATTGGGCCTCTAAAATAAAGGCTGAATACGAGCAGTCAGACGATGAGAATGAACAGGTCTCCAGAACCCCGGCCCCGGCTAGAAACACCTTAGGCGCCACTAGGCCTGCTCCACCACAGTCACACCCACGCCCTGAATTTGCAACCGACTCAATGGCATACTTATATGCACACACTCCTGATCACCTACCTCCTGCAACCAACCCAATCCCCACGCTCAATCAATTTGCAAACCAAATCAACAAGGATGTTCAATATGGCCAGCCCAACACAACAAACCCAGCTGATGGATCCCCACGTCGAAGCGGAGAGATGCGGACAGATGTCAAAGGCCACAAGACAACCCTCAACACCGTTGGCCAGTCTTTCCTTCAAGGCGTACAAAGGGACCAAGCACTCATTGGCCAGAAGTCCTCCAAAGCCCCCAATGCGGACGGGAGACGAGAAATTAACAATCCAGCCATCCGGGACAGCTCTGAAGACCCTGACGCAGAGGGTGAAACAGATGACTCTGAAGATGGTGCAGAAGACCAGCAAGTCCTCCAACAATTCCTTCATGGACGTCCCAAACCTACCTTCCACCAGGAGCCAGTCCATGAACCGGTGCCACAACAAACCCGATATCGCTATGACATGGTACGAATTGAAGATCCTACAGTTGAAGACCCGACGAGCAAAAAGGCGCGCCTGGACAACTCTGCTTCTTCTTCTAAAAATACAGGCCCCATGTATAATTTCTTCACCCCTCATCCCACCTCTCACGAATTCATCACTGCGCAATCACTGCAAGGCCTCAGAATTCCACGGAACCCCCCTGTTGCTGGGCCATCAACAGTCAAGCCACCTACCCAAAGACCACCGGGCGAATCAATTCCTCCTCCCCCGGTCCTGACGCCTCCTGGTAAGTCACTCCCCATTGCTTATGCACACCCATCTTGTAATTAACATCCCTCCTTTGCGCACAGCTATGGGTCTATTTATCCCTGGCCCAATGCTTCCAAAAGCATTGGCAGATGATTTGAATGAAAATTTGGCGGGTGGAATTGCGTGGTCACACCGTTCAGCCAAGAAAATGATTCAAAACATAGCATTCATCCTCACACACCTTCGCTCAATGGTCACACCACATCCAACGATGCCACAGGAGTTCAGCCGAGTCGTTTGGAGGGAAGTGGATACACTTCTGAAGGCATGCAAATCTGGTAAATACTCACCTTTTTTCTCACTTGTTCATACATCACAAAGGCTGATATTTGTGTGGTATGCAGAGAGAATTCTTAACCCCACTCAACCTGGTGCTCTCTCTCTGATAACTCCTGAAGTTGTCAACATGGCACAGCTCGAGGCTTCCCAGGAGAACCGGAAGGCGCCGCCGTCCAAACGTGTCCAGACCCACACACTTGCGGCGAATCTGGCCTCATACTTTTCTCCAAGTGACCACGCTTATCTCCGGCTTAAAGGTGCTTTGCAAGACTGCTGGGCCCTTCGACACATGGAGCAACAGGGCAGTGAATGGCAGCCTCTCCCCCTGGACAAATCTTTGGTGCATACTGCCCATCTTGCATTCCAACGAACTTATGAAAACCTTGGAAGTCACGCAAAGGATGGATCAAGCCCCCAACCAAACACCTCTGGTCTCAAGGTCCTTGGTCTATACTTCACGGGGGCTATGTCAGCCTTGTGTTACATCTGCGGTCTCCAGGCACCAACAAGACCAAAGTATAAAAAGCTTGATGAGTGGTCAACATTAAACACGCGGGAGCAAATGCGGATGCTTGCTGGGCTCCTGGTTTTTGGTCCAACAACCGCCTTTGTCACTAACAAATACGGGTCCGAACGTCCGACTACTTCAAATGCTTCGGCCTTATTGGAATTTGGCGCCAATGTTCTGAAACATAAGGTTGATAGTGGTAATACTTCAGTGATGCCTCACGGGACTTTGGATAACCTCCGATTATACTTTCTCAACTTTTTGTGCTCCATGGGATTTAACCGGATTGGTCATGATGGTTTGCCAATGGTTGATTGGAAAAAAACCCATGAAGAGTTTCACAAATGTTTTTCTATTCAAAACCTCCAAATTTTGTTTTCCCAAGATATAGAAATAGCTGCAGCCAACTACCACTTCTGATATATGTACCGGGTGTTGTTTTTTCTTTGGTTTCCCTTTTATTTCTCATTCACATGCCCTTGAGTTGTAATTTCCACCACTGTCTTGCTCATCCACTTGAATGAAACATCAGACTTAAGTGTTTTTTGAAATATAACCCAAACAGAGTATTATTAATAGGCATCCAAGGAGTACTCATGTGGGTTTGTGGTTTCTACCTTATTGAAGGTAGGTTGTGGCCAATTCTTGATGATATATCAGCATTAAACTATAGATTATCCAGAATTGGGCTATTGGGATTCCTTAGTGGTATCATAATTATTATAGGGCATTAAGGAACAAACCCGGTTTTTCCGCGTTTACACACAGTTTTACGCAGCGGCAACCTCAAATTTGCTGCGCAGCACACCCGGTTTTCCGCTTTTAAACCCTTTTTTTTATTTTTTTTTTGCGGGCGGATTTTGATTTTTTTTCAACATTTGAAAAATGTTTAATATACTTCCAGGGGTGTAGAAATTTATGGTAATTTTTATTTCCCAAAAAAACAATGTCTTCTATTTTTTTTGCCCATAACATATCAGTTCAGGAATGTAATTCAGGCGTATATTCACCATTTGTAAGCATTTTCTAGCTGTTATCAGTAGTGTTGATAACAATTTCTCTTTCTTATACGTATTATTTGTGTGCTAATAAATTATTAACTTGCAATTATGTCTCTTGCTTTGTATTTTATTTATTTATTTTATTCATTTCATTTATTCTAGGGCATTAATAAAAAAACCCAGTTTTTCCGCATTTACACCCAGTTTTCCGCATTTACACCTGGTTTTGGTTATTTAATAAACAACATGTAACACTCCAAAGCATCATGCAATGTACCATACCTCTGTGTATAATTGTATTTCCATTTCTTTGTCATGAAATCTGATAAGAAGTCAATTTTATAATCAGTATTTGTTTCCAATGAATTCTTCACCCTCTAAAGTGTATGAATCCATTTAAAAACTCCCTGAATATCTTGAAAGACAGATGTGAAGGTGTTTGGAAATAGATTGAGTCCAAAAATCATCAAAATCCAACCAGTGATTTAAAAAAAAAAACTGTTATTCACATTAAATTCTACACCCCTTAAAGTGCTTAGAAAAAGTTTAAAAAATGTGAAAATGTTGAGAAATCCTGGAAATTAAGCTGTCAGGATTTTTTATGAAAAAACCGGCGGGATTGGCCAAAAAAAAAAAAACCATGGTTTTTGAGCAAAATAGAAATTACCATGAAAGTCTAAACCCCTGTAAGTATGAGAAATAAATTTAAAACTTTGAAAAATAATGGAAATCCGCCCGCAAAAAATTAAATTAAAAAAAACCGGGTGGATTGGCCAAAACAAGTAGAAGACACAGTTTTTTTGCAAATTAAAAATTACCACAAAGTTCTACACCCCTTTAAGTATAATAAATAAATTTAAAATTTTGATAAATAAATAATGTTTACTGGTTTTACTTATTTAAAATGCCGCCCTCCATATTTTTGTTTTGTTTTGTTTTGTTTTGTTTATATTCCTTGTTTTGATTGTTTATTTTATTTGTTTTAAATAAAATATCAAATGAGGATGATTGGGGAGGTCCCGCGCATCAAATCCCGCGCTCCACGTGCTATTTGCTTAAAAATTAACAATACAAAAAACCCGGTGTAAATGCGGCAAACCGGGTGCACTGCGCAGAAAAGTGGGTGTAAATGCGGAAAAACTGGGTTTTTTGATTAATGCCCTTATTATATTAAAGGCCCTTTTATTAATATTAATAAAATATTAACTTATCATCGCGTATGTGTCATTTGTTATTGTCACATCTTATAAGTATTATTGTTTATCATAGAGTAACCTGAATTATTCATGTGTTAGTTAATCAACGTATTATTAATTTAAGTATATCATTTATTGTAAAGATTGATTGTAGTTTAACCATACTATATTATCACTCTATTATTTATTATCACAGAGTAGCCTGAATTATTCATGGGTTAGTTAATCAAGGTATTATTAATTTAAGTATATTTAAATTGGGCATTAATAAAGAAACCCGGTTTTTCCGCATTTACACCCGGTTTTACGCAGCGGCGACGTCCAAATTGCTGCGCAGTACACCCGGTTTTCCGCATTTACACCCGGTTTTTTCATTTAATTTTTTGCGGGCGGATTTGCATTGTTTTTCAAGATTTTAAATTTATTGATTATACTTACAGGGGTGTAGAATTTTATAGTAATTTTTCTTTTTGCAAAAAAACTATGGCTTCTATTTTTTTTGGCCAATCCACCCGGTTTTTTCATAAAAAATCCTCACAGCTTGATTTCCAGGATTTCTTTTATTCATTTCATTTATTCCGTTTATTTTGTTTAATTTAATTTAATTTTGTTTTGTTTATTTTACTTGTTTTACTTATTTATTTTATTTGTTTTAAATAAAATATTGAATGAGGATAATTGGGGAAGTTGCGTTATTCATAAATCATTAACTTGCAATTATGTCTCTTGCTTTTAATTAATTGATTAATTTTATTCATTTCATTCATTCTTATTTGTTTAATTTTATATTATTTACTTTTGTTTATTTTACTTATTTAAAATGCTGCCCTCCATATTTTTATTTTGTTTTGTTTATTTTCCTTGTTTTAATTGTT
The DNA here is from genome assembly GCA_007896445.1 of Puccinia hordei. Lineage (NCBI taxonomy): Eukaryota > Fungi > Basidiomycota > Pucciniomycetes > Pucciniales > Pucciniaceae > Puccinia > Puccinia hordei. The sequence continues at coordinate 317,756 of RDRW01000189.1, read as the reverse complement.
TATTTTATTTCTTTTATATAAAATATTTAATGAGGATGATTGGGGAGGTCACGCGCATCAAATGCCGCCCTCCACATGCTATTTGCTTAAAAATTAAAAATTAAAAAAAACCGGGTGTAAATGCGGAAAACCGGGTGCACTGCGCAGCCGCAGCTGCGCAGAAACCCGGGTGTAAACGCGGAAAAACCGGGTTTTTTTATTAATGCCCTTTAAATTAAGTATATTATTTATTGTAAAGATTGTAGTTTAATAATACTATGTTATCACTTCTTAAAGTCATAATGATGAATTAATAATACTAATAATATTCACTAGAGATCTTAAAGGAATAATATTAAGAATAATAAGAATGGTAAATATTAATAAGGATAATAATAATTAGTGTTACTTGCAGTAACTTGGTACGTTTAATCATTTAGGTATCAAAGAGTGAAGAGTAGTGGAAGGGGAAACACAGTCTAGCCAAGCAGCTGCTGGGCTCTTGTGAAATAACCGGGAGACTTTAGGGAGAGGAAAGGGAATTGTGGGGGTCTGCTTGACTATCACACGTATCCAATGATTATCATTGAAAAATGATAAGAAGAGGGCTGGCAGCGGTTTAGGGTCCGGGGGAACAGTGGCGGGAATATATGTGGTGCTCCCGCCCGTTCTGCTGAGGAAGACAAATGGCCGGTTATACGCATTGGCCAGAATTGGTCCCACATCCAACTTGCTCATCCATTTGTTCATGGGGACTGATCCACGTGGGTCAGTCACCTGAACACGTCCGTAAGCGCAGTCGAATTCTGAAGGCCCCCCAAGGTATCTTGTCCAATGTGCCTTGTTCTTTTCCATCTCTTCTAACACATCCTTTTGCACTTGGTACCACCCATTGGCCTTAGCGTAGGGACCCTCTGGTCTATCTGCTGCCAATGCTTGTGCCACACATGCATAACCACAGTTCCCATCACCTGCAGGGTTATAAGTGGAATGCAGGTATTTTAAGATCCATGGGGGAAGCTCCGCCTGACAAGAATGATGAGAAGTTGGTTATCAGTTAGAGTCAGTGCATTCCTCCTTGTCCGTGTCAAGCTTGAGTCACTCACTGCAACATCAGGGTTGGTATTCCCCTGTCTTGTTCGGCCAGCCTTGGGTGCAACCTCAGCATCTACATGCCGGTCCTATGAAACATACAATGGAATCAGACCCTGATAATCTAATGTCAAAGTTATAGTACTTACCTTGGCTGTCGGGGGTGAATGTAGCCTGGCCTCACCTAGCAACTGATCATGAGAGCTTGAGGCTTTTCTTGAGGCTTCCGGAGGTGACAGCAGCTTTTCCTCATCCTGCATCTCAATAGATGAGGAGGAATCCACTGGGGGATCAGTTTCTTTGTCTGATTGCCCACCTTGTGCGTCAGATTCTGCAACTGATTCCCCATCTGTGGCATCAGATTCTTCTTCTGATGCCCCATGTGGGGCATCAGATTCTTCATCTGATTCCCCATCTGGGGCATCAGAATCTTCATCTGAAACTGCATCTGCAGAATCAGAATCTTCATCTGTTACACCATCCTTACTACCATACTTGGGCTGCCACGTTTCCTTGCGCCGTGATGTTCCTGAACTGGAAGACCCCCAATTCCGTTTCCCAATAGTGAGGCTGCCAATTCGTGGGGGGTGAGTTCTCTTGACTGCTTAGTAAGTCCATCAGTTATCAGCCTCTTAAAACGACATGCAATAAAGTTGCTTACACATGAGTGTCTCCACACTGGGTAGCTCATCCAGGTCCCCAGAGGAAGAAGCTGAGGTGTCCAATGGAGCCTGCGCGCGCTTGGACTGTCTCTTACCCCCTTTTCCTTTTGATACACCGGCCTTCTGTCTTGCTTTCCTTGCCTGCGCCTTTTGGATTTGCGCTTCCACAATTTCTGCATGGGTGTCATCGCGCTTTTGAACTCGCCCACTACCCTTTCTCTTCTTCCACGGCCTTTCCAGTTTGTGTTTCACTCGGATAGGATCAGGCTCTGCAAGCGGGACCACGTGTGTGTTTGCATGGACCCTTCGTAATTTTTTCATTGTTGCTTCTAACGCCAAGGGGTGGTGGGACGCCAAGATCTCCTGCTTGAAATCCTCAAAATCGTTGTCAAAGTCGTACAGTGGTTCATCAAGAGCCTGCAATGAACATAGATGAAGATTAGCTAGGAGGGACATGAACAAGTCATACATCAGGAGGACTCACTGGACCATCAGGGTTATAGGCCAGATGCCACTGGACATGGAAATCAGAAGGCTCCACATCTCCCTTCCCCTGGACCAAACATTCAATAGTGTGCGAACACGGAATGCCCAAGCCAGCCTGGAAATTACCTTTGCATTGAAGGCTGGGATCCCCAGGCTTGGTTTTCTTCATCTTGATGAACTTGTTGTACTGAGACAAGGCCAACTTGAGCGCATGACAGGAGATTTTGCAGCTGAGGGACTTGAAGGCATTTGGTAGTCCGGTTAATCCCTTCTGTAACTCGTGTGCCAGGTTTGTGTGGGCTGTGTCAAGTTGTCGGTCCACTGCTGCAGCAATTGTAATGAAAAGTGTTGCAAAGTCGCACCTAGCCGACGTCACATAGGTTTTCAGCCAGCTGTGGGCAGATTCACATCGTGACGAAGTCAGATTTCCTAGATGGGGTGTCATTCCGGCCCACGCATTCATGAACTTCTGTCGCTCGCTCCAGACGTTCTTGTACAGGTATTCGTAGACGTTAGTTCGAGTGACTAGGTACCGTGTCAGTTGAGCCCACTTTGATTTGCAGGTGTCCTCATTGGGGGCATGTGCGACCTCATGCCAGAGCCTCATGAATTTGGCCCATTCTTCGCCATCGCCAGCAAAGGCTTGCTTGCAGTTTGTCACAATTTTCCGATTGATGTGCCACATGCACAAGTTTGCGGTTGCATTCGGAAAGTGCTTTGAGATAGCATTACGCAGTGCTGATTCCCTGTCTGTCACAAAGACCTTTGGCGCGTGGTCAGCGTCCCATATAGATCTATGGGTATCACACAGGCACCGGAGTACAGTCAGTTTATGATGAGAATAGGTGATTAGTCAAATATACCACCCACTTCAACTTATCAAGAGCCCATGAGTAGGCCTCATTCTTCTCGTTTCGCATCAAACAAAAACCAATCAAAAACTGTGATTGGTTGCAGTTTGGCCAACCACATGCAGCAGGGGGTAGTTGTTCAGGTTCGTCTTGTAAGTGCAGTCAATGTTGACCACATGGTGGAACCTGCGAGCAAGAAGCAACGATCCTGGGTGCGCAAACCACAAGTAAAGGAGCTTGCCGTCTGTGTCGTAAACGTCCTCGTGTGTCCAATTGGATTCGTTGAGGCAACGTAGGAGGTACTCAATTGGGGTGTTGCCAGCCCTCTTCTCTGCCCTCAGTGCCTGCTTTGTGTTGTATATCGTCCTGTTGGTTACAAACCTTCCCTCACTGCTAGTAAGGAGTCTAGCGATTGCCTGGGGTTGCATTCCAAGATACGATAAGCGAGCAACCTCAGTTTGGCCTTCGACAGAGAGCTTCTTGTGGATGACTACATGTTCCAGATCGATTGGACCATGATTGTGCTCAATCCTCTTTTGGCATCGGAGTTCCCATGGTGCATCCTTGAGTTTTACTGAAGTCGGTTTGTGGCCGGATATTTTGAAGCAGCACCCCAGTCGCTTATTCCTAGACTCTCGAAACCGGATAGCATCAACTGAGGTTTGGTCTTCCCCGGCAACTGTGCATGCAAAGTAGATGTTCTTGTCCCTCTTGGAAGCACAAACTTTCAGAGCGTAACCATACTCGTGGGCCCATGTGGTGACAAAGTGTTTGAGATCAGTGACACATGTGAAAAGGAATTCGGGTGGTGCATCCATTGCATCTGGAAACACAAGCAGTTCAGCCAGTCTGCCTCAAGTGGGCGAATTAAGAAACTAGAAGAACTTACTGCCAACTGAATAATCATAAGATTGTACATCTTCAGATTTCATCAACACTTTATGCGGTTGATTGGCAGCGGGTAACATTGCGGGGGCCAGCGGTGAGCGTCCTAAAGGATTGAGCGGGTATACTGGAAGATTGACTAGGTAAACATTAGGTCTTGGTAAGATGAAAACAAGGTGGAGAAGACTCACCTTCAGCCACAGTTTGAGGGACTTGAGGGCTGAAAGTTGCAGGGGGAAACGGTTGAGGGCTGGGTGGTGCAGGGTGATACCTGCCGGGAGATGTAGGCGTGACGCTTGGGTATTTTACTGGGAGATTGTGCAGGTAAACATTAGTTCTTGGTAAGATGAAAACAAAGTGGAGAAGTATTTGAAGACTCACCTTCAGCCACAGTTTGAGGGACTTGAGTGCTGAAATTTGCTTGGGGAAACAGTTGAGGGCTGGGTGGTGCAGGTTGATACCCGCCAGGAGATGTAGCCGTGATCCTTGGGTATTTGACTGGGGAATTGAGTAGGTAAACATTAGTTCTTGGTAATATGAAAACAAAGTGGAGAAGTATTTGAAAACTCACCTTCAGCCACAGTTTGAAGGACTTGAGGGCTGAACGTTGCTGGGGGAAACTGTTGAGGACTTGGTTGTGCAGGTGGCCAAATTTGAGGGCTAAATGGCGCAGAGGAGGTTATTTCCCCCAGAGATGGCTGCATATCTTGCATGACGGGTATGGAAGGGACTTGATTTGTCTGCGGCGGAGCGGGCACTGATGGTTGGCCAACGGGGAAATTGTGTGAGGTTGGCAGGCCTTGGAAGTGAGTGGGTCCAAGAGTGAATGGGTTGGCCGGGTGGGACAATGGTTGGGGTCCCGGCTGCCAGTAGTTTGAGATTTGTGGTGCTTGATGGGATTGCGGAAACGGATGGGATGGTGGGGCTTGAGTTATATGAGGTGGTGCGTAGAGGGCTGGCTGAGCCAGATAGGATGGTTGGGCTGGATCAAGCTGATAGGTGGAGGCTGGAGGTCGATTGTGATAGTGGGTGAATTGAGGCAATTGTACCTCATATGGGCGGAACACAGGCTGCGCTACTGGGTGGGCTGGGGGGCCAGGGTTTGGCTGGATTGCCAGTCTGTAGTTGTTTTCATTGAAGCTGTAGGTGGCTGGGTGGGCTGAGGGGACAGTAAGGGGCTGGGGGCTTGGCCATATTGGTTGCTTGGGTAGCCATAGTTAGTTGCTAGGTGGCCTGATTGATTGATTGGAGCTGCAGGTTGGCCAAGCACGTGTGGATTTCCATACGCAGAGGTTTGATTTTGATACATGTTGCCAAGTGGGGCGTGCGGGTGATGGTTGGGGTCAACCTCGTAGAATCCGTATGGGCGTGGAGGCTGATTGCTTGCGGAGTTGTAATCACCGGTGTGTGACATCTTTTGCTGCTGATTTGGTGATTTGTGCGGAATCTGTTTGCATTTGAATGGGAGAGTTTGTCAGCACGTGTTACTATATTTACGGAGAAAAAAAAATGGAAATAGGAAGAGATGTGTTTGAGATGGGCCACTTTTGGGGGGGATGGTGTGCGTCTGGGGCTTATACGGGGCCCTTTGAGCTGCCTGGGGGGTTTGAATGGCCCCTTTGAATGTTTTATTGCCCCTTTGGAGCATCAAAGTGGGCCTGTGGGCCCACGGGAGGTGATGGGCAGAGGCGGGCCCCTTCTTACGGCCATTGGGCCCTGTCTTTGGGCCAGTTGGGTCTTGGAGCCCTGGGCCTGTGGGCTTTTCCACAAAATTAAACCCCAAAAAAACCCTTTTTTTTGGTTTTTTTGGGGTTTTTTCCTCATTTCTTATTTCTCATTTTTTGAGAATTTTTCGTTTTTTTTGATTTTTTTTTTTTGATTTTTTTTGATTTTTTTGTTTTGATTTTTTTTTTTTTTTGATTTTTTTTTTTTTTTTTTTTTTTTTTTTGATTTTTTTTTTTTTTTGTTTTTGATTTTTTTTTGATTTTTTTTTTGATTTTTTTTTTGATTTTTTTTTTTTTTTTTTGGATTTTCAGACTCACCGCTTTTGTTGATTGAATCGGAGAGCGGTGGGCGGTGTTTGTTGTGGTTCTGGTTGAAAAACCAGGACCATAAGCAAGCCCCAGTCCGGAAACAGACTCAGGCTCGCTCACGTAATCGAATGGCCCCTCCCATTCGATTACGTGAGCGTGTGAGACCCGCACGCCAAACAATTGGCGTGCGGGTCCCACACGCCAATTGTCTTTGGCGTGCGGGGCCCACACGCCAAACAAAAATGGCGTGTGGGAACTGCACACCATTTTTGGCGTGTGGGGCCTACACGCCAATTTATTTTGGCGTTTAGACCCTACACGCCAATTTTTTTTGGCGTGTAGGCCCCGCACGCCAAAAAAAAAAGGCGTGCGGGCTGGCGTTGGCGTGCGCGCTTGGCGTGCGTCTATCAACGCCCCTTATTATTGTTGTTGACCTGTTGTTCAAACTTCAACATCTCAAAACTGAGGGTGTCTCAAGCCACTTGTGACTTTCCTAATAAAGAATAAGTTGAAGAAGCATGCCAGTTAAATAAAATTGGAACAAGGATTACATCTCCAACTGGCCTTCATCCCTCTTCAACGCATACTCTTTATATTGAGAAAAAGGATTGGGGGTGTTGGGCCCTGAGGTTGATTGGCTCTTAGGATTGATATTGGCACTGTTGGATGCCCTTTGCTTTTCCTTGGGTGTTTGAGTTGGCAACGGTTTATTTGAATTTGCAGGAGAATCCAATGCAGCGTCGCTGGTGTCAAAGTGGTGCATGATTTGTTTTTCTTCTTCTTGAAGGGTGACTGAGTATCTTCTTGAGCATCAGATGGACAGCAATCCTCTGAATCACTTGTGTCAAGGGCCCTTTCTTTGGCAGTGAGGGAATCCACAGCCCTTCAATAGCGCTTAGATGATTTAACCTTTCCACTAGGAAAAATACTTGCTTCCTTTCCTTGCTAATGTCAAACATGGGAAGAAATGGGGCTTTAGCTAATCAATCAAACAACAGTGATTAATTGATCCAATAACAAACCAGGATTGCCGCTTCATTTTCATCTGACGGATTGTCACAAAAACTGGCCGGTCCAACTCTTTCCTAAATTATTTAGTGGCAAGGTCAATTGTTTGAAGAAGAAATGGCATAAGTGAAAAAAAGAAATTCAAACACACCTCTTCACCATCCCTGCCTCCTTCAGACCTATTCTCATTTGTTTCTAAAGGTTCCAAGATTGCTGACTAATTCATCACGTATAAACAATATTGAACATATTAGCAATTATCAAAAAAGACAATGAAACAACTGATCAATCTTACAACTGGAGCCCTAGAGTTATTGGAATCCACAGATACATTATCTGAGTCATCTTTATCAACATTTTTGTCCAAGTTGTTGGCCTCGGGACCAGAAGAGTCAGAGCTCTCATCACCGTTTTGAGCATTGACTTTGTACAAGGGCGTCACAAACAGTTTCTTACCCATCAGCTGATGCATAGCATGGAAATGTGGACACATTTTTTCAAGCTTCTCGTCAATGGTGATAATTCCTGCCGATTGGTCTTCATCGGTGAGTCCAAAGCCAGTGGAGAGGGATTGGGTATGTGTTTTCTTGTACTTGTCCTTGTAGCTGTTAAAACAATCTTTCATCTGCCTGGCCGTTAGATTGATTTGTGAAGGGGATTGATTTCTCAGATTGATTGCCATAAGCTTGAATCCGTTAATCTTCCCTTTGGCTGGCCTTCCAACCGCCGGTGCCTTACCAGTTCCAAAGCACAAATCATAATTCTTTTGGATTTTGAGCCAGTCGATGATTATGAGGAAGTTGTCCTTCTTTAGGTGAGAAGAAGTTTTTCTGGTTGTATCATTGTCAGAGACATGTTGTGCTTGCTTCTTGATTGGTTTCTTCCTGCTTGCTGACGTCTTTGGTATCACTTTTCCTTTTCCAGTGATGAATTTATTCGTTTTTTTGATAGGCATTGTTCTGGGATCAGGGAATGATTGATTAATGTTTTTTCTGCAAGCAAGTTTACAATCGACTAAACTTACCAAATTTTGAGGAAAACTGAAGAACAAGTTTGGGTTTGTGACTGGGTGGAGTTGTATTGGCAACGATTTATTGTTGGTTGGGGTTGAATCGTGGAAGATTATTGATTGTATTGGGGTTATATATTGCAAGTTTGGATCCTGAGTTGTGATTGGTTGAAATGTGGAGGATCGTGGTTTTTGTAATTATATTGGGGTTTTTGTTGTTGATACTTGACACGTCTAGTGCAAATAATGGCATTATTTGGAATTTTTATCCACTGGTTTCATGATTGTGGATTTTGTGAAACCCGTTGATTAGATAATCGTGGACTTGGTCATATTTTATACCCCCTATTATTACATAGTAATAATGTAAGAAACAAATATAATAAATAAAATAATAATAAAATAAGCAATAAATAATTGACCTATGAGATAAATGAGAATATTATTACATATTCTGATAGAGCACGTAAAGTAACCTAGGGTCCCTCAGCCAAAGTATCCTAGAAAACCTACTCCTTCTAATAATAAAATTTACTTAAAGAATACTCCTACTAAGCGCTAAAAATACTCACTAGGTATAAACATATGTAATATGAGAGTATTCTAATAAGTATAATTCCTTAAAATCCGTGATTATAACTTAAATAAACCATTTAATTATCCTTTAAACATATAAATAAAAGATTAAATAACATTTGGCATAAATATCATGCTGTTTTATAGTCTTTTTAATAATATTCAATTCTACAAATACATACTGTATTAGTTAACTAATATCATAATACATGAAATACACGAAACAGGGGAGAAGGAAAACATTATAATACTTCAAACAAGTCTAAAAGAACTTTCACAATTAAAATAAATAATCAGCTCTTGTAATCACAGGAAAAGAATAAATGCTGACACTTTCCCAGGATTTTTGCTTGTCAAATAATTTAATGGAGAGCAGTAAAGGCGCCAATCATGCAAGTATTCCAAGAATTCTCATGGTACAGAACTTTATATATGAAATAACCAAATTAAACAGAAATAAGCATTTGACCACAATTTGATCATTTGGTTCAAACATTTATTGATCAATTTATCAATACATGTTGTACATCAAACCAAAATCTCTTGAAGCGCCCTCAGATGATTTCATTAGATGATTTACAGGCTGTATTGATCATTGACAGCCTGTACATGCAATAATTTGATAAATTACATCATTTATTTCTACTAAGGATAACTCCTTCCTTGTAGTGTTCCCATGGCCAAAAAAACACTTGATGTTTTGCCAGCAGGGCTCCAGAAAGGCATTTAAGAGGCCCTTTCTTCCACCTGTATTTTGATTCCCCAGCTTTATCATATTTACAACCAGCATTCCACCAGTCCAGCATACTAGTGTCCTTCCCAGTAAATCAGTCCTCAAGACTCAAAGCCTCTTTCTCTCAACTCCAACTCTGCCCAGCTGTCCACCACACCTTTCCAACCGCTTCAAGCTGTCCAGTTGTCCTCTGAAAAGTTCCCACTCCTCCCCTTAAAGCCTACAGTAAGTCTTTTTCTTTCACGAGTTGTGGCCCTTTTCAGCCACTATTACCACTGGGATCTAAAAATCCCCCACTTGAAGGCCCCATTTTATTAAGGTCTTAAATTACCTTTGGAGGGAACCAAACCACCCCTGCTTGCAGGCCCCTCCTAAAAAATTCTAATATCTTTTATATTAATAAAAAAGATATTAAAAATCACCCAAAAAACCCTTATTCCATATTGTTTTTTGCCTTGCACCTTGTGTAGCTAGAAGGATACTAGTCCTGGGCATCACAGAGCGTGACATAATAACTCCAACATGTATTTCTTTGAATTGTGGGTTTTTTGAGATTTGTTTTTGTTTTCAATTTCCAATCCATATTTGGAACTGTTTTTTTTCTGGGAAAGCTGGAGTTCTCTCCCCACACACCCCTTTTATTTGTATATTTATCAAAGATATCCATACATATAAACATAAAAAGGGCATGTGACGTGCACACCCTTCCTTATGTGTGTAGGTATGGGAATACCCCATACATAGCCCAAGCTGGTCCAACCAGAGGAAGTCTCTTTGACTAGAGGAAGTCCCTGTCATGAGCCGTATTGCGGGCCTGCCCGCACCAAAGCCCGCACCACATGTAGATAGTCTATCACGTACATGTCACAGACAGACCACTATATAGTCTGTCAGGACGAGGATCCACATCTCTTCCTCATCCTGCAATCTACATTATAGGATCCCGAAACCCCAGAAACCCCAGAACCCCAGAGCCTTCCTCTCCACAGATCAGATCATAACATATTGCAGGATCTAACACTACGGAGACAAAGGCAAGAAACCAACACCAAGACCAAAACCAGACAGACAACCCAAACGATCCCAACTCCACCCGCACCCAAAAGATGGACAAAGTAGAGCAACTCCGACGACAGCTTGAGGAGATGACTCAAGCAAGGGAGAACGAACGATCCCGCCAAAGAGCGGCCGAAGCACAACAGGACCAACCATCCCGACCAACCGTTTCCACCCCAACCCGTGGACCAAAGATTGCATGTCCCGACAAGTTCGATGGTGAACGCGGGACAAAGGCAGAAATGTTCGCCCGCCAAGTGGCGATTTATACATCGGTCAACAGCGCCATGTTCCCTGACGATAGGACAAAGCTGTTATTCGCCGCGTCCTACCTTACCGGACCCACCGCCGTGTGGTCCGCCCCGTACATTGACCTAGTCACAGATGATGAAGCTATGGCCAGAGGTCGGAGGATGAAGTGATAAAAAAGACTCTGAATTTATTCTAGAGGGTGAAAAGAACAAAAGGAAGCCCTCTAAGAGGGCAAGCTGCTAGTTTGCGTGGTGGAAAAGCACACACGCTACAAGAGTTTGTATGCTGTAGAGACCTCAGGGAAAAGCGCGCAGAAGACTGATGACCTTTTTATTATCTACTCAGGAGGCTTGAATATTTAACTACATACAAGAGTGGTTGAGTTGTGGGACAGAAGGTGAAAAAGCATATTCATCTGGGAAAAAGGATGAAAAGGAGTGACATATGGGAAGGAGTGACATTTGTGTGAAAGAGGGAAAAAGAGATGGAAACGACTCTAGTGATAGTTCCAACAACAGAAGGGGCGGACTTCTCGTACAACGGGTGGACAAAGGATTTTGGAACGATGTATTTCGACTCCAAGAAGAAAGGAAAGGCAGAACGGGTGTTACAAGAGCTACGACAGACAAGGACAGTGGCTGTCAGCTTGCTACTATGACAGAGCAACCTGTCACAAGTTTTCTACAAAAAAAATTATTATAAAAAACATAGAATATCAAATAATAATTAGAATATTGTTTGATATTCTAAATCTACACTAAAAATAACCTAGGGTACCTCACTCACAGGTACCCCTAATTCTCACTCCTTCACTATGTAAATTAACTAATAAGAAATAGCAAGTACCTTTAACAAAAAGGAACTTGCATTAATTTATGCTTATATATATATATACATGTGCTTAAACCCCATTTCCAGTCACGGAAATGAGGTGTTGTGTAAATTAGGGGAGATAGTGTAAATACACCATGTTTTACTCAAACCCCGCGTACCGCAGTCCGCAGAACCTCAAGTTCAACCCGCGTGACTGAAAGCCTGCGTCAAAGTTGGGATATAAGCCCCCGCGCAAGCATCAAGCCCCTTACAGGCTCCCAAACTTGGCACGCGGACTCCACAGTCACTCAGGTACACCCAAATCAACAAAAACACACTCCAGTGACCTCATTACATATGTTACATATGTAATGAAGAGTACTGGGGATTAAACAATTAAATACATTGAATGGTATTGTTTATTTATACATATAAATCCAATACATTGATTAAACAAACAGTACAAACAAATACTGTGGCTTATTATAAATACAAATAAGCCACTAGTATTAAATCTATAACAAACAGTACTAATGTACTACAGACTGTAATTCAATGTAAATAAATAAATAATAATCAAATACATTAATAAAATCAATTGGTGACGTGTATTCAAAGCATGGGCTGCTGAAGCGTCACCAAGAAGGCAAAAATGGCCAAAATGTGGTCCAAAGATCCCACAAGTTGGCCAATAATACCTACAGGGTCCCCAGGGGGAACTCAAGACTATTTAAGGAGCTCTTCAACCGCCCAAAGAAGGCTCCTCATGCTTCCCAATACCCACTAACAACCTTACCCACTTCTTATTAGATATATACATCTTTATAACACAGTCTGGTAAGCTTCTTAGTAGTTATTCTTTAGCCCTGTCTTCCCCAACAACTTCACAGTGCCCATCCAGCTCTACCATCCATCCATCCAAGCGCTTCAAACTGTCCAGTTCCACCCAGAATATCCCCAAGATCCCTCAAGGTTTATTACTAGTAAGTAATAACCCTTTTTCTTGAAGATATTCCCCCATTTCCATTCCTGGGATTAAACCACCCCTGTTCCAACAGGCCCCAGTGTTCCAGGTACCTAAATCCTCTGAATTTATTTGTAAGATACCTTAAAGGGATCTAAACCACCCCTGATTTATCAGGCCCCTCTGGTTTTTTAATTATATTAAATTTATTTAATATAATTATTAACCTATTTTTCTCTCAATTTTTATGTCACAATTCCCCCAAATCTTTTGGGAATTGTAACATTGTACCTTACCCAGAGTTTATACACTCTTTCCATATATCCTTGCACCACCTGTAGCTAGAAGGACTTATCCTTGGCATCAGGGAGGCTGACAGTGGCCATGTCAGCCTGGGTGTGGAACTAACCGTGGTTATAGGTTGTAACTAAGGTAGGTTGATGATTTAAAGTGGTTTGGGTAATGGTTTAAGTCCTGTAAAAAGTTACTTCCTCAATCAGTAAGTCTTGTCTGAGAGGCTTGCTCTAATTGCTCTAATTAGGCGCATCCAAATCAATACAAAGTATTAATAGGCATCCAAGGAGGTACTCACTTGGGTTCGTGGTTTCTACCTTATTGAAGGTAGGTTGTGGCCAATTCTTGAGGTAATAACAGTATTAAACTATAGATTATCCAGAATTGGGGGATTGTTGGAGAATGGGGAACTAAGCAAGGTAAATAACTCTAAGGTATGTACTGTGCTGGTGTGTTCTAAATATTCTCTAGGGGATAAACAGATGTTTTCAAGCTGTTTATATATTGTAATATCTCCTCTTGTGGAGATTGTGAGCGCTTCCATGACCTGGGAGGTACTGTGGAACTTCAGGGGCAAGACAGATCCTTTTGGGAGGATCTGTTAATGTTTATGATGTGATTTCTACTAAGGCTGTGTTATGGGACACATCTTTGATCAGTAGTCCTTAGTGGGATTGCATCACATCATGACATTTGTATTAATTGATCTGTTATTAATATTAATAAAGTTATTAACTTATAATGATGTCATTTATTATTGGTACATCTTATAAGTATTAATTATTATAATATTAATAAGTTCTTTTATTAATAAGATCTTAAATTACATATCTTATGCGTGAAACATTCCAATGTTAAGGAATGTGGGCGTAATCAGAGGGGAAAGAGAGATATCTGTTACTCTGGATATTTCACGTGACAGGGGGGGCAAAGGCCTACAAGTTATGTATCTTGTATAACAGGAGTACATATCTTAACCAGAATTATTCATGAGTTTATTAATAAATATATTATTAATGTAATAATAATGAAGGTATAATAATAATAATAATAACTACAGAATAGTAATTATTATTAAGGATAATAATAATTAATATTAAGTGGAGTTTAATTAGAATAATTAATGATAATAAATAATAATAATAATTAATAAGAGTAGTAATTATTATTAGAGATAATAATAATTAATAATCTTTGCAGTTACGTGGTACATGTCAGGTACTGTGATATGTACTCAGTGGCTGACAGGCCAACTACACCCACACGTTCCTCACCCACGCTACTGCCACCGGATGGGAAGTCCCGACCCTCATCAGCCAATACCGGAAGGGCTTAAAACGGGAAATTCGGACGGCACTAGTACTGGCCCGCACCACTTTCACCACTGTCAATGAGGCAGCGGGTCTAGCCATGGAGCTTGATTCGGAGATGCACGGGGCGGAGACGACCACTGGATTTGCAAAGACTCAGCCAGATCCCAACGCCATGGACACATCTGCGATCAGCGGCCAACTGTCCGAAGACGAGAAGGCCCGCATGATGCGGGAAGGACTTTGCTTCCGCTGCGGGACGCGAGGACATATCTCTCGGGAGTGTCCAAACAAGAAAGGGAAAGGACGGACACCTGCCTCAGTCTCCGCACTCAAGGACCGGATCCGACAGCTAGCCGATGGATTGGCGGCGCTTAAAATGGAGGGACAGGCGGACAAGGTGAACAAGGGACGGGCCGATAATTCAAAAAATGGAGACGCTTGGGAATGAAGGTTGTGCCCTTCCCAAGCGTAGCGGAGTTGTCATGCAGTATTGGTGCTAGTCAGACATTACATGTAAATGAAATTGATCCCCGATGTTTCCTTTCATGCACCATCACAACTCCCAGAGCCACACCCCAAAGCCCCTATCCCCCCCTATCCTTCCTCATAGACTCTGGAGCAACCCACAACGTTCTGAGTGAATCATACACATCCCAATGGGGACTCCTCGAGGCCGCTTCGTCCTCGGGGCAAACCGTCTTCAGATTTGACGGGTCTGCAAGCAGAGCAACCCATGAGATAGACCTAATGTTGAACGACGAACCCCGCCCGTCCCGATTCATCATTACACGACTGAAAGACTTGTATGATGGGATCCTAGGGATGCCCTGGATCCGCCGATATGGACACCGAATCAATTGGACAAACCGTACCCTATGGACCCCAGACATTGCGGCCGCTTTGGCGGTTTTGTCTATTCCGAAAAACACCCCAACCGGCGAGTTGGGGAAAGCTAGGAAGATTGACAAGGAGGTGTCTGTTTTGAACACAATAACACCCCCGCAATGTGAGTTTGATATCCCTATCCCCCACATCATTCCCGAAACGGCTGGCAAGCTTGTACACCCTGTAGATAGACCCCCGAACCCCACATGGAATCCCGAAACCCGACACCCCAAACACGTACCCAATGAAACCGTATCCAATCAAACTAGTGCTACTGCTGCAGCAGTATTGTCCTACCCGCCAACATCCCAGCAGAAGGTCGAAAGGCCCATGGGGAAAGCTGGGATTAGTGACGAGGGGGTGTGTGCTTGCAGCACAATAACGCCCCCGCAATGTGAGTTTGACAACCCCCCACCCCATACTTTACCGCCCGAGACAGCTGGCAAGCTTGTACGCCTTGTAGATAGATTCCCAAGCCCCGCCAAGAACCCCAAGACTTGACACTCTGACCAGGTACCCAATGAAATTATTGCTACTGCCAAGGCAGTATCGTCCTCTCCGCCAACATCCCCGCATACGGTCTACAGGCCCATGGGGAAAGCTAGGATTAGTGACGAGGGGGTGTGTGCTTTTAGCACAATAACACCCCCGCAATGTGAGTCTGATAGATCTCCCCTGCATTTAAATCCCAAAACAGCTGGCAAGCCTCTTTCCCCCCTAGGACATACCCCTGCAGTGATCAGCACGGCCAAAACATTGTGGTCGACATCGGCCCGATTGGCAGCAAAAGGGAAAGCCACGACTGCGGAGAGGACTACGGAAGAATTAGTACCGCAGTGCTACCACCGACACCTTGACATGTTCCGGAAATCAAGCGCCATGAGACTTCCCCTGCGAAGAAAGTATGACTTCCGCATAGATCTGATCCCAGGAGCCACCCCACAGGCCGGGAGAATCATCCCGCTATCTCCAGCAGAGAACCAGGCACTTGATATTATGATTGCCGAAGGACTGACGAGCGGGACCATTCGACGGACCACATCCCCGTGGGCGGCACCGGTACTATTCACTGGAAAGAAGGACGGAAACCTGCAACCCTGTTTTGACTACAGGAGACTCAACGCGGTAACGGTGAAGAACAAGTACCCGCTCCCACTGACAATGGACTTAGTTGACAGCCTTTTGGATGCGGACACATTCACAAAGCTTGACCTCCGCAACGCATATGGAAACCTCAGAGTTGCGGAAGGCGACGAAGATAAGCTGGCTTTCATCTGCAGGGAAGGACAATTTGCCCCGCTTACCATGCCCTTTGGTCCCACGGGAGCGCCAGGATACTTCCAATACTTCATGCAAGACATCCTCCTCGGACGGATTGGGAAAGACACCGCTGCATACCTAGATGACATCATGATCTACACGCGGAAAGGGTCGGACCATGCAGAAGCGGTGGGCAGTATACTGGACACATTGAGCAAGCACCAATTGTGGCTGAAACCCAAAAAGTGGGAATTTTCAAGGCCGGAAGTAGAATACCTGGGATTATTGATATCATGCAACCGGATCAGAATGGACCCCGCAAAGGTGCAAGCAGTAACCGACTGGCCCACACCGAAGAATGTCACCGAACTTCAACGATTCATTGGATTTGCTAATTTTTACCGCCGATTCATCAACCATTTCTCAGGAAAGACCAGACCGCTCCAAAACCTGACAAGAGTAGAAAACCCCTTTGTGTGGGACGCCAAGTGCAACTCCGCGTTTGAATCCCTCAAAACCGCCTTCACATCCGCTCCGATCCTGAAAATTGCGGACCCGTACAAACCGTTTGTCCTCGAATGTGATTGCTCCGATTTTGCGCTTGGCGCGGTACTGTCCCAGGTTTGCACCAAGGACCAGGAACTTCACCCAGTAGCTTACCTGTCCCGATCCCTAGTACAGGCGGAACACAACTATGAGATCTTTGACAAAGAGTTACTGGCTATTGTGGCTGCCTTCAAAGAGTGGCGGCAATACCTAGAGGGGAACCCACACCGCTTGACGGAAATTGTATACACCAATCACCGTAATTTGGAAAGCTTCATGACAACCAAGCAGCTCACGAGAAGACAGGCAAGATGGGCGGAGACCATGGGATGTTTTGACTTTGAGATCATATTCCGACCAGGACACCAATTGACAAAACCCGACGCCCTATCCCGCAGACCGGACCTTGCCCCAGCACCGGGAGAAAAGCTGACCTTTGGTCAGCTTTTGAATCCAGGTAACATCACAGAGCGGACGTTTGGGGAGCTTGCGGAATGTGCGGAATTGGACAGCTGGTTTCTGGACGAATCAATTGAAATGGAAGACGGGGAACATTGGTTTGAGGTGGACGTGATGGGGACTGATTTGGAAGATGCGGGAAAGGACGACCTAGCGTTATCTGACGCCAAAATCATTGCCAGGATTAGAGAACTGACCCCACATGACCCAAAATTGGCTGACTGGATTAAGCTGTTGCAGAAACCAACAGGGGATCACAACAGGTATGCGGAAGCCGACGGGGTACTCTATGACAAGGGACGGATAGTAGTACCAGCGGACTCGGCATTGCGGACGATGATCCTCAAAAGTCGACACAACACAAAGTCCGCAGGCCACCCAGGCAGATCCCGCACGTTGGCATTAGTACGGAGAAGTTTTTTGTGGAATGGAATGAAGAGATTTGTCAACCAGTACGTAGACGGCTGTGATTCATGCCAAAGAGTCAAATCTAGCACTCGACGGCTGTTCGGAACATTAGAACCCCTCCCGATCCCTGCAGGCCCATGGACGGACATTAGCTATGATTTGATCACTGATCTCCCTGAATCCCGCTTGAGTGACAGCATACTAACAGTAGTAGACCGACTGACCAAGATGGCCCACTTCATCCCATGCAAGAAAACCATGAACGCGGAGAAACTAGCGGAACTGATGGCGGAACATGTATGGAAACTCCATGGAACCCCCAAGACAATTGTCTCAGACCGGGGAAGTATTTTTATCTCCCAAATCACACGTGAATTGAGCTCCCGCATGGGGAATAAAGACTACAGCCATCCACAGCGTACCACCCAAGGACAGATGGAAAATCCAAAATAGCCAACAAAGCAGTCGAGCAATACCTGCGGCACTTTGTTTGCTACCAGCAGAACGATTGGGCCCCACTCCTCCCAATGGCCAAATTTGCTTACAACAACAACAACCACACATTGACAGGAGTTTCCCCGTTCAAAGCCAACTACGGATTCAACCCGGCATATAGCGGAACCCCCTCAATAGAACAATGCATCCCCGCAGTAGAGGAACGACTCCGCAAACTTGCGGAGGTCCAAGGATAACTCAAGCATTGCTTAGAAGAGGCGCAAGAAACAATGAAAGGCCAATTTGACAAGAAAAAAAGGGAAACACCGGAATGGGACGTAGGGGATGAAGTATGGCTAGACGGACGCAACATTTCAACGACCCGCCCCAGCCCAAAATTGGAACATAGATGGCTGGGACCTTTCTCTATCTGTAAAAGAATCTCAAGATCCGCGTAGAAGCTAACACTCCCTATATCCATGCGGGGGGTACACCCCCTATTTCACGTATCAATACTCCGCAAACACAGACCCGACGAAATTGTGGAACGACGGAGGGAAGACCCGGAACCAGTTACAGCGGACGGCGGGGATGCACTACCAGCATAATTGCCTAGGTTGAGTTCATCCCAGTTAAACTAGGATGAAAACAACCAATTTAAAACAGGTTGATCTCAACCAATGAAATATAAAACCAAGGGGGGTCCCTTGGATTTATATTTCATCAGTTGATTTCAACCAAGTTTAAATTGGTTGAGTGCATCCCAGTTTAACTAGGATGACTTCATCCTAGGCAATTATGCTGGCAGTGATGAGTGGGAAGTCAAAGAGGTACTGGACTGTAGAAGACGACGCGGGAAGACCCAATACCTGGTCAGCTGGAAGGGATTTGGAGCGGAAGACAACTCATGGGAACCAATGGAGAACTTGAAGAATTGCGAAGAATTAGTAGCGGGATTTAACTCAAGATTTCCAGGCACAGCGGGTATTCATCGGCGGAGGCGGAGAAGGAAGTGAGGAACAAAATTGATAAGAGGTGGAATTTTTTTCTTTTTCTTGATTGGCGAACGAGTGGAGGATTTAGCATTAAAAGGGGGATAATGTCATGAGCCGTATTGCGGGCCTGCCTGCACCAAAGCCTGCACCACATGTAGATAGTCTATCACGTACATGTCACAGACAGACCACTATATAGTCTGTCAGGACGAGGATCCACATCTCTTCCTCATCCTGCAATCTACATTATAGGATCCCAAAACCCCAGAAACCCCAGAACCCCAGAGCCTTCCTCTCCACAGATCAGACCATAACAGTCCCTCTGGTCAAACAGACTACAAAAGGTCTTAAACTTCCTCTGCTTTTTGCACTAATATAGCTTTGGAGGGGACTGAACCAAACCAACTTGCAGGCCCCTCCCAAAAACATAATATATTTAAGGGGTTGATAAAAATACCTTGTTTATCTGCATTTACACCCGCTTTTTCTGGGTACAATTTTTCCTGACCCACTGTCAGCCCCTGTCTCTTATGTGACATGGGTTAGAATCTCAGATGTATATACAATACTGGTTACAGTATGTAGTCTGTTTTTTAAGGTTCTCACTATAGCTTATACAGCCAGTGGAAATAAGCTATTCTACGCTTTTTCAGCGGAAAAGCTGGCACCTTTGTGTAACAAAGGAACACGGCTATGTAAAGCTCAGCTTGAATTTCCTCAACTGCTCCCTGTGAGTAGGCAAGGACTTCTAGTCACTTGAATAGGGGCACGCACACCCCTACCTATGTACATAGGCTTGACTGGAGGGACTCGCTCTGGTCAAGGAGGTTGTAGCCTCCTTGACCAGGGGAATCCCTCTGGTTGAGGAGGCTACAGCCTCCTCAACCAGAGGAGATCCCTCCGGTTGAGGAGGTCATACAGCCTCCTCAACTGGAGGGATTCCCCCCGTTTGAGGAGGCTACAGCCTCCTCAACCAGAGGAAATCACCAATTGAGGTCTCTTGTATAACTTTGTCCATTGCCTCATCAAGTCTGGGCTGATTGAGGCCCCTAGAAGCTGGTTTATTTTGAATAGAGATTTACTGTTGAGAGATTCCCTGACGGCTGAGTATTTCAGCTTGGCCAAATATTTCTGGAATACCATACCCTGGTCAAAGCAGCCATCAAATGAGGTTAGCTTTGACATAAATAAGTTTGACATAATAAAAAGAAAAAAGAGAAACCTTACCGAGTTTGAGGAGTTGTTACTGGACAGAATCAACGGGATCAAAAATGGCCGATGTTGGTGGTTCAGTGGCCGGGCTGGATTTTGGTGGCACCCTTCCATTTGGATATATTTGGGGCCAGGGGAAAAAAGATCGGAAAAAAAACAAAACCCCATGCGAAAACTGTTGTGACAGGTCACATGGTCAACTTGGCTGCGCCTCAGCCAGCCGGAGGAGACTCCAAGCGACACCTACCGTAATCCATACCGATTACCGCTACGTTCCTACAAAAACCGCAAGTATTTTTGGAATAGCTGTACATCACAACTTTTGAATGCTGCCAAACGTGTGTGTGATACCATATGGGCCTCTGTGAGACCCGGTTACACAAAGGGGTGATTATTATATAACATCACTGCCCGCAAACGGGGCCTAAAAATAAGCTAAGCGGTATGAAACTTGACGTGGTAGAGGTGACACCGAGTCGCTGCTCCATCTGCAGAAATAAACACGTTCGTGACAGCCAGCTGGATCATGGAATACACAGATGCTTATTTATGTATTGTCAGTGGCAGAATCATAGCAATTGTTGCATGTGTTGTTATATCATCAGCGTTTAATTTTCTATTCTAAGTTGCCATCTGGAACCAAGTCTGACGCCCGTTCTGCCCCGCAACGACAAGCCTTAAACCACCAGAGACCAGTGGCCGAAAAATTACTGTAGAGACGCAGGATTCATTAAGCGAAACCACAACTTCCCTCCCGCATGCTTTATCATCGTCTCAAATTGACTTTTTTAACATGTGCCTTTCAAATGTGCAGCTTCCAAGCAACTGAACGTTTTGAACACCTTGAAAATACAGGAACCGACTCAGCCTGGTCTATTGCGGAGCAAAGTGATCACAGAGCCGACATCGGTCAAAGGCTTCCCAGAATGGGGGAAACATCGGGTACTCTGAAACGGACTTGGCAGGACACGCTCGCAATCGGTCCAGATCCACCATCGATGGAATGTAAGAGCAATTTTATAGCATGTTGCTAAAATTGCAATGCATTAAACCGTCTCAACCGACCAGTTCTAACCAATTAAAATCATATTGTTATTTATGCATTGGCCCAGCCTTACATAGGGAAAATGACGCTGTAAAAAGAATGAAGCAATCAAGCATTGACCCCGGTAAGTAAATCACACCTGACTTGAAGTTGTTAAAAGCAATACGGTTTCTAAATGTTCATGATCCAATGCAGACTTGGAAACAATCACAGATCAGCGTTACATACAAATATTGTATAATTTTGATACTTGGGAATCTGGTGTCTCAAAGCTGAATTTACCCGATGCCAAACTTTCTAGAGCTAAATTGCAGACGAAAGAGACCAGAAACGCAATAAGAAACCTGTTTCATAAAAGGATCTATGAGCTCAAAGGTCATCCATATGTATTCAGTGCATCTGTAGCGATATTGACCGGAGATCTTGCGGCATCAATCATGGATCAATGGGAAGAGAGGTGGCTAAATTCAGTTGCAAATATCGCTAAGACATGGGAGTTTGCCCACCTGCAGGATCGAAAGGAAGCAACCTCATTTGTCAGACAAGGAATTGATTTCATGATTGATTTCTTCATTGACATACAAAAGCTTGAAGTTGTCACCAAGAAGCGTCTCGAACATTTCTTGAACAAAGAGGGTGGCTCACGCATAATATCGTCTTACATCCACAACAGATTCCCCCAGCCCAGATTGGATGTATGCAAGCTTTACCTGAACTTCAATGTGAAACTGAGTCTGCTCGAGGGCCCAGCCACAAGAAAAATCGTGGATCTTTTGACAGGTTAGTCAAAGAACCGCTAAGGATAGGACTAATTAAATAGTTAGATATTTGAAAACCTGACCTTGGAATGTTCACTCCGGTTTGATTTCTGACCAACAGTTTTGGATGCGGATTCATGGATGAAAATTGAATTGAATTACCTGAAGAATCAGCTCTTCACCTACCTTGATGACCCTTCGACATTATCAAATCTTAATGACGAAAAACCAAGTTTTAAATATTTCATTCATAAATTCCTTGTGTTAACATCACAAGAAGATATGGAAATTTCAATAGAAAAAATAGAAGATTTCATGAAGAGTGTAATTGAGTATTTAAAACATGAATTGAATCAAGAGATCGCTGAAAGCCCCCATTTTCCTGAAACACAATCTTTGATTGAAACCAAACTTGGTCATGATATGATTAGCTTTTTCATAAATTACTGCAGACAACCACCTGAAACTGAAAATTCAATCATGGAAAGCAAAGAGGGCACAATTTCTCAAAGTAGGAGGGAAAACCCGGAAACAGGAGTCTACTATGAAATGCGTGCAATTGAGGAGGCAGTCAGGTTTCTTTCAAGTGTTTATCACTCAATATATATTAGGATTACAGAATATCAAAATCAGCTGGAGCATATACCATGGGAACCTAATTTCTTGGTGGACAAC
This sequence comes from Puccinia hordei, assembly GCA_007896445.1. NCBI lineage: Eukaryota > Fungi > Basidiomycota > Pucciniomycetes > Pucciniales > Pucciniaceae > Puccinia > Puccinia hordei. Next base: position 295,072 of record RDRW01000189.1, on the reverse strand, counting down.
AATGAAAATAGAAAATTTTCAATCTATGGAGAGGAAGATGATAAACTTGAGGAATGTGACTTTGAAGAACTAGATGATTTTTCAAGAGGCTTACAATCAAGCTTATCTTACCCTACAGTTAAAGAATCAATTGCAAAAGCCCTCATCCAGTACACAAAATACTACAAACAAATGAAATTTCATGATCATTGGCCTTTGGAATATCTTGAATCAAAGTTTTTGAGTCTTCTCAAACATTATGAAAAATATTCTCACATGATTGTTCAAAGTTATGAGGATTTTTTTCAAAAGGGAATCACTACAAGGGCACAACTCAATCAAAAAGTTGATGCAATTGAATTTCATAGAGGGCATGTTAGTTTTGCAGATCTTTTGTAAATTTTACCAAATTTTTAGACATTCTAGAGGAGAGAAAAGTAACTAGAATGAAAACCCTCCATAAAGTAAAATCCTACTTCTCATCTTGGGAGCTTAACCAATTTGTTTTTGAAGTCTCCAATAATCAAAATTTCAACCCAAATGGATGGAAGGAGTTGATATTCAAATCATAGCATTAATAATTAGATTCTAGGACTAACAGTAAAAAGATTCAAACAGCAGCCTTGAATCATACCACTTTAATATCACACCACCCAGATGATCCTACCAAATCCACAGTTTGTCTATTTCTGACCATTTACCTCTATAATTGAATCTAAACCATCATCCATTTGATTCTTATTAAGATGCTTGAATTGGTCCAGCCAAACCTCTAAACTAGAGCTTCAGATGAGAATATTTCAATGAGGTAGCATTTGCACAAATCTCATGCAACAGGCACCTTGAAAACATTTGTCATTTCAATTGGTTTGCACAGCCTAACCATGTCAAACAGACATGTGAGGATGGAAGTCACTTTACTTCAATAAAAACCCAAATTCCCATGAGTTAAAAGAAAAAGTAACACAAACGTTTACTAAATATCTGGCCGAGAAAAACCTTCAGATGTGTTTCTGAGATTTAGTGCATGGGAACATTGGGTAGATAAATACACTAAATGCATGAAATTGCCTCAATCCACGGAAAGCTCCCCTCCTCATAATGATTTCAACATTTTGAATTTGGGCCCCTCTGTGCTCTTCCATAAATGACATAGATATTGAAAGCCCTGTTGATTATGTAAATTCACTGGATAGAAAGATAAAAGCCTGCTCTTGATTAATGTTTCCTTGAGTTTTGCCCCCTGCAATATTTGGGTAGATTTCACTCTTTTGAAAACTGGTTTTTGATGGTCACATGTTGAGAATTGGGGTTTCCCAACAAAATAACCTGCCTATTGACTAAAAAGAAATCACTCAAAAAAGATTCCAACCAATTTTCAGGAATCATCAAATGCATCTGAAATCTAAATTTCATTAGAGGGTATCAAATATGACCAAATACACTGTTATCTAATCAACTGGTTTTAAAATCTACCATTTTTAAAAACCATGGATGACAATATCAAATGGTTCAGAATTCTCAAAAGTGTTTTTTTTTGGAAAAACCCAGTTCACTTGTCATGCTCTGTGATGCCAAGGACTGATATCCTTCGAGCTACAAAGGTGCAAGGCTAAAAATAATATGTAATGAATTATTTTAGAGGTTTTAATCTTTTTTATTAATATTAAAAGATTATAAATTTAATTGGGAGGGGCCAAGAAAGGGCCACAACTCCTAGTGAAACAAGACTTACTGTAGGCTTTAAGAGGAGGAGGGGAGGCTTTCTTAAGGTAAAATGGACATCTGGAAGCGGTTGGAAAGGTGGTCTCGATGACTGGACAGAGTTGGGATTGAGGAAAAGAGGCTTTGAAGTCTTGAAGACTGGTTTACTGGGCAGGACACTAGTATGCTGGACTGGTGGAATGCTGGTTGTAAATATGATAAAGCTGGGGAATCAAAATACAGGGGGAAGAAAGGGCCTCTCAAATGCCTTTCTGGAGCCCTGATGGCGAAACATTAAGTGTTATTTTGGCTATGGGAACACTACAAGGAAGGACTTATCCTTAGTAGAAATAAATGATGTAATTTATCAAATTATTACATGTACAGGCTGTCAATAAGTAATACAGCCTGTAAATCATCTTTAGAAATCATCTGAGGGCGCTTCAAGAGCTCTTAGTTTGATGTACAACATGTATTGATCATTTGATCAACAAATAACTAAAACAAATAATCAAATTATAGTACAGAATCTTATTTGTATTTAATTTGGTGATTTCATATATAAATTTCTGTAACAATAGATTTCTTGTCATAATTGCATGGTGGGCGCTTTTACAGCTCTCCATTCAATTATTTGACAAGCAAACATCCTGGGAACAGTGTCAGCATTTGTCATTTTCCCGTGATTAAAGGAGCTTATCATTTATTTTAATTGTACAAGTTCCTTTAGGATTGTTATTCTAATGTTTTCTTTATCCCCTTTTCCGTGTCTTTCATGTATTATAACATTATTTAACTTATACAGTATTTATTTGTAAAAGTTAATAATAATACAAAGACTATAAAACAGTGTGGTATTTATGTCCAATGTTATTTAATATTTTATATATGTGTTTAAAGGATAATTACATAGTTTATTTAAGTGATTATCCCGTACTTTAAGGACTCCTACTTACTAGAATACTCTCATATTACATATGTTTATACCTAGTAAGTATTTTAGCGCTTAGTAGGAGTATTCTTTAAGTTAATTTTGTTATTAGAAGGAGCAAGTTTTCTAGGATAATTTGGCTGAGGTACCTTAGGTTAATTTACTTGCTCTCTCATAATATGAAATAATATCTTCACTTATCTCAAAGGTTAATGAGTTATTACTTATTTTATTATTAATCAATCTATTATATTTGTTTATTACATTATTACTATGTAATAATGTTTATATTCTAAAATTTTATCCTTTTCTTACGTTTTATTAGAATTTATGGTACATTATTACCTGTGTAATAATGTCTCTTTCATATGTATTTTTTATTAATTAATTATTAGCAAGCTGAAAACTGGTTTTAATTGTGAGTTTGGTAATATTTTATACCCCCTATTGAAAAAAAGCTTGACTAAATCTCTCCGCATTTCCATGCTATGCATCAGCTTATGGGGAAGAAACCATTTGTGACACCTTTTTACAAAGGCAATGCTCAAAACATTGAGGAGAGGTTGGACTCTGCTGGTCCCAAGGACAACAATTTGGTCAATAACAACTTGGACAAAAATATTGAGAAAAATGACTCAGATATGTATGTGTGGATTCCAACAAATCTAGGGCTCAGTTTGTAAGATCAATCAGTTGTTTCATTGTCTTTCTTGATAATTACTAATATAGTCAATATTTTTTATATTTGATGAATCAGTCAACAATCTTGGAACCTTTGGAAACTGGAAAGAATACCTGAAGGAGGAAAGAAGGGTGAAGATGTGTGTTGTAATTTCTGTTGTTCACTTATGAAATTTTTTCTTCAAACCATTAACCTTGCCACTAAATAATTTAGGAAGGAACAGACCAGCAAGTTTTTGTGATGATCCATCAGATGAAAATGAAGTGGTGATTCTGGTGTGTTATTCAATATATTAATCACTGTTTTTCTGTTGATTATCTCAAGCCCCATTTTTCCCTTGTTTGGAATTAGCAAGGAAAGGAAGAAATTATTTGTCCTAGTGGACAGGCCAAATTATCTAAGCGCTAATGAAGGGCTGAGGATTGTCTCAATTCTGAAGAAATGGCCCTTGACACAAGTGATTTGGAGGATTACTTTCCATCTGATTTTGAAGAAGATACTCAGTCACCCTGCAAGAACAAGAAAAATGAATTGTGCACCACTTTGATGCCTATCAAAGCTGCATTCTACAGAAAATTCCAATAAAATATTGCCAAATGAAACATCCCAGAAAATTAATAAGGAGAAGCAAAGGGCATCAAAAAGTCCCAATATCAATACTAAGAGCCAATACAACTCAGGGCCAAATACCCCTGATCCTTTTTCACAATATGAAGAGTATGTGTTGAAGAGGGATGCAGGCAAGTTGGAAATGCAATCCTTGCTCTGATATCATTTCAATGATGTGCTTCTTCAAATTAATTCTTTATTAGGGAAGGCCCAAGTTACTCATGAAAGCCTCAAATTCAAGATGATGAATGTTTAAAAACAGGTTAATAATTATAATAAGGGAGTCCAGTTAGAGGAAAAAAAGTTCAACCACTCAATTGAGCTTGAGGAGAAGAAGTGGTATCATGGGATGAAATTAGAGGGAAAGAAGTGGGAGCACAGAATAAAATTAGACGAGAGCAAAAAGACTGGGAGCAGGAGGAGAAGGATAACAACAGAAGTTTTGATATGGCCAACTTGGAATTTTTGGCTTGTCAGGAACACAATTGGTAAGAATTATGACCTGGTGACTCAGTGTGTGGCTTGTGGGAAGAGTACAGAAGAGATTGAATGCTTGGAATTTTTTTTCAAATATTCCCCACCTTGTTTGGCTTCCTAAACATTCAACAAATCAGTTGAAACATTTAATATCATGTATAAGAAAGAAAATAACAAAAGGAAATTATCACTTATATTTTAAAGAGTTATATAAAATAGTTTCCATATCTCTAATAGTCCATTTTCTTTTAGTTGGATGATCAATACAGTGACCATCTCTAATAAGCTGAGTAGAATTTTGAATTTTCTTGTGCAGTTGGCAAGATAATACCATTTGGGTATGTGAATAATTGGGTGCAGTTTTTGAGGGAAGGGTCAGGTGAGAATAATTAGTGGCCTTCAATGCAAAATCAACTACACTATCAGATCCTGCAATTTCAATGCAACATGAATCACCTGGGAAGACAAATTCACCTCCTGCAACTTGAATATTCTTCTAAACTAGCTTCCCAGTGTTTTTTTAAATGGGAATCCATAGGAAAAAGCTGAAGGGTGATGAATTGGTGTCTTGATGCGGTGTGTTTGCAAACTTCCCAATGGAAAACAACAGGTGTGAGGTGAATCCTTTGCAATGGGATGCAAATTGGGGAGCTAGTCCTGGGGCTTTGAGTCAAATGATTTGTTTCTTGACCTCTTGGAATACGGGTTTGGGTACAGATTGCAAGCACTGGCCAATAAAATTATTTATTTTTGTAAAATCTTTTTGAAGTGCTTCATAACCAAGTCAATCTGTGGCAACTTTGGAATAAATGCTCATTATACCAATTTGGGATTGTTCCTTGTAACCTTTTAGCCATCCTAGACCATAAATTTATCCCAAGTATGCTGGTCCATTGGATTATTTGAAATTTTGGAATTTTTCCTTCTGGATGAGATGTTGGCTGAGATACTGGTATTGTGTTTTGAGGTCTTCATCAATGGTTGAGAAATGTTGGAACTTCACCACAGCAATGACCTTCTTAAAAGCTGCATTGGTCTAGCAGATAAATGAATTTTTGGAAAATCAGATGTTGGAATTTGGATTGGGATTTGAGATGTGGACTGAAATATAGGGCTGGCCAGCAAAATTCATGCTGGACTTTTGACAGCAAGGACTTTGAGTGGCGGTGTGAGAAATCCTTTTGGGACGGGGGTAGTTATGTGAGGGGGAAATAGCAGTTATAGTATTTCAGGTATGTATGAATTTATTACAACTGTTAAGGGTGGTTTGAAAGACCTGCCCTTCTATTTACCACAAGAGTTAACACAACAATTTTATTTGTTGTTGTGGCTGATAAATTTCTGTTTGTTTTCTTTGAGAGCTCTTTATGTAGTAATCTCTTGTCAGACAAAGATCTAATTTCAATGTACAAATAATCAGCAATGAGCTTGATGAAGGGATCAGGGACGTAGATAGTGGATGGATTGTTACAGAAAGTTCTGGTAAATGGAATACAAGCGTTTTGGAATTGATGAGGAACAAGTATTTATATGCTTTATGATTTGTTTATGTCAGCCTCAGTGATTCCAAAGACTGGAATCTTTCTAGCTACACTGGGTGCAAGTAAAAAACAGGTGGTGACACAAGGGTATGTGTCAAGGGGAAATGGGTAATGGTGGGTTTAAAAGAAAAGTTTTTAACCAAAACAATCAAGTTTTTATTAAGGGAGGGGCCTGAGTTACAGGGGTGGTTTATTGTGCCCTCCAAGGTTCTGTTCTTTTTGGTAAAAGAGTATGCCCAGACAGTAGTATACTACTGAAGTATATAAGGAAATAAGACTCACTAGTTTATTTCCAGGAAAGATAACTTCAGGAGGAGTATAACTGGTCTTGAGGTGCTCAAATAACTGGGTAACAGGTTGGTGATGAGTGCTGAGCAAGTTGAAAGGTTGTTGGATGAACTTTGGGTATAAAACAAGCAAAAACTGTACTATATAACAGGCTATAAGACTGGTTAATATGGTGGGTAAAAGCTGGAAAATGTAAATGAAGATGGGTATATCATTTCGTGGAAAGGAAGGCCTGTTTATATATCCATTATGGGATCTTGGGGGTGAAGCAGAAGCTCTGTTTTGCCTGGTCTAGTCTTCTACTAAGCCCTAGTTACCTGTATAACTGGTTTGGTTACGGTAGGGCTTAGTTACATGTTTCAAAAGGCCCAAAGTGGTTTAATGTTCCCAGTATGGTAATTAATTTCTTTTATTCCTTCCTTTTGGGCCAGTAGTCTATTTAAAACCAACCAATTGGGCTACCTTGGCCTTAGTAGGAAAAGTATGGCTGTGGCATTGGTTATGGCTTTTATTACAAGTTCCAGGTACATTTAACTATGGAAATGATGATGTAAACCTTATTTATGCATAATACCCAAACTCTATTAACCTTAATTACATAGTCTAATAGCATATACTTAAGGTTATGTAGATCTTTAAGTCATATGAAAACTTGAAGGCCTTGTGAAGGGATATGAAGGAGTAATAATTACGGGGTACTTTTGCTGAGCTACCCTAGGTTAATTTACATGTAGATTCAGAATTTGAAATAATGTTCTAAGTTTTCTTTATAATTTAGAAGTTATATGTATATTCTGTGTTATATGTTTTGTTTTAATAATTTCTTTTGAAACAAAAGATGTAAGGTGTGCATTCTTTTGATACTAAGAATATAAGTTGTATATTGGTATAATTTGCTATGGTCAGGATGTCTCTGAATTAGTAGCAGGCTGACAGTGTATTTGTTTATTTCTTTGTTAGATGTAGTCTGAGGAAATGAGTAGAAGGATGTTTTGGTATAATGTGAAATATTCAAAGTGCTTTACCCTCTTCCTTAAACTTTAGTTAAAAGAGCACAATTCTCCTTTTTTTTCTTTTGTGTATTTTGCACTGATGTGAAAGATTCTGTTGTGGGTCACCTGATTAAGATCAGACTATTATATTGATGGGTGAGTTTATTTAGTTTTAAGATTCTTTTGTGGGTCACCTGATTAAGATCACACTATTATATGGATGGGTAATTTTATTTAGTTTTGCTAGCTGGATGGTGGGGAGTGGGATCCTTCCAAATTCTCTCTATCCCTGCCTCATTATATAGTAAAATATGAGGGATTTTTGCTGGTGGGATGTCTGATTGAGTTATTTATGCTGGTGGGGTCTCTTCTTCTACGCTGCCTTCATGCATGGAGTGCATAAAGTGAGCTATTTCTGCTGGTGATGTTTTCTAATCCTGCACTGCTTAATGCGGGGAGTACATAAAGTGAGCTATTTCTGCTGGTGAGGTTATGTACTTAGGCTGTCCCACAGAGCATGTGCTGTGTCTTGTGACCAGACACTAAACTATATACTACTTCTATATATATACTATGTACTTATTATTCAATATAATTCTTTTTAACTGTATAATCTTTTGATTTAGCCATGCAAACCCTAACATAAATGGGTGACTTATACATTAAATTTACCCTAGATTTCAATTATGCACTTATATTGCTACTATTTTAGCTTCTGAAAGATAATGAAAGAATATAATCCTGTATGATACTTGAAACAGGGTTTGGAATACCACATTGGCTTTTTACTTTTTGCGTTTTGTTTTTTGATTACTGAGTTGTGATTGTGGATCCAAAAAAACAACTTCTGCTTCATCAACCCAATTGCTGCCATGTATATTTTGATCTCAATAGTGATTACATTGGCAATAGATTTTAAAAATTACACAAGACTTAATTTCTTCCTGAGACATATTAGGAGGCACTTGGGGATTGGGAGTGGAGTGTTGCTTGCATTTAGGTGGGCTTGGTGGATGGCCAAGTTTGACTTTCTTTGAGGATAGATTTGAAGTTGTGGAATCATTTTAACTGCTTTCATTGTTGGCAGAGGCATTGTCTGAAGCAAGAGAATCAAATCACAGGTTGAGAAAGAAGGTGATAGCAGCTCCCAGAAATGAGATTTTCTCCCCTGCTTCCTCCTCACTAATGTGCTGTGCAGTGTGACTGTTCTTTATCAGGATGAAGAGCACATTGCAAATTTATGCTACATTTCTCAAAAGATCTTTGAACAGTCACTGGCACATCAAATTGGATTGGGGAGGGGATTTCCAAGTGGTATTGTGGTTGGTTGGGTTCAGAGGGCAAAGATTCCTGTTGTTTCAAACAATTACATGTGGTGAGCCATGTTTTCTTTCTGAGGTTTGGAAAATCTGAGACATTTTGAGGTGGTAAGGCCCAAGGGCTCCTGAGGGTCCAGAAAAAAACAATTGGCTGGGTCCCAGTCAGTTCAAAATTAATTAATTATAAAAATATCATGACAGTCCCTACTTAACTTGAGAGGTGGTAGGGGCTCTTGAGGGATTGGAGGGTTGACAAGCCTACAAAAACCTAGAGGGGCTCAATCAGTTGCTTATTGAGCCTGGAACTAAAAAAAAACAAAGAAAAACAGAAAAACACGATGAGTTCTATTCCTTGCTTTATTGGTCTCTGATTAAGCAAGGAACTCAAAAGATTACATAAAAAAAATAGATCAAAAAGCCCCTACTTATCTTGAGAGCTTTTAGGGGCTCTTGAGGGCTTTGAGTGTTGAAAAATCCAAAAGACAAAACCTAAAGTGGCTTATTTGGTCGCCAATAAATCCTGGATTAATAAAAGCAACAACTTAGTTCTGTTACTTGCTCAATTGGCAACCTATCAAGCAAGGAACATTAAAAAACAATCAAATACAACACAAGAGAGCCCCTACTTACCTTGAAAGGTGGTAGGGGCTCTTGAGGGGCTGGTCCTTTAATGGGGGCCAAAAAAAGGACAGAGGCTTGATTGGTTTCTGTTTGAGCCTGGATTCAAAGAAACACCATCAGTTATTTCCCTTGATAAATTGGCAATCCAATCAAGAAAGGAACATGTGAAACTTATCCAAATAAAAACAAAGAGAGACCCTACTTACCTTAAGAGGTGGTAGGGAATCTTGAGGGGCTGGTCCTTTGATTGCAACCAAAACAAATCAACGAGGCTTGATTTGTTTCTGTTTGAGCCTGGATGCAAAGACATCTCATCAGTTATTTTCTTTACTTGATTGGCAACCCAATCAAGCAAGGAACAGGTAAAATGTATAAAATAAAAACAAAGAGAGCCCCTACTTACCTTACTTACCTTGAGAGGTGGTAGGGGCTCTCGAAAGCCTGGAGGGTCAATCAAGGCCAAAAAGAAAAATATCTTGAGCTTGGAATATGTAGAAGAATTTGGCCGGGTCCTAGAAGCAAAGAACCTGGTCAGTGAAGATTGTATGTTAGTATAAAAAGTATGTCAGCTTACTTGATGAGATGGTGGGGGCTCTTGAGGGGCTGGGTGGACTGTGAATGCCAAAAAGAATGGTTGAAAACAAAAATAAATTGTTTCAGCTTTTGTGGGATGGGAAATTCAGAGCTTGGTGGCTTGTTTTCTCCAGGGCTAAAAAGATGGTGGTTTTAGGGACTGTACCCCCAAAAAAAACAGTTTGTAAAAATGATCCAGGGATCATAGTCAATAATATGATTATGAATTAATCACAGAATTGTGAACACAAATTACTTTTGAGAAAACCAACCATCTCTAGATATGTGCTTGTTTACTTATGTAAGAAAAAATGATTCTCAAACATATTTTTATCAATATGTGTAAAAAAGTTATTGATTTAATTGGCATTCAATAATAGAAGAGAACAAACATATATAATGAAGCAGAGCAATCAAGATTAATTGGCACTTTGAGGACCCAAAATCAAACACAAGAGTCAGAAAGCTGGAAGCATATTATTCTGCATGTCAATGTTGAATTATTCACCTTAGTTGAATTGTGCAAGTGTTATGGGTTGTAAAAGTACACATAATCCATTGTTACTGGTTTCATTGTTTTCCAACAAGGGAAGGGCTGCTTCTGGTTGCTCTTCATCATAAATTTCATGCCACTGATCCTTGAGGTCTGCTAGAAGATTATGCAGAAAAATGCAGGTGATGATCCACTTGAAAGTTTCCTTAATCTCACAGGTGGCCTTGAATTGTGATCAAATCTCTTGCAAACTATGAAATCAACCCTTGAGAATGCCAATAGCATGTTCAATGCATACTCTTGATTGGGCTAGATGGTAATTGAAATCCACATTCTGTGATAAAAGCAAATCAGAACCTTGTTAGGCTGGAACAGTATCTTGATCACTTGTATACACAGAGTTGGCCAGGGGGAATTGGTTTTGATCATGTAATTGTCCTGGATTTTGAGCAAGCTTAATATTGGAGAAGAAATAACAATGGTGACAGGATCCTGGGTAGCGTGCAAGGTGGGATATGAACCTCTTGTTTATTTCAAAAATAAAAGTGACCAAAATTGAGTACCTGGTTGGAAACCAAACATCACATCAGCTAAGAATCTGTAAAATAGTGGAACAATTGCAAATTATTCAACTGTTTTTTTTATCCCAGTAGTGGTTACCATCAACTGGTGGCTGTTGAATCAGTGGAATGGTTGTTCCATTGAAAAAGCCAACACATCCAGGGAAGACTTCCTCTTGCATGACCTGAGATGATTACATATGTACTTCTTGAGTTGGCCATGATACCAAGTGTGAGCTCATTTGATAAATAATCCTGATCACCCAACAGGTGTAAAGTTTGATTGTTTCATAGCCAACTTGGAAGAGATTCTTGAGTCTGAAAACAGCAGTAGCATCTCTTTTTGAAACAAGTTGGCACATAGAAACAGCAATTTGGAATAATGGGTCTTGTGGAGGATTCTGAGAGGAGTTGTAAAAGATTGGATTTGACTCAATCAGTAGAAGTGTCAGAATTCCCATGTGTGCTCTTGAGTTCCGCGCTGTGCATTCACTCAGCGCAGCCTGCCTTTCATAACTCGGCTGAAGTGCTCCTTCCTCTCCTTCCTCACCCCGCTTCAAACCATTTGACTTTGACTTCTCAGATTACTCAATCATCAAGTCTCCTTAGTCAACGCAAGGTCCACAGCTGCCTTTTACACAAGTTGTGGTAATTATTTCTTCTCTATCTTTCTTTCTAGATGTTAGGGCCCTTACTGAATTGTTTGCTTAGTCTGTGTATCTGAGAGAGAGTGTGGTGGATGTTTTTCTTCCCTTTTCTTCCTATCTCTTATCATACAGCCTTGTGATCCTTTAGGTACTGTTCCTCTTTGTTATTTCTTAATTTCCTTTCTCTCTCCTTTACTGAAATGTGATCTTTAGTTTTTGCCTCAAAATTTAACAAGAAGAAGATTGAAGAAACATGGGAATAACATTCAACAAAGCTGCAGGAAGCATGATTGAGGAAGTTATTGAATTATTGACAGGTTTTATTGAAGATGGAAATGTGTAGTGGTGCCTCTGGAAGCAGGGTATTGTTTCTGGAGTTTTTATCAAAAATTAAAATAGAAATCTTCAATTCCTCAGTTGTTTGTATCTGAGTCAAAAATACATAATGTTGCAGCAGAGTTGGCCACTTGAAAAAGTTGCTTGATTTGAGAGGGTGCTTGGTGCATGGTTTTTTGGGGTGAGTTTTGACAAAAGGAGAGGGATTTAAAGGTGAAACATGAGATGATGTGACATGTGATTTTAATTGATTATTTTGGAAATGAAGGATTTGGATGGAAAACAAGGTTTTTTCATTTTCAAAATTCATTTGCTTTTTAGCTACCTTGTTTTGAAAACACCTTGATTAGAAATTGTGGATTTGCAAATTTCTAATCAATGAGTTTTGATTGTAGATTTGGTCATGTTTGATGACCCCTATTAAGTCCCCTGTGCATCACTTATATCTTATGTTCTGATGCCACACTATTACTTCAAATTTTGGGGCACACATCCTATGTACATTTCTTTTTTCCCTGAAATATTTTTGCTTGTAATGTATGCGCAGAAATTCTATTCTTTGTGAATCACATATTTCAACCTGTGGGAATGTGTCAAATGCCATCAAAATGGGCCACAGGGGGCTCAAATTGTGACCTTTGTTTTGGCCAAAAAACATTGATAATTAATCATACAAGTTAAAATGTTAAAAAAAGATAAAACAAACTGGGTACACAAATTTATTCACAATAAAATTTGATCTTTTGTGATTTTTTTGTGCTGATGAAATCTTCTAATTTTGAATGTCTTTTTTTGTTTTGAAAAAAAAGGCTAATTTCAGGGCCTTGGGAATACCTGGAAAAAAAAACAGGTATAAATGTGGGTCCAGGGGGAAAAATTTACCTGGAAAAACCTGGTATAAACATGGAAAACCCGGGTACATTTATTCACCCCATATATTTATATTTACAAAAAAGACAAAAAAACAACCAAAAAATGGGTTATCATTTTTTATTTTTTACCTTGAACCTTGTGTAGCTAAAAGGATTATAGTCCTTTTCATCACAGAGAATTTCACTTTAATGCTTGAATTTTGTGACTTCTTGGTTCTGATCCATTAGATTTTTTTTGGGAGAGATTATCAACTGATTCTTTTTTTCTTCTTTTTTTATTGCTTGGGATTTTTATTCATTTGTGTGTGTTTTTTTCACTCCTGTTATCATTTCATTGCCAATGTATTATTCTGGGGAGGCTATATTTCTTTTGCCTTCACACACTCATTTATTCTTTCCATGTTTCTGTTTGAGGAAGAAACTCTCAGGTCTGTGGGAACTAGTTGAATCAAGGGTAGTCATGGAGATTTAATTTTGAGAATCTAAATATTTAAACTTCTTTGTTTTCCATCTAGGAATTCACTTTCATGTCTGCAGGCTCTAATTGCATCAAGTTGAGAGAGCCCTTCATGTTTAACATCTGTATTATCTTTTTTTCCAACTTTTCTCCTTTCAGAGTGGGGGCTCCTTTGGAAGAAGAAAAAGATGTCTCTGAATATCTGGAATAAAGTGGTGAAACTAATGATTTCTCTGAGGGTAAAATGTTTAAAAAACATAACAAAAAAGCTCTTTCATTCCCTGGTTCAGTTTGTAGAAGAGAAAGCCATCTTTTTTCAATTGGATTCATCAGTGCAAACAGATTTTTTTTTATTAAATGACACTTCATTTTTACTTGTGGCTTCTGTTCCAGATAATTAGATTCATAAAATGGAGCTGTATCCTCAGACACTTATTTCATGAATGCCATTTGGACTGGGCATCTAAGTATTCTTCTGGAACTGCATCCCACATGAAGAATACAAATTTATATTCAGGATGCTTCATGATTTATTGGGGCACTGCATAAACTGGCAGCTGGCACTATGCAACAAGCTCAACAAACTGTAGCCAGTTGAAATACAAGTACAAAGGTGCCTTTGCAATTTTGTTTGTCAACTGCCTGTAGTTTCTTGAGGGTTTTTTTTTTGGTAGTGTGGTCAAGCTGTGTATAGTAGTTTTTGAAAAAATTGTTGACCTGTTTTCAAACAAAGTTTCTCTATGCTGATTAAATCCCACTTAAAGTGGGATGGTCTCAACCAATTGAACTTGGTTGGTCTCAAAAGTTGAAATATAAAATATGTTGATATCAACCCATTTTTAATCAATTGAGTGTATCCCAGTTGTTTGACAGGGATAACCCCAACCCAGCCAAAAATGCTGGCCATGTTACATTATACATAACACTCATGATTTGTGGACAAGGAGAAGAAGGAAATCAGTAAGTTGTCTACTTGTGAATGTATTTCAGCTTCATAAGGTTTCAGATTTTTAATGATAATATTTCACAGTTTATTTACACACCAACCCTACAAAGGAATAAAGGAAACATAAAAAAAACTGCCTTTTGTCATAATAATGATAATCCAACCTATCTTCTTGGTTGGGTTGATAGTCAGAGTAGAAATAATATACGAGCAAGAATGGGAAAGAAAAAAAAATGATTAAAAACCTCAGAGATAAAACAAAAAAAAATAAAAACAACTTGTCAACAAAAACACACGCGGTTCGATTTTCTGTCTTCCTTTTTCTTATGTTTTTTGATATTTTTTGGAAATATTATATGACCGCGACAACATTTGTCAAGATATATGTAAGAAGGGAAACAACAGATTATAGAGCAGTCATATATGTCAGAGTGTCAAATTCAGAGAAAATGAAAGAGAGGGAGGGAGGAGATCACACGGAGGTGATAAGGAGTGGAGAAGAGAAGGCAGACCGATGGAGAAAAAGGATATTGAGGTCACAGGGGTTGCTTGTTTGAAAATCGGGGAAAGGCGGTCAAGTATAAATTAATAAGAATAGGGTGAGGTTTGTTCAAAAGAAGTATGGGGCGATCGACCTAGAAAAGTGTAAAAAAATGATTGGATCAGATTTAAAGAAGAAAGGGGAAGAGGGAAGAGGGAGAGCATACGCTGCGGCGCCGGCGATGACGATCCCCGCAATAGCAAGGTTGCGTTTGTTGGGATTGAGAGGTGACAAGGATTGGTCGACTGAGGGATCAGAAGTATTCGCCGGCAAAGGGACAAAGGATTTGTCGGACGACCCGGTTTGGTTGGATCTCTTAAGTTTCTTAGAATTCGACTGGGATTGAGTGGCTGATCTTCGCCATAATAGCTTGGGTAAGAAGCTTCGGCTTATCGAACTTTCAGTCGCGAGTTCGGCTTCTTCGTCGACTTCTTCCGCTCCTGAAACTTCATCAACACTTCGTTTTCGGTTCAACTTGTCGATCTTTTCTAGACTCGTCGTCCTACTGTCAATTTCCATCGTCTTGGTTGGGCTTTCTTTGGATGACTGAACGTTGGTTTGAGAACTCTTCAAATCAGAGAATAGCTGAAGCGCTTCTTGTTTGGCTCTATCAACCATTTCGTCGGTCCCAATCAGCTGTTTACTAGTGGTCTCCTGCTCGTGCTCAGTACGCTCATGTTTCTCGACAGTCATCGTCTTGATGGGCGACTTCTGGTATCCGGCCACTAGAACGTTTGGCGACGCGAGTTTCTCGGCGTTATCCTTGCCGGTGCTGTTCGTTGGTCTTGATTCATGAGTGCTTGGCTTCTTGATCTCAGTGGACGGTTGGTTGAAATTGCTGAGGTTAAATGACGAAGGACTGGTATTTCCAAAGCTCAGGGGTCCGGCCCTGGACCGCTTGGAGGAACGGGAGACCAATGTTTGATCGGTCTGATTGGACTGATGGATAGCTTTGGGCGTTTGGGTGCTCAAGGACTCTTTTTCTGCCGCGTTCTTAGTTGGGACAGGGGATGAGGGGGTCGGATTCGAGTTCGGTGCGGGGGTGGCTACCAGAGGTGCTACGAATCGGGTGAGGCCATATTCCTCGGCCAGTTCCATTGCGTTCTCAACCGGCACCCTGGAGGACACTGGATATCAGCAGGTGAAATCGAAATGGCTCAAGAGATATCAGTTTGCGGATGAGACCCACCAGACGCCGGTCAGTTTGGAGTCAGGACCCATATCCACAGCGCCCGCCCGTCGGGTATCGTAAATCTCCTGCAGATAGTTCATGTGAATTGCTTCTTCTTCCTCGCTGGAATAAGGGAAGGCAGATCTGAAGAAGGAGCTCGCCGAGATAGCATTGGTGTCGAAGCGTTTGATCAGATGGGATGATACTTTGTCTGGTGCGGGGATCTTGATCCTGGCTATCGCGATGGTTTTCGAGGTCAGCTTGATGTCCTGGGTGCGTACGGTTCTCAGTTTGCCCTGATAGTTGACCAGATTTTGGTTAAAGTTATCCTGAGGTAGACTGGGTGGATTATTGGACCTGTAGATGTTTATTGGGGACATGGTTCGTGGTGTTGACTGGTGTGGTGTGCTCTGTTGTTGTTGTTGTTGGTTGGTTTATTGCTTCTGCTCGCCCGCTTCCCCGGGTGGACATCGCCAGCGTTTAGTGTTTAAGTGTTTAGTGATCATCTACGCTCTCGCACCCGCGCACTCTTAGGCCCGCGCACCGCCCCGCTGAAAAATGACATTCCGGTCGAACTCGGATATAAAATGAGACAACCTTCTAATCACATCCGAGTATTTATTGAGAGAACATTTGTTGGTCCTCCGAAATGACCACGTGGCTATACGTAACATGGGTTTTCTCTTTTTTTTCAAGTTCCGTAGCATCAGAACAGTTGTAAACCTTGAGCAAAACGAAGGGAGATGTTGAGGCCGGCATGACTGTTAGTCTGACATTAAAAATTTCCTTGCTGGTTGATATTTTCGTTGTTTTCTAAAAATTAACTAAGGAGAATCAAAAGTTAAACTAAATAAACTCTTAAATATACTGTCTTTTCGGAAAATCTTGGACCAAAATTGATTCCATTTGATAATTTTGGAATCCCTTAAAATCTTTGAGTTTTATCTTGACAGCTTTCTGATAGGGCCCATGGCCAAGAGAATCCTTGAATCCAATATCCTCCTGAAAACATTCTTGATGTAGATGTATAAAAAAAAGGTCATATTTGGAATCGGAGCAGCTTGTTTACCCTGTTGGCTTGGTGCAATGTCACTGGGGCTTGCCCTATGCCTCAATGGGGGGCACTAACCAAGCAATGACTCCTTGCCTGTTTTGAGACATAAGATGAAGGTGTGAGACACTTAGGGCAAGATGTGAAATTTTCTTTTTTGGATAATAGGATGAAGTGCAAAGCAATGTTTCAGGGGAAGAACCTCTACTCAGATGGAACAAAGTAGCCACAATTTGTAAAAGCATTGTGGCACATTTCCAAAGTCATGACATCAGCAGCAATGTTCCAGATTGGCCATTTGGGATCCCTTTCCAAAGTGAGTTTTTGAGAGGACCTCGAGTCAAGGTCCTCTCATCAAACAGCAGTCAAGGCTTGACTACTGTTTGATTGATGCAAACCCCAGCTCAATGAGGTTGAGCTCCAGAAAGTACAGAGGTAGAGCAGTTGAACTCCAGCTTCTGTTCAAAGATACTGCACCCAATCACCTTGATCTTTTGCAGCATTGTTTCAGAAAAGGACTGAATTCTCAATGGGGTATTTTTTCATTCAAGGAAGCTGTAGGAAATCATATATCAGCTACAGCTTTGAGGATTAGTCAAATTTTACAACTCACCAAGGCAAACTCAAGGAAATTTTCAAACTTGCAACCAGTGAATGAATCCATAGCTGGTTTACAACTCCAAAAGTGGTTTTCACCTCTTTTGGCTGAATTTATCAGTATTCATGGGGATAACCCTGCCTCTCTGAAATCAAAAGACTAACAACACCCCCAGCTAGGCTGGGAGAAGAAAAAAAATGGTCTAGTGTAGCTGAAAATTTTTAGCACAAGTGGCTCCATGGATTGGTTGTGAATTTTCTGTGTGTATTGCAAAGTTTTGGTATTTTATATGTGGTGGAGAGTGTAAAGTGTATTAATTAATTGTGATCAGATGGATTGGAACTGGTCTGTTGGTCTGATGTGATCTGATTTCATCTGATGTGATCTGATGTGATCTGATGTGATCTGATGGGGGAAAGAGTAAGAGAGAGCCCCTCCTTATATAGAAAAATGTGAGGCATTTAGGCTGGTGTTCTAGTTAGATGTGGGGTTTTAGCTAGTGTGCTTTTACAAATGAGACTTTAGCTAGAATTCTGGGCAAGATACAGCTGCATACAGTGTGGCAGTGTAGTCATGATCAATTTTAGCTAGTGATCTAGTTACAAGTGTGGCTTTCACAGCCAAGTGACCTGTACAGCTTTAATGTGTGTTTCTGTGTAGTCTGATTGAGTGGCTGTCACTGCCTAAATGGTTACTATGCAGCTTACTGTATGTGGCTTGTGGTTGCTACACATCCTCATGTTTACAGAAATACATGTGTAATTTAGATATATACTCTTTATATATTACACATACTGTAAATGTGTATGCAAAACTGAATGAATGTGGTGAAAAAGATAGTGTGGTGTTGTCAAATATATATGAAAACAAAGTTTCAATTTTTTCCCCTCCACGAAAGAAATTTGTACTACACTGGGAGGATCAATGGCTCAAGGTTCTGATTGATAGCAAACCAAGCCTCTGGGGACCCTTTCTTGGACCTTGAAAATTATTGAAGGAGGTCCCTATCACAAAATGTGCTCTCAACTGCATAGAAAATCATGGTTAGACTGATATCTGCTGATAAAAATAATAACCATGTAGCTTGCCATTAAAAACCAGGAAGTACACTGGAAAGTATTCCATGTGTTCCATGAATTCACACTTTGCAACTAAAAACTTACAGATATTTTTAGTATTGGGTTTCTTCAGTGTTATTGACAAGCACTCACAAAGGTTTCTATGAACTTACTTGGTGCCAAGAAGAGTTCCAGTTGGATCATACAATTTTTCTTGGATCTCATTCAGACATAGGCCTGGTTGGGCCTCCAAAAGACGTGCCATAAAGTTACATTTGTCTCTGGTTAAGAAAGATGGTTTGCCTTGGGCCTTGTATCTGTCTGGATCTTTAGTGACACATTGATACCCTTGGGAAATTCAAATCCAACTTTGGAAAGATTGAGTGCTTCACACTCTGTTATGCCAAGCACTGATATCCTTCTAGCTACACAAGGTGGAAAGTAAAAAAATAATATGTAATGTAGGTTAATTGGTTATTTTCATATCTTTTTTATTAATATAAAAGATGTAATAAGTTTTTAGGAGGGTCCTACAAGCCAGAGTGGTTGAGTTCCCTCCAAAGGTAATTTAAGACCTTAATTAACTAGGTCCTGCAAGCAGGGGTTGTTTTGATAGTAGTGGCTGAAAAGGGCCAAAACTCCTAAATACAAAAGAGTTACTTTAGGCTTTAAGGGGAGGAGTGAGGAATTTTCAGAGGATGAATGGACATATCAAAGGGTTTGGAAAGTTTTTTTGAAAGCTGGGCAGAGTTGTCGTTGAGAGAAAAGAGGCTTTGAGTCTTGAGGGCTGATCTACTGGGCTGAACACTAGTAAATATGACTGGTGGAATGCTGGTTGTAAATATGATAAGGCTGGGAATAAAAATACAGGGGAAAGAAGGGACTTCTTAAATGCCTTTCTGGAGACCTGATGGCAAAGCAAAAAGTGCTATTTTGGCTATGGGAATACTACAAGGAAGGAGTTACCCTTAGTAAACATAAATGATGCAATTTATCAAATTGCTATTTGTACAGGATTTAAATAATTGTTAAAGCATGTAAATCATCTGATTTCATCATATGAGGGTGCCTCAAGAGCTCTTGTTTGAATTTATAACATGCATTGATCATGTGATCAATAAATGTCTACAAAAAATAATCCAATTACAGTACAAATGTCTTGTTATGTTTAATCTGGTTATTTAATATGTAAAGTCCTGTACCATGAGAAGTTTTTGTATAATTGAATGATGGAAAATTTTCTAGCTCTCCATTCAATTAATTTACAAGAAGCTATCCTGTCCTCCTTAAGTATGTGGTTTCCATCTATTATACTATTGTATAATTACACAGTATGTATTTTTATAAGTTAATAATGTTCAAAAGTGCGAGCCTGGGTATCTAAAGTGACAACAGGACACAAGAATGGGGGGCAAAAGTTGTATTTCAGGGGATAAAGAAAACAACTGTTAAAGAGGAAAAGGGGGAAAGAAGGAAAAGGGGAAAGATGATTGATTGATCTGTGATTCAAATAATCTGAGTGATCTTTAATGATGATAATCAACAACTTGAAAAGTTGGATAAACTGTGCCAGAGTCTTTGAGAAAAGCAACAGCCTCTTCACACAATGGACACGTGGAAGGTATCTGAGAAGACAAGTCTAATCAGCCCAGTTTTTTAGACTATGTCAAGCAAGATAGTCAAGGTTCTTTAGAGGGAAACCTATGTGGTTTGTTCCAAGGAAAAACCACCAAAAAAGAATGAAGCAAAGCTGGTTGATCTCTGAGGATGGTTGAAGCTGATCTGATCTGAGGATTGGAGCTTGGATTGATCTGATTTGATGATGGATGAGGAAAGGGAAAAGGAAAGGGAAGAAGGGGAGACAGAGAAGGACTACTGTCAGAAGAGCAAGGTTCAGAAAGGGGACTGACTGACAATACTCGTGAAGTACTGGGTGAAAGAGGCCTTTGGTTGGTTAGAGTGGTGAGCTGTAACTTGATGAATCCTTGGTGATCTGAGTTGGTGGTTCTTTGTGTCTTGAGGTTGTGTATCCTCCCTGCAATGGAGGATACACCAACTTCGAAAATTTTCAAGGTTTGCTTATGTAATCTCACATGTAGATGTGGTTGGCTGGCCTTGGTTTACTTGCTCAACTATTTGTGGCGTAAATTATTTATTTAATTACTCTATGAAGGAGTTGAGCAATTACAAAGTGTTCAGTGAGCACTATGGTCAAAATTTAATGAGAAAACAGAATGTTCAGTCAAAATGGTGATTAAGATTGAGGATAAAAAGATATAAGGCTATTGTTCATTATTTATTGGGAGAAAAGGGGAATAAGGCAAGCTTTGTGATGACTCTAAGGCTGACAAAAAGACTATAAACAGTGTGATGTTTATGTCAAATTTTATTTAATATTTTATGCATGGATCTAAGGGATAACTACATATTTTATTTAAGTGATTATTCCTTATTGAAAGGAGCTTTAACTACTAGCATAATCTCGTATCACATATTTTTATACATAGTAAGTATTTTTAGCCCTTAGTAGGAGTATTCTTTGAGTTAATTTGATTAATAAAAGGAGTAGGTATTCAAGGGTGCTTTGGCTGAGTTACCCTAGGTATTTTACTTTCTCTATCAGAATATGGAATAATATTTTCACTTATCTCATAGGTTGATGAGTTTCAAGTTATTTTAATGTTATTTTATTTATTGTATTTGTTTATTACATTATTACTATGTAATAATGTCTATATTATTAAATGTTTCCTTTTTTGCTTATGCTTCTTTTAATTTATTATATATTATTCAATGTTTAATAATGTCTCCTTCATATGTAGTTGTATTATTTGTTTATTTATTATTACTCTGTTCTAGTCGGGTTGTCTCTGAACTAGTAGCAAGCTGACAGAGTGGATACTGAGGCCTCAAGTAAATTTTGAATCTCCAGTAAGAGGACAACAACAATGGATCAAGTGACGTTCTACTTCCCACCAAAGAAAATAACGAGGAAATTTTTCTTTACACATCTCTTTAAGGAATTCCAAACGTTTCAACCTGGTGAACAAAAATTCTACATTGGCAAAATCAAGAAGCTCTTTCAAGGGAACTACACCACAGTGGCCATCCAGGAACCTCTCTTTAGCAAGGATCACCAAGGAAGAGGAAGACCAAAGGGCGCAAAAAGGAAACACAAATCAACTACTTCAACAAAAAGGGATCCTTCAGGATATGAATACACAGAATTGGAGAAGAAAGGAAGTGGAAGGCCAAGGAAGCAGGTGACAGAACACAAGGTATTTATTCATTTATCTCTTGTCTGTTTGTCTTTGGTTATTGATTTCTTGTGAACTTGTAGGAACCTTTGGCCAAGACAAAAGGACGTGGTAGGCCTAAGAAGAGGGATTAATCTGTGGAATCAGAGGTAATGATTCATCTTTATTCTTCACTCAAATATGACATCTAATTCTTTCTCCTTGTTTTCTAGGCTGTGTCAACAGAAGAGGAGAGTCAGGAGGATTCAGAATCAAGTGGAGAGCTTCCAGAGGTCAATCATCTCATTCAACAGGACTCAGATGATGAAGGAGGAAATTTGAAGACTGTAAGTGTTTTTATTTCCATCTTGAGTACATTATACTGAAGTTCAATGATTTTTTGATACATCAGAGGTCTGGAAAAATACTCACACAAGTGAAATTTGAATCAGTTAAAAGGACCAAGACAGATGAAAACACTTTGGCAGAAAATGATGCTTATAGGCCTTTTGATGTGAGTTTTAAGAATTTTTTTGAAGAGATCTTTAATTCTGAACTTATTGGTTACCCCTTTCATAGACCTCAATGACTGCCAGCTCAATCTCTAATCCTGACACCTATATGTCTGAGGCACTCAGTTGGAGTACTTGCAATAATGTGGCTGTTGATTTGGTTAGTAATTTCCTTTTATTTAGTGTTCCTTTTATATAAAATTAATCTTTTCCCAATTTATGCTTCAGTACAAGTACAATGACCATATTCATCCCAAAGAAGCCATCCAACATCTCTCTACAATTACCAATGTCAAAGGCAATGGGTATTGTGGATTTCAAGCCGCTGCAGTCAGCATGGGACGTTCCTCAGACAAATGGATGAAAATTCAAAAAAAAATCAAAGAAGAACTTGAATCAAACCCCTTCTATTCAAACCATCAGATGCTAAAAAAAATATGGGACTCAAACCACAAGGATCTAATTGATTCACTCTCTTGGGATGGAAAAGCACAGGCCCCACTGAAGTACTGGACAACCTTCCCTGCTCATGGATACTTGATGGCTGACACTTATAAAAGACCAGTGGTCTTGTTTTCTGTTCTAATGCCCACCATTTATCTCCCTCTCTCTTCTCTACCCACCACCCACTCTCCCATATGTCTCATACTCATTCCCAGTCTTCTTCATCTCATCAGCTTCACGTTTAAGGCTGAAACATGGCCTTCCCCTAGGATTGATCCATATTGGCAACATTGGGCTGAAGAGGAAGCTCTGTTGTGGAAAGAGTGGATTCAGCCCAATTTGGACCTTGGGGAAAAAGTTATTTTCCCTCCAATAAGAAGATCTTCCAGGATTAATAAGATTGTTGATGTTGAATAGGTATTTGTCCATTTTCCTATATTTCCAATTTATTCTGATAACAATTCCATTTTATTCTGATAACAAGTCAATTGTATGATCAGTATTTCTTTCCAATGAATTCTTCACCCTCTAAAGTGTATGAAACAATTTAAAAACTCCCTGAATATCTTGAAAGCCAGACATGAAGGTGTTTAGAAATAGATTCTGTCCAAAAATCATAAAAAAACAACCAGTGATTTTAAAAATAAACTCTTTGTCACATTGAAATCTACCCCCCTTAAAGTGTTTTAAAAAAATTTAGAATTTTGATAAATCCTGAAAATTGAGCCATGGGGATTTCTTTTGAAAAAACCGGGTGTATGGGCAAAAAAAAATAGAAGACATTGTTTTTTTGGAAAATAAAAAATGCCATAAATTTCTTAACCCCTGGAAGTATATTAAACAATCTTAAAATGTTGAGAAAAAAATAAAATCCACCTGCAAAAAAATTATTAAAAAATTATTTTTTTGCGGGCGGATTTTAATATTCCCATAGCCAAAATAACACTTGATTTTTCGCCATCAGGGTTCCAGAAAGGCATTTAAGAGGCCCTTTCTTCCCCCTATATTTTGATTCCCCAGCTTTATCATATTTACAACCAGCATTCCACCAGTCCAGCATACTAGTGTCCTGCCCAGTAAATCAGTCCTCAAGACTCAAAGCCTCTTTCTCTCAAATACAACTCTGCCCAGCTGTCCACCACACCTTTCCAACCGCTTCAAGCTGTCCAGTTTTCCTCTTAAAAGTCCCCACTCCTCCCCTTAAAGCCTACAGTAAGTCTTTTTCTTTCAGGAGTTGTGGCCCTTTTCAGCCACTATTACCACTGGGATCTAAACAACCCCTGCTTGCTGGCCCCATTTTATTAAGGTCTTAAATAACCTTTGGAGGGAAATAACACACCCCTGCGTGCAGGCCCCTCCTAAAAAATTCTAGTATCTTTTATATTAATAAAAAAGATATTAAAAATCACACAAAAAACCCTTATTCCATATTGTTTTTTGCCCTGCACCTTGTGTAGCTAGAAGGATACTTGTCCTTGGCACCATAGAGCGTGAAAATTGGGGGTCTGGCTGGGGTTTACCTTTTTTATCCTTGGATAACAAATTCCTTACCTTTTCCTACTAACTATCTTTTTATATATAAAACATTAAAATATCTCTAACAAATTATCCAAACCACTTCTTTTATTCCCTATTCTTCCCAGAATATATCCTCTGGAAAATTTGTGAAAAATCCTTCAAAAATTACCTATCTTTAATAATGAATGAATAATAATAATAATAATAACTAAAGAATAGTAATCATTATTACAGATGATAATAATTAATATTACTTGAGGTTATTTAAAGGAATAATATTAATAAATAGTAATAATGATGAATAAGAATAGTAATTATTACCAGAGATAATAATAATTAATAATATTTGCAGTTACCTGGTACATGTCAGGTACTGTGATATGTACTCAGTGGCTGACAATACACCACAGCCACCGCGGATTTGTTCACCACACCGGCCTACAACTTTGCCTGTGATTTTCAACTTGTCAGATTCACAGATGTCACCAGAAGTGGAGGTGAAAATGACTGTTAAAGACTTATTGCACAGAATGGCAATAGAAAACAGGGGTTTGTGAATATCCAGGACAACAAGGGTTGTAAATTGGTGATCAATAGTAGAAGGTAGGGACAAGGTTCCTTTGTGGTTGGCCTTCACAACAGAGTTGTCTGCAAGAAAAAAGGGGGTGCAATTTTCTCTCAGATTTGCAAGATGAGATCTTTAAAGGGTCATGGAGAATGAGAATACAGAATCCAGGTTTGCATCAGAACCAATATTGAATTGTGTCAGCCTATGTGATGCCAAGGATAAGTCCTTCTAGCTACACCTGGTGCAAAGATAAGGCTAGAGAGTGATAATTATCTGGATTAGTAAAGAACAAGTCTAATTCCCAAATAATTTAGGGAATTGTGACGTAAAAAGTAAAGAAAGATGGTAATTATTATATTAAATAAATTTATTAAAATAAAAACCAGAGGGACCTGATAAATCAAGGGTGTTTTAGATCCCTCTAAGGTATCTTGCACGTAATGCAGAGGATGTAGGTACCTGGAACACTGGGGAATTTTGAAACAGGGGTGGTTTAAATCCCAGTAGAAGAATAGTGGGAAATCTCACAAGAATTACTAGTAATAATCCCCTAAAGTATTGAGTATTGACAGATTGGAAATAAGACAATTGGAAGCACTTAGAAAGGATATTGGGAAAGATAGCTGATAACTGTAGAATCTCTCAGGGAAAACAGGGCTAAAGAATAACTATTAAGGACCTTACCTAGCAATTTAACAAGAATATATCTATTGTAAAAGGTGGTTAGTTGTCTAATGGGTATTTCAAAGCATGAGGAGCCATCTTTGACCCATTGAAGAGCCCCTTAAATCTTACTGGGATCCCTCTGGGGACCCTATGGGTTCCAAAGGCCAACTTGTGGGCATTGTTTGGTCTACTTTGGCCCACTTGGTGACGCTACGGGGGCTGAATGTAAGCCCCCTCCTTTGGGGTCTCACAAAGCTGTCACATAGTCATCACTAGATTACATAATCCTCCTGATACTTAGTCTCATCCAATTCCTTCCCTAGCTCAGCAGAGATCCCTGTAGACTGACACATCTCTCTGAGCTAGGTAAGCCAATTCCCCTTTCACTTTTCCCTTCTCTCTTTCTACCAATTAGTTGTAGAGAGAGATCCCTGTAGACTGACACATCTCTCTGAGCTAGCTCCTGCTCATCTTGAAATACAGTCCCTGGTCATAGAACTGTGCCTTTGTGCCCCTCTTGAGCCACTTCAAAAGTGAAGGAGATTCCACTCCTTACACTGAAGCAATTTATATCAGTCACCAGAGGCACTATGTAATGATAAAAAATATATTTTAACAATACACAAGCCTTGTTACATGCTTAATATTTCATGTGATAATAATTGTGGCTTAATTCTATAGAAAATTCCCACAGAATAAGCCACAATTATTATATCAAGGCTCAATATGTGTAGTATATGGGTTTTCCATTATTTCCATAATTCATTATGAATTATAATTCTATCCAATCCTTCTTATTACATATGTAACACATGTCATAAGTGTACTTGAGGAGCTTGCTTGTTTACTCAATTATATTGCACGGGCTTGGGTGTCCTCTTGCTCCACTGAGGTGCGGGCTTGAGCTCTATACAGACGGGCGGGGGCTTAGCAATCACATATTTGGGCTCATCTTTAGCCAGGCGCAGGTAGTGGTGGTGCACAGATCCGCTACGCAGTGTGCGGGCTTGGAGATACCACACACCTTGTTGCGCTATCTTTTAAACTATACACGACACCTCAGTTTTGAGACAAAAAATGAGGGTTCTGTACATACATAAAATCATGTGATGAAAGACTTGGGAATTTCTCACTCGAGTCATCTGTGAGTCTTTGACCTTTCTTGTTTGTGATATTACAGCATGAAGGAGCTGAAATAAGGGGTACCTGTGAGTGAAGTACCCTATGTTATTTTGCATGTAGATTCAGAATATGGAATAATATTCCAAGTTTAAATTAAGGTTAAAAAGTTATTCAAGACTTTTGGTATTATTTATTCATTTGTAATAAATTAACTTATTTTTATGGTTCCAAGTGGTTACAGGTTTTACAAGTGTAAGATAAGGGATATTTGAATTGCAATGAGTAATGTTGTTATTTAGTTTATATAATGACTATATTGAGAGCACAATAATGTGTATTGGTAAATTCATAATGTTTCTCTATTCTATTATATTATGGAAAGCTGGCTCTGCCATAGTAGCCAGCTGACAAATTTACCGCAGGTATGTGGCAAGGAAACAGCCACCACATTTTGTGAGTTTTCACTTTCAGAGTACTTGGAATTTTAGTTGGATGAGTCTCCCAATTCCACTACAGTAGTCATGCCGGCCCAAGCACATGATTGTGAAAATTGACCTTTGGTAGAATGTTGATCATGACTACCACATTCCTCTCAATGATCAGGAAAACTATTTGATCCAGAAGGGAGCGTATTTTCGGTGGGTCCGGAAGCGTCCATCCCATCCTGTGGGATTTCTTGTGATATTTAAGAAACTTTCCAACATTTTTGAAGCCATTGAGATCACAGCCGGTGGCTTTTCAGAAGTGGTAGTAAAGTGAGGAGTCATACAGGGGACAATTATTGTATGAGTATAAAAAGTACATACAAGCATAGTTTTATATCAAGAAGGAGTGATATTATTAGTTGTTCCATGGAAAAATTGGATTCTACAGGTTATTTAACCCATAGTCACTCTCTGAAACCACAGGGCCAGCTGCACTCAGACAAAACCTATTAAGAATAAATCATTTTTTTTAAGTAATAGTACATAGTAGAGTTTAATGTATAGTCACATGCAGACTCACATGTATAGTAAAATTTATAGACACAGGGTTCATCACATGCTTGTTCTAGGACTCACCAGCTAAAATGCCTCAGATTTTACTATATAAAGGGGAGGTTGTTCCCTCTCAGAAAGAAAATCATACCAGTTTTGTAACAGGAATTCTATTCATAGCTGCACAAAGTCAAAACACACATAGCACCAGGAAACATGAATTGTCACTAGACTACAGGTGACATCAGCCTAGGTTCAATGAGCTGCCCATTAGTAGCAATGTTGGCCTCATGTACAGCCCCTTGTAGGGCACAAAGGGGCCATTGTAGCCCAGTCAGAGGGGAATCAGAGCTAGAAACAGGCTACAGCCATTGTTTCTTGATGTCACCAGACGTCAGGTGACAATTTATTTTTCCTGGTGTAGCATACATTAGTGATCTCAATCAAGTTTTCCCTTCAAGGATAACTTTCATACCTCAGAGAAGAATAAAAGGTAAAATAATTAGTGATGAACCTTTTTTGTGCTCTTAAAAGCAAAGTGTTATCATCACATTTTCTCTCTTAGCTAAAGGGTAAGAAAGAAGGCAAGACAATTTGAATATTCAAGATTCATTCATCACCCATCCCAGAACAAAAATGTCAGCCTACTACTAATTCAGAGATAACCTTACCATAGCAAATTATACCAATATACAACTTATATTCTTAGTCTCAAAAGAATGCACACCTTACGTCTTTTGTTTCAAAAGAAATTATTAAAAACAAAAAAAAAACACAGAATCTAGATATAACTTCTAAAGTATAAAGAAAACTTGGAACATTATTTCTTATTCTGAATCTACATGTAAATTAACCTAGGGTAGCTCAGCAAAAGTACCCCTTAATTATTACTCCTTCATATCCCTTCACAAGGCCGTCAAGTTTTCATATGACTTAAAAATCTACATAACCTTAAATATATGCTAGTAGACTATTTAATTAAGGTTAATAGAGTTTGGTTAAGATGCATAAATAAGGTTTGCATCATCATTGTCAGCCCTAGAGATACTCCAGAGTATCCTAAGCACTGACTAAACTAAAAAATACAATAGAAATAATGTATTACTAATGTAAATAATAACATATCATAAAATACTATTATATCAATCAACTCAGAATGTAAAATTAAGTGGGGTAGCTCACTCAAACCACCACTAAATTCCTACTCCTTCTAGTACTTTATCATATGATAAAGATACTTTAAGAAAAAGGGAATAAAAGTATAAATTATTGATTAAGAAATTATTGTCATAAAAGCTGAGAGACAATAAACTTATTTGCATAAATATAATAATAAATAAATTATGCTTATAAGAAAGAAATTACCTAAGTGCGTGGCAATTTCCCAGTATTGTTCTATTAAATGAATTGGCCCATGATGTGATTGGTTATACATACATGTCATGAGGTCATGGACATAGACAATACTGTGCTCAATTCAATACAATTCCCATTACATCATGGTACATTTGAATTGTAATACATTAGAGCAGAATTTAGAATAACATTCTAGAACCTTCCTCAAGGAATCTCTAGAATATAAAAGGAGGCCATTTCTGGCCTAGGATTGGTTCCTCAGCATATTCCCCTAGTACCATTTTTTGTAAGTACTCTGAATATTCTCCTCCTACTATTAGAGTAGTGTATCCCCTTTATATCCAACCCAACCTTTATTACTGGAATAGTCTCAAGTTACCTTAGAATTCCCCATCTCTTGGCCTTGATCTGTTCCTTAGAAAGCAGTTGCTGCAAGACTACCACCTCTGACAGTAGCCAATCAGCTTAAGTGCTTGCCAGCTGCTTAATAGCAATTCTTATTGCTATATCTTTCCCAAAAAGACAAAGAATAGCCAAACCTACACGGTTAACTATTAGTCTTCTCCAATTGAGTGATTTGTATATCAAATATTCAATTATAAGGAGTTTTAGGTTATCCTCTGTGCATAGTTTGGACACTATAGAGAGAATAAATTTACACATTTATTCAGATAACCTTTCAGCACAGTGACAGTACCTGGTTTAATTGTAAAATTAAGCCAGTGTTTCATACACATAGCTGACAAGTGGGGGCCTCATCCAACTTCCCTTGACAAACCAGTACGTGAAATTTTTCTATAAGAAAATTTCTAGATACTTCCAAACTTAATATTGAACAGTTCTTCTATTGGGAGCAATTCTCATAAGCTGCACACTGCAATATTATAGGATTAGTAAGAAATTATTCATTCAATTGAAAGAATAATTCTTAAATATTTGCAATATTTCTCACAAGAAATTTTAAAAAATCAAAAAATAAAACATTATATTGCAAATTATTCAGTAACATTACTGAAGAAGAAATTCTTAGACATTTTTTTTTCTTCCAAGAGTTTTTTTTTATTTTTTCAACTCTAAAAATTCTGATTTCACTCGAAAACAGAAATGGCTGTGAGAAAAAACAGTCTAATTCACCAATACTAGCCGGTTCACAGAAAAAGCAGGGAAACATAAGTGACATTCACATTCCCATCACATCACCGCGCTCGGGGATTCGGGTGTGAAACCCGCAAACTAATAGAAATTACATCATTGAAGTCATTGTAGAATTCTCAACAGAAACCTTCAACAACGACTATGCATTAGGTTTTTCCTGATGAAGTTTTGGAATACACCATGAAATCATCTCAACGTACAGATTTACAAATAAAATAAAATGTTGTACAACCGCCGGTTCTACATCTTCCCAAACATATAATGTGTAAATATTGATGTATTAGTGATTGATTTGGAACTTTCGTGAACGGTACATGCATTATACGTCATAATTCATCATGCTTATTCTTGTTTGAAAGAGAGAACCCATGACAATCGTTGAAATAGAATTGATTCTGGAATATTCTACTAGCAAATAGTGAGTCTAAAACGGCTGATAAGCTCGCTTCAATTTTTTTACAGACAACCTCTGAGATCTATTGAGGTGAATTGACAATTTGAAATACATATTTACAAATGTTACAATTCAGTCTACCAACCCAAGTCCTTACTGATGGCTCGGCTTCCCTAGGCTAACGCTTGATTGGGTGCAACCTCACTTGCATGGTGTTAGTATTATTGCAGACCTCTCCATGTTGTTGCTAGCTTCTATAACGCTACTTATAGCTCCTAAGCCCCGCAAGCCTGAGTATTCTGTCATGTATCAGTTTTCCACCAATCCGCAACACAAAACCAATGCACAAATGCAATTTTTTAGTGTGGACTTGAAAGTCAGTCGTGCCATAAAATTCCACGCGAAAATAATAGCTTTTTCGTCATGAATACAGTATTGTTAAAGTTATAGTTGAATTCACAAAGAAAACATCATTGACATCAACAACGACCTTGACAAACATTCTAAAATTTTCTCAAAACACACAGAAAAGACCATACCACTAGAACGCAGTCGGTTCCTCCGGAGCCAGCGAGTCCAATAGCAGTAGATGAAGCAAATAAGACTGCCCCAGCGAGATTACCAGCTCAAAATCTCAATAAGCAATTCGACGCAATAAAAGCGTCAAAAGAGCTCCTGATTAATAGTTATCAGGTCCGATATCTACAAACAAGTTTCTTGAACTTGGTTGGCACCATAATTCGCGAGCCCAATGCAACTAATGCAAAGGAAGACAGCCAAGCCGGCAACATGAACAAGCATTCAATGCAATACTGGCGGCAAAGGCCCTTTTACGAAGAAAACATTGCATACAAGCAGAACATCGACCAGAAGATGGTAGAAACATAACAGAGGCTGAAGGAAGATAGAAAGAATTGGACAAGACATGATTGGTTTTAAAGAAGGAGTAATCCAACTATTGCCCCATTTTACTGTCCTCTGATTCAAGCATAGACGTAGATAATTGTATCAAAAATTTAATTCATCGATTGGAGTTAAACTCAGAAGTTAAAACATATGATACATCCATAACTAAAGACATCAGAGATGAACTAGATAAATTTCACATTGAAAGTGATGCTGCATCTGAAGAACATATAGAAAACATTATGAATGTTATGGAAATAACATAAAACATGCAATTAAATATTAGTGAAAAAACCGGTGAATTGGAAAACAGTTTGAACACTAAAATAGATCATATGGAAGGAAGATTTTTTCAATCTATAAGTGAGAGAATGGAAGAGATGAATGCCAAGATTAAAATCAATGATGTGCCAAATACACAAACAAACATCATAGATATGGATAACTCCATAAAACAACAAGTACTTCCAACACCAGTAAGGACAAATACATTTAATATTCCAGATCAATTAAAAGGATCAGAGAATAAAGATATTCTACCTCATCTTCTGAGTAGCCAAAAAACTAAACCAGCTAGAAGTAGAGGTTACAAAACATGAAATTTAATTTCTTGGTGATTTTTCAGTATCAAGAATGTGAGATTCTTTTAGATATTGGAGCCTTTGATCAATAGTATTATTATCTAAAAATAAATTCAGAAAATCTTCCCAAATTATGCAAATAAATTTATATCAATAGGATCATTGAAATTAAATAGTACCAGCAACACTATGAAAAAATTGGGAATGTTCCCTTGCACAATGATAATACTACACCCATCTGGTTGTGTAAGGATTCACAACCAATTCATAGTGGTAGAATATTAAGTGAGCAATTATTCCATACTTGGAAACAACTAGCTGACTGTATATGGCTTGGAAATTCCCAATAGCAGAGAGAGATACTTTACTATATAAAATGATAGCAAAAAGAAGCAATTCCTTTTCAAACCAAATAAAAAGTGGGAATCAACCAACTTTCAGGGAACCCAGCAGTTGAAGAGTTCACCCAGACACAACTCAGTGACAGTAAAACATGTGAAGAACTTATAAATTCCCAAAAAATCACAGTTGATTAATATATTATTTGAACACAAGAATGTCTTTTCTTCTGATCAAGAACCTCTTGGAACAATAGTGGGGCATAGATATCACACTTAATATTGATAGACCATAACCACCCCTACTCAGAAGACCAGCCTTCCCAGCTAGCACAAGAGCAAATTTTATTAGGAAAATTGGCCACTATGACGAAGTAGAGATCACTAAACCATTAATTATAACATGGCACAATAATAAGTCTAGGATGGCAGGTGATTTTTGCGCACTCAAAAACTATACAGTTCCTGATAGATACCCTATACCTAGAATATCAGAAGAATTGACCAACCTAGCCCAAGCAAACTATATCACTAGCATGGATGCATTGAAAGTTTTCCATAAGAATAAAGTAACAGAAAAAGCTAGCAGATACCTAAGATTTATCACCCACAAAGGAGTGTATGAGTACCTTAGAATTCCATTTGGGATAAAGAATTCTCCATCCCACTTTCAGAGAATGATGAATTCTATATTCTTTGCAGAGTTAGCAGAAGGATGGTTAATATTATACATAGATGATATTATAATTTGTTCATCTACATGGGAGGAACACTTATATAGAATATCTGTTATACTTGCAAAACTGATTAAAGTGAACGTGAAGATTTCACTCAAAAAGTGTGCATTTGGGTTTAGAGAACTGAAAGCTCTAGGACATGTAGTTTCAGGACTATCACTATGTGTAGATCAGAATACAGTAGCAGCTATAGAAAAATGCCTATATGAAATATGCTCAAATGACTCCTGCTTTGAAATGACACATGAAAGAGTAGTAGCATATAAAAAAATAAGAGAACATCTAACAAATGCACCACTACTCCTGATGCCTGATTTCAAGAGACTTTTTAGACTGTATGTATATGATTCAATGGAAGGATTAGGGGAAGCACTACATCAACTACAAATAATAGAAGATATACCTAAAGAAAGACCTATATGCTTCATCTCCAGACAACTGAAAGACTCAGAAAGAAGGTATGGAGCTAGTCAATTAGAGTGCCTATGCTTAGTATGGGCACTAGAAAAATTGCACTATTATTTGTATGGAAGTGTGTTTGAAGTCACAACTGACTGTACAGCACTCATATCCCTGTTGAATATGAAAACTCCTACTAGACACATGCTGAGGTGGCAAATATCAATACAAGAGTATAGAGGGAATATGACAATTATACATAAAGAAGGAGCATTACATAAGAATGCTGATGGTCTTAGTAGATGGTCACTACCCAATACTCCAGGCAACTCAGCATGGGTACCAGAGGAATAAGCAGAGCTACCTATTATGGGAATCAGTATCACAGACCTAGATGAAGAGTTCTTTGAAAATATTAGACAAACATACAAAGAAGACAAAAATTGTGCACTACTAGTACAAATCCTCAAATCTGACCAAAAAGATGAGGAACTAATTAATGCACTAGATACAGAATGGAAAAAATCATATCAAGCAGGAAGGTTTCACTTATTTGATGGTATCATCTACCATAGGACCAAACATACATGTGTGATGACAGTCACGGAAAGGACTATAATAAACACAATACTCCATGAGTGCCATGACTCAAATTTTTTCAGGACATCTATCTGAAGATAGAACATTAGAAAGAATTAAAGACACAATATGGTGGCCAACATGGAAGGATGATGTACACCTATACTGCTCTACATGTGATAAATGCCAGAAAGCCAATAAAGCCACAGGAAAAAGGTTTGGACATATGATGCAAATCAAAGAACCATCAATGCCATGGGAAACAGTCAATATGCACTGGGTAACAGGATTACCACCTGGAGGAAAGAAAAATTATAATGCATGTCTAGTTAGTAAATCACCTATATTTTTACCTTGTCATAAAGATGATTCTGCCATGGACACAGCCATTATGATATGGGAAAAAGTTATATCATGGACAGGTTTGTTTAAGAATATTATTAGTGATAGAGACCCCAAATTTACTTCAGAACTATGGACTGGTCTATGCAAATTATTTGGGACTAAACTTTCATTCTCAACAGCTTATCACCCACAGACAGATGGACTAGCAGAAAGAATGATTCAGACACTGGAAGACATGCTTAGAAGATTTTGTGCATATGGTTTAGAATTTAAAGATTCTGATGGATTTACACATGACTGGGTCACAATCCTCCCAGCCCTAGAACTAGCTTATAGAACTTCTATTCACTCTTCCACAGGAAAAACACCATCCTTACTAGAGAAAGGATGGAATCCTAGATTACCCCAAGACAGCCTCAGGAAAGATTTGATAGATATACATCCTACAGCAGCCAGTCTTAAAACAATGTTAGACAAAGCAAGAAATCATGCACAAAGATGCATTGAAGATGCATTTGGGTATAACAAAGGCAGATGGGATAAGAAACATAAAGCTCCCTCCTTTAAAATAGGAGATCTGGTACTCATTTCAACAGTTAACTTTAGAAATATTAAAGGACCTAAGAAATTACAAAATGCCTTTGTAGGACCATTTGTTATTAAAGCACTGCATGGAGACAATGCAGTAGAAGTAGAATTAACGGGAGAACTGCAGAAAAAGCACCCTACTTTTCCAGTTAGTCTACTTAAACCCTATGAAGAAACAGATAAGGAATTATTTCCCCTAAGAAAAGAGATACCAGATACAGACATACCACCAATGGAACAACCTGAAAGTAAAGAGGTGAAGAAAATACTTAAAGAAAAAATCATGAGAGGAGTTAAAGATAAGCTTTACCTAGTAAGATACAAAAATCCTACTCATGAGGATGAATGGCTTACTGCTAAAGATATATCTAAAGCAGAGAAATTCCTCAGGAGACACAGACACACCAAGAATTAATTATCCAAAATAATTAATCCTTTTTTGGTGGTAGGGAATGTCAGCCCTAGAGATACTCCAGAGTATCCTAAGCACTGACTAAACTAAAAAATACAATAGAAATAATGTATTACTAATGTAAATAATAACATATCATAAAATACTATTATATCAATCAACTCAGAATGTAAAATTAAGTGGGGTAGCTCACTCAAACCACCACTAAATTCCTACTCCTTCTAGTACTTTATCATATGATAAAGATACTTTAAGAAAAAGGGAATAAAAGTATAAATTATTGATTAAGAAATTATTGTCATAAAAGCTGAGAGACAATAAACTTATTTGCATAAATATAATAATAAATAAATTATGCTTATAAGAAAGAAATTACCTAAGTGCGTGGTAATTTCCCAGTATTGTTCTATTAAATGAATTGGCCCATGATGTGATTGGTTATACATACATGTCATGAGGTCATGGGGACATAGACAATACTGTGCTCAATTCAATACAATTCCCATTACATCATGGTACATTTGAATTGTAATACATTAGAGCAGAATTTAGAATAACATTCTAGAACCTTCCTCAAGGAATCTCTAGAATATAAAAGGAGGCCATTTCTGGCCTAGGATTGGTTCCTCAGCATATTCCCCTAGTACCATTTTTTGTAAGTACTCTGAATATTCTCCTCCTACTATTAGAGTAGTGTATCCCCTTTATATCCAACCCAACCTTTATTACTGGAATAGTCTCAAGTTACCTTAGAATTCCCCATCTCTTGGCCTTGATCTGTTCCTTAGAAAGCAGTTGCTGCAAGACTACCACCTCTGACAGTAGCCAATCAGCTTAAGTGCTTGCCAGCTGCTTAATAGCAATTCTTATTGCTATATCTTTCCCAAAAAGACAAAGAATAGCCAAACCTACACGGTTAACTATTAGTCTTCTCCAATTGAGTGATTTGTATATCAAATATTCAATTATAAGGAGTTTTAGGTTATCCTCTGTGCATAGTTTGGACACTATAGAGAGAATAAATTTACACATTTATTCAGATAACCTTTCAGCACAGTGACAGTACCTGGTTTAATTGTAAAATTAAGCCAGTGTTTCATACACATAGCTGACAATCATTGCTATAGTTACATGTACATGGCACCTGTAATAAAAGCCATAACCAACACCGTGGCCGTACTTTTCCTACTAAGGCCAAGATAGCCCAATTGGTTGGTTGTAAAGGGACTAATGGACCAAAAGGAAGGATAAAACGAAGTTATTACCCTTAATGGAAAGTATAAACCACTTCAGGCCTTTTGAAACCTGTAACCAAGCCCTACCGTAACCAAACCAGTTGTACAGGTAACTAGGGCTTAGTAGAAGACTAGACTAGGCAAAACAGAGCTTCTGCTTCGCCTCCAAGAGCCCAGAATGGATATATAAACAGCCCTTCCTTCCCACGAAATTATATCCCCATCTTCATTTACGTGTACCAGCTTTTACCCACCATATCAACCAGCCTTATAGCCTGTTATATAGTCAGTTTTTGCTTGTTTTATACCTGAAGTTCATTCAAAAACCCTTTCAATTTTCTCAGCACTCAACAACCACCTGTTACTCAACCTTGTGAGTTCTTCTGGACCACCTACAACTCCCTGAAGAACCCCTGACAGGAAATAGAAGCAGTAAGTCTATTTCCTCCATTCCTTCAGTAGTTATTGTCTAGGTGTACTCCTTGTTCAAAGGACTAGACTTTCAGGTACCCAAAATACCCCCTGATTCACTCAGGTACTGAAAACTTTAGAGGGCACAGTAAATACCCCTGTAACTCAGGCCCCTCTGTTAATAAAAACTTGATAGTTTTTTTATATCTTTTCACCTTTTTTACCCACCTTTTACTGCACAACCTGCAGCTATTTTTACCTTGCGCCCTGTGTAGCTATAAGAATCCAGCTCTTGGCATCACAGAGGCTGACAAAACAGATCTTTGCTTTGCTGACAAAAATACTATCTAATCCTGAAAAGGGATTGCTACTTATAGTTTTCTCTGTAATAAGTTTACGCCACAACAAATAAATGTTGTTGTAAGAATTCTGTGTAGTATATCAGAGGGGAAGGTCTTTCAAACTGCCTGTAACAGTAGTATTACTTAGTTGGAATATGTTATTTTTATTTTCCCCTCACAGAACTGCTACCCATCCCAAAGGAGCTCTCACAGCAAAGTATCTGTTTGAGCTTTGCAAACCATGATGGGTAGGGCCTTTTCAGCAAGTTGAATTTGAAAATGAGTAAATTCTGCACAGAGAGCTGAGACAATTTTTGAGGGGAGTAAGATTTCCTGATGCATCAGGTGAGAGACACATGGAATCAATTTTTTGGGAAGGGAACTTAGTAGAGAGGTGGAGTGGAGGTTGTCCAAAGTGAGTGGTTTGTTTGTTGTGACCAGTGCAGACACATGTTTGGCAGACTTGGCCATGTTGTCAATGTGAGTTTCAATAGATACACCATCCTTCATCCAAGAGGTTAATGAAGATTTTAGCTGAGCCATTCAACTACCAGTGCTAGAGGACTCATGGGAGTCAGCAAGAGCAGACCAGACAAGAGCTGCATTGGAACTGTGGCTTCTGATGAATTGGAGGTTGCTTGAATGGATAGTTTGGGAAATGAAGGACGAAACAACTTGACTGTGTCACAGCCAAGAAAGAGGGCGGCTTATTGGATCTCTAGGGTTAAGGATGTAGGTGTATCCTAGGGAGTCAAGGTGTACTCAAACAACATAGGCTCACCAGTGGCTTGAATCATGGCCCTGTAATTAATAGTGTTTGCAGTAGATCAACCAAGGTGAGGGGGTTCAGTTTTAGACATCTTATGACTGAAGTTACAGTCGGATCCTTCATTTGCAATGGGTAAGTAAGACTGGAAAAGATTAGTTGGTGCAAGTGGT
Source organism: Puccinia hordei (assembly GCA_007896445.1). NCBI lineage: Eukaryota > Fungi > Basidiomycota > Pucciniomycetes > Pucciniales > Pucciniaceae > Puccinia > Puccinia hordei. The sequence goes on along the minus strand of RDRW01000189.1, from coordinate 256,867 downwards.
GCTCATAAACTTTTGACATGAATTGTCTGGGATAGACAGCATGAGTGTGTTGGAAGGATCAATTTGTTTCAATATATCTGATAATGAGAAAAATGATGAAGGGAGAATGATAGAGAGAAAAAGAGATACATGCCTGGGATAGACAGCATGAGTGTGTTGAAAGGATGAGGAAAGAGGAATCCTTCCAGTGCTTTCTATACCAGAGTATGTTTTGAAATGAAAACAACTTGAGTGTCATGGATTGTGACATTGATGTGAAATGAAATAAAATGGAACAGGAGATGAAAAACAGAAGAGAAAAACTGAAGCATAAGAAAATAGAGATAAATCTCAACAATTTGGTCAAATTTACAAAAGACCTGCTGAAGTAATATGCCCTCTATGAAATTTAATTGCATCAACTTTTTCATTGAGTTGTGCTCTTGTGGTGACTCCATTTTGAAAAAAATCCTCATAACTTTTAACAATCATCTGAGAATATTGTTCATAATGTTTGAGAAGACTCAAAAACTTTGATTCAAGATATTCCAAAGGCAAATGATCATGGAATTTCATTTGTTTGTAGTATTTTTTGTACTGGAAGAGGGCTTTTGCAATTGATTCTTTAACTGTAGGGTAAGTTAAGCTTGATTGTAAGCCTCTTGCAAACTCATGTATTTCTTCAAAGTCACATTCCTCAAGTTTATTATCTTCCTTTCCATAGATTGAAAATGTTCTATTTTCATTGTTGTCCACCAAGAAATTAGGTTCCCATGGTATATGCTCCAGCTGATTTTGATATTCTGTAATCCTAATATATATTGAGTGATAAACACTTGAAAGAAACCTGACTGCCTCCTCAATTGCACGCATTTCATAGTAGACTCCTGTTTCCGGGCTTTCCCTCCTACTTTGAGTAATTGCACCCTCTCTTCTTTCCATGATTGAAATTTCAGGTACAGGTTGTTGTCTGCCGTAATGTATGAAAAATCTAATCATATCATGACCAAGTTTGGTTTCAATCAAAGATTGTGTTTCAGGAAAATGAGGGCTTTGAGCAATGTCTTGATTCAATTCATGTTTTAAACACTCAATTAGACTTTTCATGAAATCTTCTATTTGATCTATTGAAATTTCCACATCCTCTTGTGATGTTAAATCAAGGAATTTAGTAATCAAATGTTTAAAACTTGAGTTATTGGCAGATAATGGCCAAGGGTCATAAAGGTAGGTGACGAGCTGATTCGTCAGGTAATCCAATTCAATTTTCCTCCATGAATCCGCATCCAAAACTGTTGGTCAGCAATCAAACCACAGTGAAAATTCCAAGGTCAGGTTTTCAAATATCTAACTATTCAATTTGTCCTATTTTTAGCGGTTCTTTGACTAACCTGTCAAAAGATCCACGATTTTTCTTGTGGCTGGGCCCTCGAGAAGACTCAGTTTCACATTGAAGTTCAGGTAAAGCTTGCATACATCCAATCTGGGCTGGGGGAATCTGTTGTGGATGTAAGACGATATTATGCGTGAGCCATCCTCTTTGTTCAAGAAATGCTCGAGCCGCTTCCTGGTGACCACTTCAAGCTTTTGTATGTCAATGAAGAAATCAATCATGAAATTAATTCCTTGTCTGACAAATGACGTTGCTTCCTTTCGATACTGCAGGTGGGCAAACTCCCATGTCTTAGCGATATTTGCAACTGAATTTAGCCACCTCTCTTCCCATTGATCCATGATTGATGCCGCAAGATCTCCGGTCAATATCGCTACAGATGCACTGAATTGATAAGGATGACCTTTGAGCTCATAAATCCTTTTGTGAAACAGGTTTCTTATTGCGCTTCTGGTCTCTTCCGTGCGCAATAACCAGACACACAAGCTTGAACCAAGGGCTCAAGGGCCAAGAGCGCACCATGCCTCCGTACATATCATCTTTAGATAAATACTTAACCGCTCAAAAGCTGAGCTGTACAGGCTCCGGCAGTGGCTGACATACATATGTGTTAGGTTATCAGTTAATGCTTTTGGACACGTGCCTCTAGCGCAGATATCCAGATATGTATATCATATATCATATATCCAGATATAGTCAGATATCACTCACGTGATGTTTTGTGTAAGATGCTCAAGCAAATGGGTACTGGTTGTAACAGTCCCGTCACGGTCAAACTTAACGCAAGAGCGGACCAGACAAGAGCTGCATTGGAGCCGTGGCGTCTGATGAATTGGAGGCTGCTTGAATGGATGGTCCGGGAAATGAAGGAAGAAACAACTTGACTGTGTCGCTGCCAAGACAGAAGGCGGTTTGTTGGATTTCTAGGCTTAAGGATGTAGCTGTATCCTAGGGAGTCAAGGTGTACTCAAGCAACATAGGCCCAATCCAGGTAGTTGGGAGTTTGGGCCCTGAGGGGTAAGTTGGAAGATCCCGGTGGACTTAATCTTGGCCCAGTTGTGAGAAGAGTTGGCAGTAAATAAACCAAGGGCAGGGGGTTCAGATTTAGACATCTTACAACTGAAGTTACAGTTGGATCCTTCATTTGCAACGGGTAAGTACGACGTGACAAGATTAGTTGGTGCAACTGGTGCTCATAACCTGTTAAGATGAATTGTCTGGGATAGACAGAATGAGTGTTTTGGAATGATCAATTCATTTCAATATATGTGATAATGAGAAAAATGATGAAGAGACAATGATAGGGAGAAAAAGAGATAAATGCCAGGGAAAGACAGCATGAGTGTGTTGGAAGGATGAGGAAAGAGGAATCCTTCCGGTGCTGTCTATACCAGAGTATGTATTGAAATGAAAACAGCTTGAGTGTCACGGGTTGTGACATTGATGTGAAATGAAATAAAATGGAACAGGAGACGACACAGAGAAGAGAAAAACTGAAGCATAAGAAAATAGAGATAAATCTCAACAATTTGGTCAAATTTCCAAAGGAGCTGCCATAATAAATAGCCCTCTATGAAATTTAATTGCATCAACTTTTTCATTGAGTTGTGCTCTTGTGGTGACTCCATTTTGAAAAAAATCCTCATAACTTTTAACAATCATCTGAGAATATTTTTCATAATGTTTGAGAAGAATCAAAAACTTTGATTCAAGATATTCCAAAGGCAAATGATCATGAAATTTCATTTGTTTGTAGTATTTTTTGTACTGGAAGAGGGCTTTTGCAGTTGATTCTTTAACTGTAGGGTAAGGTAAGCTTGATTGTAAGCCTCTTGCAAAATCATGTAGTTCTGCAAAGTCCCATTCCTCAAGTTTATTATCTTCCTCTCCATAGATTGAAAATGTTCTATTTTCATTGTTGTCCACCAAGAAATTAGGTTCCCATGGTATATGCTCCAGCTGATTTTGATATTCTGTAATCCTAATATATATTGAGTGATAAACACTTGAAAGAAACCTGACTGCCTCCTCAATTGCACGCATTTCATAGTAGACTCCTGTTTCCGGGCTTTCCCTCCTACTTTGAGTAATTGCACCCTCTCTTCTTTCCATGATTGAAATTTCAGGTACAGGTTGTTGTCTTCCGTAATGTATGAAAAATCTAATCATATCATGACCAAGTTTGGTTTCAATCAAAGATTGTGTTTCAGGAAAATGAGGGCTTTGAGCAATGTCTTGATTCAATTCATTTTTTAAACACTCAATTAGACTTTTCATGAAATCTTCTATTTGATCTATTGAAATTTCCACATCTTCTTGTGATGTTAAATCAAGGAATTTAGTAATCAAATGTTTAAAACTTGAGTTATTGGCAGATAATGGCCAAGGGTCATAAAGGTAGGTGACGAGCTGATTCGTCAGGTAATCCAATTCAACTTTCCTCCATGAATCCGCATCCAAAACTGTTGGTCAGCAATCAAACCAGAGTGAAAATTCCAAGGTCAGTTTTTCAAATATCTAACCATTCAATTTGTCCTATTTTTAGCGGTTCTTTGACTAACCTGTCAAAAGATCCACGATTTTTCTTGTGGCTGGGCCCTCGAGAAGACTCAGTTTCACATTGAAGTTCAGGTAAAGCTTGCATACATCCAATCTGGGCTGGGGGAATCTGTTGTGGATGTAAGACGATATTATGCGTGAGCCACCCTCTTTGTTCAAGAAATGTTCGAGCCGCTTCCTGGTGACCACTTCAAGCTTTTGTATGTCAATGAAGAAATCAATCATGAAATCAATTCCTTGTCTGACCAGTGAGGCTACTCCCTTTCGATCCTGCAGCTGGGCAAACCCCCATGTCTTAGCGATATTTGCAACTGAATTTAACCACCTCTCTTCCCATGGATCCATGATTGATGCCGCAAGATCTCCGGTCAATATCGCTACAGATGCACTGAATTGATATGGATGACCTTTGAGCTCATAGATCCTTTTATGAAACAGGTTTCTTATTGCGTTTCTGGTCTCTTCCGTCTGCAATTTAGCTCTAGCAAGTTCAGCATCGGGTAAATTCAGCGTTGAGACACCAGATACCCAATTATCAAAATTATACAATATTTGTTTGTAACGTTGATCTGTGATTGTTTCCAAGTCTGCATTGGATCATGAACATTTAGAAACCGTATTGCTTTTAACAACTGCATGTCAGGTGTGATTGACTTACCGGGGTCAATGCTTGATTGCTTTATTCTTTTTAAAGCGTCATTTTCCACATGTACGGCTGGACCATTCATAAACAAAAACATGATTTTAATTGGTTAGAACTGGTCGGTTGAGACGGTTGAATGCATTGCAATTTTAGCAACATGCTATAAAATTGCTCTTACATTCCACCGATGGTGGATCTGGACCGATTGCGAGCGTGTCCTGCCAAGTCTGTTTCAGAGTACCCGATGTTTCCCCCATTCTGGGAAGCCTTTGTCCGATGTCGGCTCTGTGATCACTTTGCTCTGCAGTCGACCAGGCTGAGTCGGTTCCTGTATTTTCAAGTTGTTCAAAAGGTTTAGTTGCTTGGAAGCTGCACATTTGAAAGGCACATGCTAAAAAAGTCAGTTTGAGACGATGATAGAGCATGTGGGAATTTATGGTTTCGCTTAATGAATCCTGCAGAAGTGTCTACAGTAACTTTTCGGCCACTGGTCTCTGGTGGTTTAAGGCTTGTCGTTGCGGGGCAGAAGGGGCGTCAGATTTGGTTCCAGATGGAAACTTGGAATAGAAAATTAAACGCTGATGATATAACAAATGTATAAGATGGAGCAAATCTGACGAAGAGACTTGCGTCACTGTTAGCTCGTGCACGCCACGGTATCGGTTCCGAACTCGGTGTTGATTGCACTAACCTGACGAAGAGACTTGCGTCACTGTTAGCTCGTGCACGCCACGGTATCGGTTCCAAACTCGGTGAGGAGAGAGAGTAACCGGTACCGGGACGGCGCCGCAGTGATTGATGACTGCGCTACAGTAAGATCTAAAGTATGGTTGTAGAATGTAGACTATCTGATAATGAAACTATGTTTGTAATCTTGAATATCCCATAACTCTAACAACATGCAACAATTGATATGAGTTAGCGACGTCGCCAGTGCTGACCGTGACGTGTCCATTATCGTCAGGTGAGTTACTTGCAATACATTACCGAGTTTAGGAGTGCGATACCGACGTGGCCAGTGCTGACCGTGACGTGTCCCTTATCGTCAGGTTCACATTTCTTATTAATATGGTTCTGCCACTGACAATACATAAATAATTATATTCCATGATCCAGCTGGCTGTCACGAATGTATATCTGCAGATGGAGCAGCGACTCGGTATCACCTCTACTACGTCAAGTTTCACACCGCTTAGCTCATGGCTGCGCGACTAATGCGTCAGACAAGTGACGGAGATGAGCATGAAATTCAACACATGTCCCTAAAAATTCATTCATTTTCATCAGATGCTTCAGAATCAACAAATGAATTTGTTGAGATAGGTCAGTGACAGGCTAGTTACACGTGTGTAATCTAGATGCAAAACCTAGTACAGCAAACCATATTCCGCAGCATTTCTAGTCCGCAGTAGCTTGTATTTAGTCTGTTCAACCCATGCCGGCTCCGTTCTCTTTTCCTCACCAATTGGAGACCGGAACCGGACACAGAGTGAGCTCACCACGCAACACGGGTTTCGACCAGGTTAGTGCAATGGTACCTCACTGATTGGAGACCAGAACTGGACACAGAGTGAGCTCACCACGCGACATGGGTTTTGACCAGCGTCAACCCAGTTTTGAGTTCTAACGGGTTAACAGCTGAATGCTCTACCAACTGAGCTACAAAAGAGTGTTGACTAATTAATCCTGAACCGTGTCAGGGAGTAGCGTGAATTTGAGATATGCATATGTTATGCAGTATCAATGAATGAGTTGAATTCAGGGGCGCGAAATCAACCTTGAAAACCTCAGACTCAAGAAGAACCAGCAAGTCCCGATCGCCATCGAATAATCTTATCCCTTAATCCACTGTCGACATCACCCACACTGCTCAATAGCTAGTGCCGCTCTTATCACTCATCTAGACCAAGGAAATCCAGGAGGAGCTCGATCTGATCCAAGTGGAGGTAGCCCCCCATTCTCCTTTCAATCGTTTCTCTCTCTCTGTCTCTCATAATTGTTTTATGTGTTTTATTGATCTTGTTTCTTTTCTCTCAGGCTTGTGATCATTTTCATTCATTCCTAAAAAGATTTCCAGTGTCATATTTGAGTTATTGTTAGGACTAGTCTAACAAAAGGTAATTAGTGATCTCATTCTTTTATATCATTAATTATTACTTATTTTGTCTTTCATTTGTTTTATCTTCTTTATTTCTCAGTTATCTACTACTATTAGCTTTTGATATCTGCTGCAATAAAGTCATTGACCTATAAATCCTACATGGTAGCGAGAGGCAATACTTGGCAATATCAATTATAAGTCTAAAGTTAGAAATACTTGCAGAACAGGGAAAACGACAGCATGGGGAATTCGTCCGATAGCTCCGAGGATGGTCGAACATCTCAAACCACTTTCAAGAAACTCAATCGACACAATTGGTCGGATTGGAAAAAACGATTCATGAATGTTATTACGGCGAAAGGCTATGCAAGCATCATGAAAGACGAGTGGGTCGAGAAAAACAGGACCACAGACAAATTTGCACAAATGTCGGCTTGGTGTATGAACAAACTGTGGGCAGCCGTTAAAGAAGAACTCCATCCGGTCATATCATCAAACGATGGTGATATTTACGGTGCCATGGAAGCTCTAGCGGCGGCATGCGGCGAAAAATCTATCATCACTCTTTGCGACAAATTGTTCACTTTAATCTCTTGTTTTTACGTCCCTGGATCTTCCCTTTCCAAACATCTTAATCGATTCAGAAAATTTCACACTTCTCTGTCCATGACTATTCAGTCTCAACCAACGTTCATGACGATGTCTACTGGTCTCGCTGCTGCTTTTCTCCTTCAAAGCTTAAATCAAGATGAGAGCCTGGCTCCATTGGTCCAAAGTCTTTACGATATGGAACCTTTTACCTTCAAAAAAGTATACGATTGATTGCTTATTGAAGATACAAGGAAGGAGAGTGCTGCATCAGAATCTGCTTATTTTTCTAATCAAAATCGTCGATTTGGAAAACAATCAGTGGATCGACCCCATCAATCTTCTTCTCGTGGAGGTTTGTCTAATCGAGGAGGCCATCAAGGCAACAACTCATATCGAGGCGGCTTTAGAGGTGTAACACCTACGAGATTGGCTCCAGTTAACTCTGATGAAGTTTCTAGCAATTTTGCTAAACTCTTCAATATTCAGATGAAAAAGTTTATTTCGGACCAGGCAAACCTAACTGAAGATATTGAGGAAGAGCATGTAGACGCGATTGATGAGGACGACTATTATCACGATGATGACCCAAATGGTACTGGATTTATGATTTTAGATGAAGTCAACGTTAACGGGTTATCACTTTTGGATCATAGTAACACTTTAATCCTTGACTCTGGGGCATCAAAAACGACGTTATGTGACTTCAAACTATTAGTCGACCCCAAACCTGTGCGCAAGGCAATTAACACCTATTCCGGCTCAATCGACATTACTCATGTTGGGAAGTTCAATGTTGGAGGAACGCTCATTTATCCAGCTTTCTATGCTCCGAAGGGACCACGAAATCTGGTGTCCATCTCTCAACTTGAGGATCACGGTCTACGACTAGTAGTAAAAAATCGTTTGATGCTAGTTCGACTAGGTCAAAAGGTCATTTATCGATTTCCTCGAGTTGGTAATCTATATCAAGGTCAAATTCCTCGCCCCAATACATCAAACTATGTATTAAATATCTCAGAACCCGATCCTGCTCTGGACTTTCACATTCTACTTGGGCATCCGTCTGATGAATATCTCAAGAAATTTCTCGAAATGTACAACATCTCTTCGGCAAATGCTCATCAATCGGCAAGAAATTGTGAGGTGTGCAAACAATGCAAGCTGAAGAGATCCCCTCATTCGAATCCTCTTCCAACCACGGATAGACCTTTCAAAACCTTGCATATGGATGTATTACAGATATCCCCGCCGAGCAAGTCATCTATGAAGTATATCTTGGTAATCATCGACGACTACTCAAGGTTCAACAGGATTTACTTACTGAGAAACAAATCCGATTCTGAAACCAAAATCCTGTCTTTTATTAATGAAATTATGAACAAGACAGGTAAGTGTCCTGCTCTTATTCACACCAATCGTGGGGGAGAGTTCAACTCAACAATGTTTCTTTCAAAAATTGAAACGTTAGGAATACGAGTTGAGGCAGGACCTGCAAACAGTCCTCAAACGAATGGTCTAGCCGAACGATTTAATCAAACCTTGCTGGTCAAGATTCGATGTTTGTTGGCTCAGTCATCAGTCCCTATCAATTTCTGGGACGAGGCCGCTTGCTATGCCTCAACGCTCATCAACATTCTCCTGTCTAAGGCACTAAATTGGTCTTCACCGGTTGGTGTTCTCTCAGAACTAAACTCATGTATAGAGCCCCCTCGAGATATCTATAAACTCATCCCTTTTGGTTTGAAGGTTTATGTGTCTCATCGTCCCTCATCTAAAATCTCAGCCCCATCTCGACCACTCATATGTCTAGGATATGAAGATCACTCGGACGCACTCCTATTCTTTGATTCCACGCTCCGGCATGTAGTTATCAGCAGAGACTACTCGCCTACAAAACTCGCCTTTGCCTACAACTCCCCAAGTGCTCTTATGAAACCTCCAGATACACTACCACATGCAGTGTTGACTAGCAAGAGAAACATGCAAGATAGTGTCATTATTCCTATCAAGCAAGTCAACAAGATCAACAACTCAGTCACTAATGCCGATAGGACCAGCCTGGATCCCCCTATTTCTCCTTGTGCTGTTCCCTCCAGAACACAGAGCCCCTTTTTAAAGGATCACCCCAGCGTATGTGTGTCTACGGCAGTTCAACCCTCCAGTTCAACTGTTGATCATCAAGAAACGCTTCCTACCCTTAATGCGTCGTCTGAACAATCTTCAAAAGTCGGTTCCTCCATATCGACCAGCAAAAGGTACGGCTTTGTACCAGCTGATCAACGGGCGGCCAAAGAAATATTTGGCGGCATCGACGCAAGAAATGTTATATCTGGGTCAAGACGCCGTCATCCTCCGAATAACTCGTCGACACCTAGTATCCCTCCGGCAGTGGTGAAACCGCGCGATGAACTACTCCTGGTTAATTTCGACTGGCCTGAACATTTGTTCCTGACTGAAAATGTACCGATCAAAGAAGCTTTAGCAAATGCGGAAGAACATTTGGGATGGAAGGAGGCTATGGCGAAAGAATTTCACTCACTCTCGTCGAGCAACACAGGCTCTTTAGTTCCCCCTCCTGACAACGACAAGGTCATTGGTGGAATGTGGTTGCTTGGGAGGAAGAAGAATGAATTTGGAGAAGTGTTAAGACTCAAAGCGAGGTGGGTGTGCTTTGGGAATCATCAAGTGCATATGCTGCACTATTTTGATACATACGCCTCGGTAGCACGAAATGAATCCTTTAAAGTTCTCCTCACGATAGCGGTAAATCACAGCTGGCTCGTTTTTCAATTCGATGTCGAGACAGCCTTCTTGTATGGTGAGATAGACGCCCCTGTCTTTGTAGCTCAAGTCGAAGGATTTGAAGAACCTGGGAAGGAACGTTGGGTTTGGAAACTCAACAAATCGCTTTATGGAACGAAGCAAGCTCCTCGTCAATGGAGAAAGCACCTCGTAGGAACGCTTACGAAACTTGGTTTGCTGTCATCACCTCTTGATGAATCTCTTTTCTACAACTCAAATCGATTGGTATTCTTGCATATGCACGTGGATGATGGGTTTGTGATTGGTCACTCACGAGTCGATGTCTTGAACTTGTTGGATGGGATTAAAAAAGCATACACGATTAAAGTCAAGGAGCGGCCTTCTCAACATCTAGGCTATACGCTTGACTGGAAGGAGGATGGCTCGGTTCATGTAAACCAAGCAGATTTTATTCATAAAATACTGTACGATTTCAACATGAACGACTCTAATCCAGTCAGAGCGCCGGCGCCAATGAATCTCCACAAGATAGTAGCTTCAGATGCTCCCAGTTTTTCCCAAAAACTGTACCAGAAGGCGATTGGAATGCTTAACTACCTGGCTTTACATACACGCCCCGATATCACGTTTGCCACGAATCTTTTAGCTCAATTTACAAGCAATCCGAATGAAGCTCATTGGGCCTCAGTCAAACATTTTCTCCGGTATCTCAGAGGGGCATCAACAATGGGTATTCATTATACTCAGACATCAAATCCGCAAGAAGGACTGTGTGGATGGGCGGATGCAGACTATGCAACGTCTCTTGTCACGAAGAAATCTACGTCCGGATACGTGATTACGATGTACAGCAATCCAATATGCTGGTCCACGAAGAAACAGCCTGTAGTAGCTCAGTCCACAACCGAAGCAGAATTTGTCGCTATAAATCGGTGTGCTAAACAACTACGATGGCTCACCAATTTGGTCCTCAACCTACACATCAAGATTCAAGCCCCAATTATGAAGAATGATAACTCGGGAGCGGTGATTATCAGCAAGGAGGCTCAGTTGAATGAAAACACTAAGCATATTGAAGTGCGCTTTCAATATGTGTTGCAACTAGTGGCCAAGAAGCAATTGACAATTCAACAGGTTTCCACCGATGAAATGATAGCTGATGGTTTGACTAAACCTCTCGGATTTATCAAGCTCGAAGGATCCAGAGCTCAACTCCACCTCACCAATTCAGAATTAAGGAGGAGTGTTGACTAATTAATCCTGAACCGTGTCAGGGAGTAGCGTGAATTTGAGATATGCATATGTTATGCAGTATCAATGAATGAGTTGAATTCAGGGGCGCGAAATCAACCTTGAAAACCTCAGACTCAAGAAGAACCAGCAAGTCCCGATCGCCATCGAATAATCTTATCCCTTAATCCACTGTCAACATCACCCACACTGCTCAATAGCTAGTGCCGCTCTTATCACTCATCTAGACCAAGGAAATCCAGGAGGAGCTCGATCTGATCCAAGTGGAGGTAGCCCCCCATTCTCCTTTCAATCGTTTCTCTCTCTCTGTCTCTCATAATTGTTTTATGTGTTTTATTGATCTTGTTTCTTTTCTCTCAGGCTTGTGATCATTTTCATTCATTCCTAAAAAGATTTCCAGTGTCATATTTGAGTTATTGTTAGGACTAGTCTAACAAAAGGTAATTAGTGATCTCATTCTTTTATATCATTAATTATTACTTATTTTGTCTTTCATTTGTTTTATCTTCTTTATTTCTCAGTTATCTACTACTATTAGCTTTTGATATCTGCTGCAATAAAGTCATTGACCTATAAATCCTACATGGTAGCGAGAGGCAATACTTGGCAATATCAATTATAAGTCTAAAGTTAGAAATACTTGCAGAACAGGGAAAACGACAGCATGGGGAATTCGTCCGATAGCTCCGAGGATGGTCGAACATCTCAAACCACTTTCAAGAAACTCAATCGACACAATTGGTCGGATTGGAAAAAACGATTCATGAATGTTATTACGGCGAAAGGCTATGCAAGCATCATGAAAGACGAGTGGGTCGAGAAAAACAGGACCACAGACAAATTTGCACAAATGTCGGCTTGGTGTATGAACAAACTGTGGGCAGCCGTTAAAGAAGAACTCCATCCGGTCATATCATCAAACGATGGTGATATTTACGGTGCCATGGAAGCTCTAGCGGCGGCATGCGGCGAAAAATCTATCATCACTCTTTGCGACAAATTGTTCACTTTAATCTCTTGTTTTTACGTCCCTGGATCTTCCCTTTCCAAACATCTTAATCGATTCAGAAAATTTCACACTTCTCTGTCCATGACTATTCAGTCTCAACCAACGTTCATGACGATGTCTACTGGTCTCGCTGCTGCTTTTCTCCTTCGAAGCTTAAATCAAGATGAGAGCCTGGCTCCATTGGTCCAAAGTCTTTACGATATGGAACCTTTTACCTTCAAAAAAGTATACGATTGATTGCTTATTGAAGATACAAGGAAGGAGAGTGCTGCATCAGAATCTGCTTATTTTTCTAATCAAAATCGTCGATTTGGAAAACAATCAGTGGATCGACCCCATCAATCTTCTTCTCGTGGAGGTTTGTCTAATCGAGGAGGCCATCAAGGCAACAACTCATATCGAGGCGGCTTTAGAGGTGTAACACCTACGAGATTGGCTCCAGTTAACTCTGATGAAGTTTCTAGCAATTTTGCTAAACTCTTCAATATTCAGATGAAAAAGTTTATTTCGGACCAGGCAAACCTAACTGAAGATATTGAGGAAGAGCATGTAGACGCGATTGATGAGGACGACTATTATCACGATGATGACCCAAATGGTACTGGATTTATGATTTTAGATGAAGTCAACGTTAACGGGTTATCACTTTTGGATCATAGTAACACTTTAATCCTTGACTCTGGGGCATCAAAAACGACGTTATGTGACTTCAAACTATTAGTCGACCCCAAACCTGTGCGCAAGGCAATTAACACCTATTCCGGCTCAATCGACATTACTCATGTTGGGAAGTTCAATGTTGGAGGAACGCTCATTTATCCAGCTTTCTATGCTCCGAAGGGACCACGAAATCTGGTGTCCATCTCTCAACTTGAGGATCACGGTCTACGACTAGTAGTAAAAAATCGTTTGATGCTAGTTCGACTAGGTCAAAAGGTCATTTATCGATTTCCTCGAGTTGGTAATCTATATCAAGGTCAAATTCCTCGCCCCAATACATCAAACTATGTATTAAATATCTCAGAACCCGATCCTGCTCTGGACTTTCACATTCTACTTGGGCATCCGTCTGATGAATATCTCAAGAAATTTCTCGAAATGTACAACATCTCTTCGGCAAATGCTCATCAATCGGCAAGAAATTGTGAGGTGTGCAAACAATGCAAGCTGAAGAGATCCCCTCATTCGAATCCTCTTCCAACCACGGATAGACCTTTCAAAACCTTGCATATGGATGTATTACAGATATCCCCGCCGAGCAAGTCATCTATGAAGTATATCTTGGTAATCATCGACGACTACTCAAGGTTCAACAGGATTTACTTACTGAGAAACAAATCCGATTCTGAAACCAAAATCCTGTCTTTTATTAATGAAATTATGAACAAGACAGGTAAGTGTCCTGCTCTTATTCACACCAATCGTGGGGGAGAGTTCAACTCAACAATGTTTCTTTCAAAAATTGAAACGTTAGGAATACGAGTTGAGGCAGGACCTGCAAACAGTCCTCAAACGAATGGTCTAGCCGAACGATTTAATCAAACCTTGCTGGTCAAGATTCGATGTTTGTTGGCTCAGTCATCAGTCCCTATCAATTTCTGGGACGAGGCCGCTTGCTATGCCTCAACGCTCATCAACATTCTCCTGTCTAAGGCACTAAATTGGTCTTCACCGGTTGGTGTTCTCTCAGAACTAAACTCATGTATAGAGCCCCCTCGAGATATCTATAAACTCATCCCTTTTGGTTTGAAGGTTTATGTGTCTCATCGTCCCTCATCTAAAATCTCAGCCCCATCTCGACCACTCATATGTCTAGGATATGAAGATCACTCGGACGCACTCCTATTCTTTGATTCCACGCTCCGGCATGTAGTTATCAGCAGAGACTACTCGCCTACAAAACTCGCCTTTGCCTACAACTCCCCAAGTGCTCTTATGAAACCTCCAGATACACTACCACATGCAGTGTTGACTAGCAAGAGAAACATGCAAGATAGTGTCATTATTCCTATCAAGCAAGTCAACAAGATCAACAACTCAGTCACTAATGCCGATAGGACCAGCCTGGATCCCCCTATTTCTCCTTGTGCTGTTCCCTCCAGAACACAGAGCCCCTTTTTAAAGGATCACCCCAGCGTATGTGTGTCTACGGCAGTTCAACCCTCCAGTTCAACTGTTGATCATCAAGAAACGCTTCCTACCCTTAATGCGTCGTCTGAACAATCTTCAAAAGTCGGTTCCTCCATATCGACCAGCAAAAGGTACGGCTTTGTACCAGCTGATCAACGGGCGGCCAAAGAAATATTTGGCGGCATCGACGCAAGAAATGTTATATCTGGGTCAAGACGCCGTCATCCTCCGAATAACTCGTCGACACCTAGTATCCCTCCGGCAGTGGTGAAACCGCGCGATGAACTACTCCTGGTTAATTTCGACTGGCCTGAACATTTGTTCCTGACTGAAAATGTACCGATCAAAGAAGCTTTAGCAAATGCGGAAGAACATTTGGGATGGAAGGAGGCTATGGCGAAAGAATTTCACTCACTCTCGTCGAGCAACACAGGCTCTTTAGTTCCCCCTCCTGACAACGACAAGGTCATTGGTGGAATGTGGTTGCTTGGGAGGAAGAAGAATGAATTTGGAGAAGTGTTAAGACTCAAAGCGAGGTGGGTGTGCTTTGGGAATCATCAAGTGCATATGCTGCACTATTTTGATACATACGCCTCGGTAGCACGAAATGAATCCTTTAAAGTTCTCCTCACGATAGCGGTAAATCACAGCTGGCTCGTTTTTCAATTCGATGTCGAGACAGCCTTCTTGTATGGTGAGATAGACGCCCCTGTCTTTGTAGCTCAAGTCGAAGGATTTGAAGAACCTGGGAAGGAACGTTGGGTTTGGAAACTCAACAAATCGCTTTATGGAACGAAGCAAGCTCCTCGTCAATGGAGAAAGCACCTCGTAGGAACGCTTACGAAACTTGGTTTGCTGTCATCACCTCTTGATGAATCTCTTTTCTACAACTCAAATCGATTGGTATTCTTGCATATGCACGTGGATGATGGGTTTGTGATTGGTCACTCACGAGTCGATGTCTTGAACTTGTTGGATGGGATTAAAAAAGCATACACGATTAAAGTCAAGGAGCGGCCTTCTCAACATCTAGGCTATACGCTTGACTGGAAGGAGGATGGCTCGGTTCATGTAAACCAAGCAGATTTTATTCATAAAATACTGTACGATTTCAACATGAACGACTCTAATCCAGTCAGAGCGCCGGCGCCAATGAATCTCCACAAGATAGTAGCTTCAGATGCTCCCAGTTTTTCCCAAAAACTGTACCAGAAGGCGATTGGAATGCTTAACTACCTGGCTTTACATACACGCCCCGATATCACGTTTGCCACGAATCTTTTAGCTCAATTTACAAGCAATCCGAATGAAGCTCATTGGGCCTCAGTCAAACATTTTCTCCGGTATCTCAGAGGGGCATCAACAATGGGTATTCATTATACTCAGACATCAAATCCGCAAGAAGGACTGTGTGGATGGGCGGATGCAGACTATGCAACGTCTCTTGTCACGAAGAAATCTACGTCCGGATACGTGATTACGATGTACAGCAATCCAATATGCTGGTCCACGAAGAAACAGCCTGTAGTAGCTCAGTCCACAACCGAAGCAGAATTTGTCGCTATAAATCGGTGTGCTAAACAACTACGATGGCTCACCAATTTGGTCCTCAACCTACACATCAAGATTCAAGCCCCAATTATGAAGAATGATAACTCGGGAGCGGTGATTATCAGCAAGGAGGCTCAGTTGAATGAAAACACTAAGCATATTGAAGTGCGCTTTCAATATGTGTTGCAACTAGTGGCCAAGAAGCAATTGACAATTCAACAGGTTTCCACCGATGAAATGATAGCTGATGGTTTGACTAAACCTCTCGGATTTATCAAGCTCGAAGGATCCAGAGCTCAACTCCACCTCACCAATTCAGAATTAAGGAGGAGTGTTGACTAATTAATCCTGAACCGTGTCAGGGAGTAGCGTGAATTTGAGATATGCATATGTTATGCAGTATCAATGAATGAGTTGAATTCAGGGGCGCGAAATCAACCTTGAAAACCTCAGACTCAAGAAGAACCAGCAAGTCCCGATCGCCATCGAATAATCTTATCCCTTAATCCACTGTCAACATCACCCACACTGCTCAATAGCTAGTGCCGCTCTTATCACTCATCTAGACCAAGGAAATCCAGGAGGAGCTCGATCTGATCCAAGTGGAGGTAGCCCCCCATTCTCCTTTCAATCGTTTCTCTCTCTCTGTCTCTCATAATTGTTTTATGTGTTTTATTGATCTTGTTTCTTTTCTCTCAGGCTTGTGATCATTTTCATTCATTCCTAAAAAGATTTCCAGTGTCATATTTGAGTTATTGTTAGGACTAGTCTAACAAAAGGTAATTAGTGATCTCATTCTTTTATATCATTAATTATTACTTATTTTGTCTTTCATTTGTTTTATCTTCTTTATTTCTCAGTTATCTACTACTATTAGCTTTTGATATCTGCTGCAATAAAGTCATTGACCTATAAATCCTACATGGTAGCGAGAGGCAATACTTGGCAATATCAATTATAAGTCTAAAGTTAGAAATACTTGCAGAACAGGGAAAACGACAGCATGGGGAATTCGTCCGATAGCTCCGAGGATGGTCGAACATCTCAAACCACTTTCAAGAAACTCAATCGACACAATTGGTCGGATTGGAAAAAACGATTCATGAATGTTATTACGGCGAAAGGCTATGCAAGCATCATGAAAGACGAGTGGGTCGAGAAAAACAGGACCACAGACAAATTTGCACAAATGTCGGCTTGGTGTATGAACAAACTGTGGGCAGCCGTTAAAGAAGAACTCCATCCGGTCATATCATCAAACGATGGTGATATTTACGGTGCCATGGAAGCTCTAGCGGCGGCATGCGGCGAAAAATCTATCATCACTCTTTGCGACAAATTGTTCACTTTAATCTCTTGTTTTTACGTCCCTGGATCTTCCCTTTCCAAACATCTTAATCGATTCAGAAAATTTCACACTTCTCTGTCCATGACTATTCAGTCTCAACCAACGTTCATGACGATGTCTACTGGTCTCGCTGCTGCTTTTCTCCTTCAAAGCTTAAATCAAGATGAGAGCCTGGCTCCATTGGTCCAAAGTCTTTACGATATGGAACCTTTTACCTTCAAAAAAGTATACGATTGATTGCTTATTGAAGATACAAGGAAGGAGAGTGCTGCATCAGAATCTGCTTATTTTTCTAATCAAAATCGTCGATTTGGAAAACAATCAGTGGATCGACCCCATCAATCTTCTTCTCGTGGAGGTTTGTCTAATCGAGGAGGCCATCAAGGCAACAACTCATATCGAGGCGGCTTTAGAGGTGTAACACCTACGAGATTGGCTCCAGTTAACTCTGATGAAGTTTCTAGCAATTTTGCTAAACTCTTCAATATTCAGATGAAAAAGTTTATTTCGGACCAGGCAAACCTAACTGAAGATATTGAGGAAGAGCATGTAGACGCGATTGATGAGGACGACTATTATCACGATGATGACCCAAATGGTACTGGATTTATGATTTTAGATGAAGTCAACGTTAACGGGTTATCACTTTTGGATCATAGTAACACTTTAATCCTTGACTCTGGGGCATCAAAAACGACGTTATGTGACTTCAAACTATTAGTCGACCCCAAACCTGTGCGCAAGGCAATTAACACCTATTCCGGCTCAATCGACATTACTCATGTTGGGAAGTTCAATGTTGGAGGAACGCTCATTTATCCAGCTTTCTATGCTCCGAAGGGACCACGAAATCTGGTGTCCATCTCTCAACTTGAGGATCACGGTCTACGACTAGTAGTAAAAAATCGTTTGATGCTAGTTCGACTAGGTCAAAAGGTCATTTATCGATTTCCTCGAGTTGGTAATCTATATCAAGGTCAAATTCCTCGCCCCAATACATCAAACTATGTATTAAATATCTCAGAACCCGATCCTGCTCTGGACTTTCACATTCTACTTGGGCATCCGTCTGATGAATATCTCAAGAAATTTCTCGAAATGTACAACATCTCTTCGGCAAATGCTCATCAATCGGCAAGAAATTGTGAGGTGTGCAAACAATGCAAGCTGAAGAGATCCCCTCATTCGAATCCTCTTCCAACCACGGATAGACCTTTCAAAACCTTGCATATGGATGTATTACAGATATCCCCGCCGAGCAAGTCATCTATGAAGTATATCTTGGTAATCATCGACGACTACTCAAGGTTCAACAGGATTTACTTACTGAGAAACAAATCCGATTCTGAAACCAAAATCCTGTCTTTTATTAATGAAATTATGAACAAGACAGGTAAGTGTCCTGCTCTTATTCACACCAATCGTGGGGGAGAGTTCAACTCAACAATGTTTCTTTCAAAAATTGAAACGTTAGGAATACGAGTTGAGGCAGGACCTGCAAACAGTCCTCAAACGAATGGTCTAGCCGAACGATTTAATCAAACCTTGCTGGTCAAGATTCGATGTTTGTTGGCTCAGTCATCAGTCCCTATCAATTTCTGGGACGAGGCCGCTTGCTATGCCTCAACGCTCATCAACATTCTCCTGTCTAAGGCACTAAATTGGTCTTCACCGGTTGGTGTTCTCTCAGAACTAAACTCATGTATAGAGCCCCCTCGAGATATCTATAAACTCATCCCTTTTGGTTTGAAGGTTTATGTGTCTCATCGTCCCTCATCTAAAATCTCAGCCCCATCTCGACCACTCATATGTCTAGGATATGAAGATCACTCGGACGCACTCCTATTCTTTGATTCCACGCTCCGGCATGTAGTTATCAGCAGAGACTACTCGCCTACAAAACTCGCCTTTGCCTACAACTCCCCAAGTGCTCTTATGAAACCTCCAGATACACTACCACATGCAGTGTTGACTAGCAAGAGAAACATGCAAGATAGTGTCATTATTCCTATCAAGCAAGTCAACAAGATCAACAACTCAGTCACTAATGCCGATAGGACCAGCCTGGATCCCCCTATTTCTCCTTGTGCTGTTCCCTCCAGAACACAGAGCCCCTTTTTAAAGGATCACCCCAGCGTATGTGTGTCTACGGCAGTTCAACCCTCCAGTTCAACTGTTGATCATCAAGAAACGCTTCCTACCCTTAATGCGTCGTCTGAACAATCTTCAAAAGTCGGTTCCTCCATATCGACCAGCAAAAGGTACGGCTTTGTACCAGCTGATCAACGGGCGGCCAAAGAAATATTTGGCGGCATCGACGCAAGAAATGTTATATCTGGGTCAAGACGCCGTCATCCTCCGAATAACTCGTCGACACCTAGTATCCCTCCGGCAGTGGTGAAACCGCGCGATGAACTACTCCTGGTTAATTTCGACTGGCCTGAACATTTGTTCCTGACTGAAAATGTACCGATCAAAGAAGCTTTAGCAAATGCGGAAGAACATTTGGGATGGAAGGAGGCTATGGCGAAAGAATTTCACTCACTCTCGTCGAGCAACACAGGCTCTTTAGTTCCCCCTCCTGACAACGACAAGGTCATTGGTGGAATGTGGTTGCTTGGGAGGAAGAAGAATGAATTTGGAGAAGTGTTAAGACTCAAAGCGAGGTGGGTGTGCTTTGGGAATCATCAAGTGCATATGCTGCACTATTTTGATACATACGCCTCGGTAGCACGAAATGAATCCTTTAAAGTTCTCCTCACGATAGCGGTAAATCACAGCTGGCTCGTTTTTCAATTCGATGTCGAGACAGCCTTCTTGTATGGTGAGATAGACGCCCCTGTCTTTGTAGCTCAAGTCGAAGGATTTGAAGAACCTGGGAAGGAACGTTGGGTTTGGAAACTCAACAAATCGCTTTATGGAACGAAGCAAGCTCCTCGTCAATGGAGAAAGCACCTCGTAGGAACGCTTACGAAACTTGGTTTGCTGTCATCACCTCTTGATGAATCTCTTTTCTACAACTCAAATCGATTGGTATTCTTGCATATGCACGTGGATGATGGGTTTGTGATTGGTCACTCACGAGTCGATGTCTTGAACTTGTTGGATGGGATTAAAAAAGCATACACGATTAAAGTCAAGGAGCGGCCTTCTCAACATCTAGGCTATACGCTTGACTGGAAGGAGGATGGCTCGGTTCATGTAAACCAAGCAGATTTTATTCATAAAATACTGTACGATTTCAACATGAACGACTCTAATCCAGTCAGAGCGCCGGCGCCAATGAATCTCCACAAGATAGTAGCTTCAGATGCTCCCAGTTTTTCCCAAAAACTGTACCAGAAGGCGATTGGAATGCTTAACTACCTGGCTTTACATACACGCCCCGATATCACGTTTGCCACGAATCTTTTAGCTCAATTTACAAGCAATCCGAATGAAGCTCATTGGGCCTCAGTCAAACATTTTCTCCGGTATCTCAGAGGGGCATCAACAATGGGTATTCATTATACTCAGACATCAAATCCGCAAGAAGGACTGTGTGGATGGGCGGATGCAGACTATGCAACGTCTCTTGTCACGAAGAAATCTACGTCCGGATACGTGATTACGATGTACAGCAATCCAATATGCTGGTCCACGAAGAAACAGCCTGTAGTAGCTCAGTCCACAACCGAAGCAGAATTTGTCGCTATAAATCGGTGTGCTAAACAACTACGATGGCTCACCAATTTGGTCCTCAACCTACACATCAAGATTCAAGCCCCAATTATGAAGAATGATAACTCGGGAGCGGTGATTATCAGCAAGGAGGCTCAGTTGAATGAAAACACTAAGCATATTGAAGTGCGCTTTCAATATGTGTTGCAACTAGTGGCCAAGAAGCAATTGACAATTCAACAGGTTTCCACCGATGAAATGATAGCTGATGGTTTGACTAAACCTCTCGGATTTATCAAGCTCGAAGGATCCAGAGCTCAACTCCACCTCACCAATTCAGAATTAAGGAGGAGTGTTGACTAATTAATCCTGAACCGTGTCAGGGAGTAGCGTGAATTTGAGATATGCATATGTTATGCAGTATCAATGAATGAGTTGAATTCAGGGGCGCGAAATCAACCTTGAAAACCTCAGACTCAAGAAGAACCAGCAAGTCCCGATCGCCATCGAATAATCTTATCCCTTAATCCACTGTCGACATCACCCACACTGCTCAATAGCTAGTGCCGCTCTTATCACTCATCTAGACCAAGGAAATCCAGGAGGAGCTCGATCTGATCCAAGTGGAGGTAGCCCCCCATTCTCCTTTCAATCGTTTCTCTCTCTCTGTCTCTCATAATTGTTTTATGTGTTTTATTGATCTTGTTTCTTTTCTCTCAGGCTTGTGATCATTTTCATTCATTCCTAAAAAGATTTCCAGTGTCATATTTGAGTTATTGTTAGGACTAGTCTAACAAAAGGTAATTAGTGATCTCATTCTTTTATATCATTAATTATTACTTATTTTGTCTTTCATTTGTTTTATCTTCTTTATTTCTCAGTTATCTACTACTATTAGCTTTTGATATCTGCTGCAATAAAGTCATTGACCTATAAATCCTACAAAGAGTGAACAGGAACCTAGGGGAACATGGCACGCACAATGCTGCATGACAGTCGACTACCAAAAATCTTCTGGAGTTACGCTGTGGAAATAATGGTGACCCCGGTAACTGTCAGCTTGCTACTATGACAGAGCAACCTGTCACAAGTTTCCTACAAAAAATTATTATAAAAAAATATATAATATCAAATAATAAGTTAGAATATTATTTGATATTCTGAATCTACACTACAATTAACCTAGGGTACCTCACTCACAGGTACCCCTAATTCTCACTCCTTCACTATGTAAATTAGCTTACAAGAATTAGCAAGTACCTTTAACAAAAGGCACTTGCATTAATTAATGCTTATATATATAAATACATATGCTTACACCCCATTTCCAGTGGCGGAAATGAGGTGTTGTGTAAATTAGGGGAGATAGTGTAAATACACCGTGTTTTACTCAAACCCCGCGTACCGCAGTCCGCAGAACTTGAAGTTCAACCCGCGTGACTGAAAGCCCGCGCCAAAGTTGGGATATAAGCCCCCGCGCAAGCATTAAGCCCCTTACAGGCTCTCAGCTGGCACACGGACTCCACAGTCACTCAGGTACACCCAAATCAGTAAAAACACGCCCCAGTGACCTCATTACATATGCTACATATGTAATAAAGGTTACTGGGGATAAAATAATTAATAATATTAGATTGTATTAGTATTTATACATATAAATAAAAATATACTAACTGAACAAAACAGTACAAACAATACTGTGGCTTATTATACAAATAAGCCACTAGTATTAAATCTATAACAACCAGTACTGATGTACGACAGACTGCAAGACAATATATATAAGTAAATAAATATAAAATACATTAAGTAAAATCAATTGGTGACGAGTATTCAAAGCAGGGGCTGCTGAAGCGTCACCAAGAAAGCAAAAATGGCCAAAATGTGGTCCAAAGATCCCACAAGTTGGCCAATAATACCTACAGGGTCCCCAGGGGGAACTCTAGACTATTTAAGGAGCTCTTCAACCGCCCAAAGAAGGCTCCTCATGCTTCCCAATACCCACTAAAAACCTTACCCACTTCTTATTAGATACATACATCTTTATAACACAGTCTGGTAAGCTTCTTAGTAGTTATTCTTTAGCCCTGTCTTCCCCAACAACTTCACAGTGACCACCCAGCTCCACCATCCATCCATCCAAGCGCTTCAAACTGTCCAGTTTCACCCAGAATATCCCCAAGACCCCTCAAGGTTTATTACTAGTAAGTAATAACCCTTTTTCTTGAAGATATTCCCCCATTTCCAGTCCTGGGATTAAACCACCCCTGTTCCAACAGGCCCCAGTTTTCCAGGTCATTAAATCCTCTGCATTTACGTGCAAGATACCTTAGAGGGATTAAACCACCCCTGATTCATCAGGCCCCTCTGGTTTTAATTATATTAAATTTATTTAATATAATTATTACCACCTTTTTCTCTAAATTTTTACGGCACAATTCCCCCATATCTTTTGGGAATTGCACCTTTTGTACCTTACCCAGAGTCTTTGTACTCTTTCCATCTATCCTTGCACCACCTGTAGCTAGAAGGACTTGTCCTTGGCATCAGGGAGGCTGACAGTAACAGAAACGGTAGGTTGCCCTTCTTCCTGGTTGGTTCCGGTGGTCCTTTGATTTCCTCTGCGGGATAAACAACTGTTAGGGGATAGTTAGCTGGATTCCCTGCAACACCTTATACTCAGCAAGGGGACTTTTCCTCTTGCGTTCGTCTTCCTGATGTTGCCCTTCACAGTTCCGCTTGTCCGCACACGCTGAAAGTCGCTGAGAGAGTTCTAAAGTAAAAGTGATTTCTTATATGCGCTGTAGTTGATAGCTATCTACTTCAATGATAAGATCAGATAAGATCCCGCAACCCTCGTACAACATTCTATTTATACAACACTCCCCCCGGTCCTGACCTGCAATCCCCGGTACCATCCCTGGAGCCCTACTTGCCCGTCTCCTCAATCCCGCATTGCACCGCAGCCTGTCCCCATCTACTATACCCCGTTGACCCCTTCAGTTTTATGTCGCTCCTCTGCGCACAACTCCGCTCCTTCTGCCCCCGCTCCACTTGTGGGCCTGGTGCCCCAAACCCCGTGGTTCCACCCGGTCCCCTACGTCGCGCATACTGAAGCGGCCTTCGTCTGCTTGACCAATCGACCGCGCCAACTATAGAATGTCACATGCTGCGCCCTTGTGCTTTTCCCCGCCAAATTTCCGATGACATTTGAGAAGTACCCCCCTTACCTCAGCCTCAGCCTGCCGCTGAGCCCGCGGCTGCGGGCTCAGCTTCAGTGCTGAACCTCCTGTATATAAGTTCTCGCAAAACGCCTACACGACGGCAGCGTACCTGTACAATCAACTACCCAACAGTCAAGTCAGAAGTTCTTCCCGAATTGAAAAATTGTACAACACGTCAATGAGAGAGGACAAGAATGCTATCTTCTTGGCTACCCGGAGGCAGGCGCAGGCTGGTGTTTTTGGTCAACAATCAAACGCAGGATGGTCCATTCAACGTCTGCGGTGTTCCCCGATTTCCAACACCTAGAAGTAAAGAAGAAGGTCCTGAAATGAGATATTGATTTCCTTCTCAAAAAGTTTAAGTTGGTTTTAGGCAAGGAGCCCATAGAACAGATTGCTGCCAAGGAGCAAAAAGCCATTGAGTCCCTTCCTACAGGCCCAATCCATTGACTACCCAAGAACATTCAAGCCGCTTTGAAGAGCAATTTCGCATCGGAATTGCAGGATGCAGCTACTTATGAAATCAATCAATTTGAAAACCTTTTGGTTTGGGAGCCCATTAAACCTCACCCAGGTATTAAAGTATTAGGTGCTTGCTGGGTTTTTGCGATAAAACACAATCCAAACGGGTCAATACTCAAATACAGGGCTAGGTACATTGCAAAAGGGTTCAGCCAAACCATGGGGATAGACTGTAATGAAGTCTATGTGCCAACAGCTTTGCTCAACACACTCCGACTTCTGCTCTCAATAGCTCAAGAACAATCATACACGATGGTCACCTTTGATGTAAGTTCGGCATACCTCTACAGCCCCATTGAGGAGGAGGTATACGTACAACAGCCAGTTGAAGTGAGACCAGAGTGGAAGGGAAAGGTGATGAAGCTGAAAAAAGCAATGTACGGCACCCAACAGGCCGCAAGATGTTGGTGGAAATATTTAAAAGGAAAGATGGAGTTACTAGGGTATGTAGCTAGTGAATTAGAACCATCCTTATATTTCTGCCGGAATCAACATGGATTTTGTCAACTTCCTGTACTCAAATCCACTGATTGTGGCGTGTACAACAAGGAATAAAAGAAGATATTACACTTTTAAAAGTGTAAATAAAGAATTATAAGCTTTATAAAATATTTACTAGAGTGTAATAACACTTAAGTAACAATAAAACAGGTTCTAGATGCCTGCTACCAAGCTTCTAGTGGAAATAATTTTCCACACAAGTTTTAACCAGAATGTGACACGGTTCTTCCAATAGAATTAATAAATATTAATTTATTGGGGGGAGTTTTGAGGAATTTTAACTAATAAGATAGTTATAAGAAAGAAAAGGCCAGTCCTCCTTACTTACAGGAGAAGGTGAGCGCCTTGGTAGCTTATAATAAGTTATCTATGTATATGTTAAAATTGATGGGGAGTTTTTTCTTTTACTTAATGAAGAAAAACCTCCTCTTAAATAATAAATATTAATTCTTTTCACATGCTTATTGAAAGCAGTGATCAGAGCAAGATCACCAGGGAAGTGATCACCCTGTTGGTGATCGTATGTGAGATATGGTGTCATTTCTATTCAGAATGACCCCATAATTATTTCACATTAAATATACTTAGTGGGAAATATTTATTTCAGCAATAAATAATTATTTCACTAAGAAATACTTGTGAATAAATTATCTAGGGACCAAAGCTTGAAGAAGCGCTTGCCCTGAGTGATCATTGATTTAAAATCACATGTACTTATGTATACAATACATACTACATAAGTTATGTAATTAAATACATATGTAATCTTATAGTATATATTACTATGGGTTATGCTGGGATTTTCCAGGATTTTCATGGAAAAAGCTATACCAATATATGGTTCTTTATCCATTTATTGCGTGTTTGAAAATTGATTTGCCAAGGATTTTCATTAACTAAATTTCTTTTATTTTTGATAAAAAAAAGATATAATTTAAATAATTTTTATTACTATTTTCTGCATGTGGTCATGAGTGTGGCTTGAACACAGAGCTATCAGTCAGATATTCATAAGCTTGTTCTTAACTGTCAAACTATTATACCAATAGTTGAAACAGTTGAGTATAATTTCTGTCATAATTAGAAAGTCTAGTAAAAAATAAGTAAATAAAATAAACAATAACACAATTAATTATTTCAGCTTGCAGTTTCAAGTGTTACATGTTATATGTAATATCTTGGTGGCTGACAGATTTATAGTCATCTGGCTACATGTTGACAATGGTTTTTTCATGCCCTCTTCATCACAAATGCTCCAATCCCTGGGGGTTGATAAACCCATGCTGATGGGCGCTGTCAGCCTTAGAGACGATAATTATGTCCTAAACCTACATTAGGCCAAGAATTATTGCCCTAAAGACTTCAAATAAAACTAAAGGCCCTTAGAAAAAGGGAAACAGAGCCTTGTAGCTTATGTAATAATGGATAACCCATAATAAACAAAACACATACCTTATAATATGTGAAACTTATAGGATAATTACCTTATCCTTGGAAAGATAAGGATTATAGTCTAAAGGGAAGACATAACCCATAGAAGATACTGTAACACATATTATGACGGTACAAATGAATGGTTTCTACTTTGAGACTAGTGGCCATTCCAGATTGAGAATGCCAAGCCACTAGCTTCCACACTAAGCCCCAAACACCATGTGCCAGACTAATTACAGGACACATGGTCTACGTACAGCTTAATCCCACATGGTAATTCAACAAGGAGGTTGAGAACTACATATGTACTTATACAGGCACTAAAAGCACCCAGCCAAGTACTATTTAAGGAAGTACTCTAAGCTGATGGAAAGAAAACATACATAAACATACCCATTTACTACCTTTTTGGTTTTTCACCAAGATTTCTAAGCCATCACCCAGAATTACACTCTTAGTAATGCCTTAATAAATCCTTGAAGTAACCTTCTAGCTAGTAGCTTGTTTATCCAGCACCATTTCATACTTTATTATTCCACCAACCATTGCCCTTAAACAAAGGAAAAGAATCTGTCCTCCCTTATTTGGTTAAACAAACCCTCTCACCCTTGAATTGCCTTTGTTGCAGACCTATTTCTAGGTTGGAGGTTGTCCTCAGACAACTAGCTCCTTGTATCATAAAGTTGAGCCTTGAGTTACATAATACTCTTAATTATCTGGCTTTATAATGCCATTTCCTTGTGTCCTGCAGTCACTAAAGAGACCCAGGCTCACAGGGGCACACCCACGCCCAACGCACGCCCATCCCTGGGCGTCAGCACGCCCATAGATTGGCGTGCGGGCTGCACGCCCATTTACAGGCGTGCAACACTGCAGGCGTGCGGTTGCACACCCCGTTCAGGGGTGTGCGGTTTGCACGCCCCGTTCAGAAAAGGGTGTGCGAACCGCATGCCCTTTCTATGTGCATAGGCAGGGGCGTGCCCCTACCTATATACATAGAAAGGGTGTGCTGTTTGCACACCCTGTCTATGTATATAGGCAGGGGCACGCCCCTGCCTATACACATAGATTGGGGCACTGCCGACCTATGTATATAGGTGGGGGCACACCCCTGCCTATATACATTGCTGATGTCATGCGTACACAGGAATGTAAGCATGACATCAGCATACTAGGCCCACCCCCCCACCCCCCCTCCCCAAGCGGATTCCAACCGCAACCACCGCCTCACCCACCAATCAATTGCATCCCCCCCCCCCTCACAGCAACATCCCCCCTTCCTCCCAACCCCATCCAAGCCTAGCCGAGCTGTCAGCTTGCTACTAGTTCAGAGACAACCTGACTAGAACAAAAATAAATATAAAATAAAATATATATTATTACTCATTTAACAAAAGGTAATAAATGAATAATAATAAGATAAAGTAACATAAAAAAGCAATATATAAATAATAAATACATTATTACATAGTAAAGTAATAATAAATAGATAAATACAATATTAAGTAGAAAACAAGGAATATGTTAATAAATAATAAAATAAGTGGAAATATTATTTCATAATCTTGAAGAGCGTGTAAAATAACCTAGGGTACTTCAGCCAAAGTACCCCAGATAAATTAAAACTTCTAGTGGTAAAACAACCTTAAAGAATATTACCACTAAAAGCGCTGAAATAATTATTATACATTAAACTTTATAATAAAAAACATAAATACATATAAAAAACCACGAAATAAAAATGTATTTAAATAAAAACATAATGAAATAAATACATATGACATTAATAATATAAGTATATAATATTAGTAAATATACTATATTATCTATGTATTTATTTATTTTATTTATTTTATTAAATACTAAGTACACTAAGGATGATTCAGAGGGACAAAGACCACGAACAGGAGGAAGGAAATAACATGAGAACATCCCAATAATAATAAATTAAACAACTGTTTAAAAGAAATGTATTACATCCTTAGTGGGAAATTATCTGTTGACAGATCCCTGCAGTCATACATTCCCAGAAGAGCATGCGTGACAGAGATCAAACAAGAAGCTCTTGAAGCGCCCACAGAACAAACAAATACATGTATCTCACATTGTACACAATACAAAACAAATTAAACTCTGACAAATGTGATCAACAGGTACATGTGATATTTAATCAATACATTTTGACATGTAATTAAAACCTTTGATCAACACATCTAACAAACCTTGTCAGAGGTTCAGAAGCGCCTCAAGATGCCAGCAAAAGAGCTTAGACAGGCTGTACCCATAGTAGACAGCCTGTACATATGGAAATTTGATTAAACAACTACATACATTTGTATTAAATCTTAACCCCTTCCTTTTAAATGTTCCCATAGCCAAAAATACATCCTGTGTTTCGCCATCAGGGCTCCAGAAAGGCATTTAAGGAGCCCTTGTTCCCCCTGTATTTTGCCTCCTCATGCTTTTATATATATACTACCACCTGTACCCACTTACATAGCTTTACAAATTGTTATTCTGTCTGGTAAGGTCCTAGTATCTGTTCTTTAGCCCCTTCTTACTCCCTTGAAATTGCCCAGTGTCCATCCAGCTCTTCCAACATCCTTTCCAAGCGCTTCCAACTGTCCAATTTCCCCCTGGAAGAACCTCAAGATTGTTAAAGGTACATTATTACTAGTAAGTAGATAAACCTTTCTCTTGAGATTCTCCCCCATCTTTTATCTGGGATTTAAAACACCCCTGTTTACAGGCCCCAGTGTATTCAGGTACCTAAATCCTCTGCTTGCAAGATACCTTTGAGGGATTAAACACCCCTGATTTATCAGGCCCCTCTTATTTTTAATTATATTAAATATATTTAATATAATTAATTATATATTCTTATAAAAATCCCCTTATTCCACATATCCTTTTTGGAATTACCCCTCTTATATTTTATCCCAGAGCTTTCAGCTCTTTACCATATATCTTTGCACCCTGTGTAGCTAGAAGGAGCACTCCTTGGCATCACAGAGGCTGACACGAGCCGCCCAACCCGATTCAAGAGAGCCAAGCCACCCGACCCAACACGGAACAACCGGACCCACCCAAATGTGGGTGTTTTTTTTTTATCCTGCCTGAGCCCCCCTGAGCCCCCCCATGCCCCCTGTGCCCCCTGTGCCCCCCCCCCCCCCCGTGCCGCCGTAAGAGAAAATATTTAATTAAATAAAATAAAAAATAAAAAATAAAAAAATACAATAAAAATAAAATAAAAATAAAAATAAAAATAAAAATAAAATAAAAATAAAAATAAAATAAAAATAAAAATAAAAATAAAAATAAAAATAAAAATAAAAATAAAAATAAAAATAAAAATAAAAATAAAATAAAAATAAAAATAAAAATAAAAATAAAAATAAAAATAAAAAATAAAAATAAAAATAAAAATAAAAATAAAAATAAAAATAAAAATAAAAATAAAAATAAAAATAAAAATAAAAATAAAAATAAAATAAAAATAAAAATAAAATAAAAATAAAAATAAAAATAAAAATAAAAATAAAAATAAAATAAAAATAAAAATAAAAATAAAAATAAAAATAAAAATAAAATAAAAATAAAAATAAAATAAAATAAAAATAAAAATAAAAATAAAAATAAAAATAAAAATAAAAATAAAAATAAAAATAAAAATAAAAATAAAAATAAAAATAAAAATAAAAATAAAATAAAAATAAAAATAAAAATAAAAATAAAAATAAAAATAAAATAAAAATAAAAATAAAAATAAAAATAAAAATAAAAATAAAATAAAAATAAAAATAAAAATACAAATAAAAATAAAAATAAAAATAAAAATAAAAATAAAAATACAAATAAAATAAATAAAATAAAAATAAAAATAAAAATAAAAATGAAAATAAAAATAAAAATAAAAATAAAATAAAAATAAAATAAAAATAAAAATAACGGCATTAATAAAGAAACCCAGTTTTTCCGCGTTTACACCCGGTTTTACGCAGCAGCGACGTGAAATTTGCTGTGGAGTACACCCGGTTTTCCGCGTTTACACCTGGTTTTTTTATTATTTTTTTTGTGGGCGGAATTTTATGGTTTTTCAAAATTTCAAAATTGCTAAATATACTTCTAGGCTTGTAGGATTTTAACCTCTTCTATTTTTTTTGCCCATACACCCGGTTTTTTCAAAAAAAATCCCCAAGGCTCAATTTTCAAGATTTCTCAAAGTTTTAAATATTTTTAAAGCACTTTAGGGGGTGTAGAATTTAATGCAACAAACAGTTTATTTTTAAATTCACTGGTTTTTCTTTTAATGATTTTTGGACAGAACTTATTTGTAAACACCTTCACGCCTGTCTTTTAAGATATTTGGGGTGTTTTTAAATGGTTTCATACACTTTAGAGGGTGAAGAATTCATTGGAAAGAAATACAGATCATACAATTGACTTGTTATCAGAATAAAATGGAATTGTTATCAGAATAAATTGGAAATATAGGAAAATGGACAAATACCTATTCAACATCAACAATCTTATTAATCCTGGAAGATCTTCTTATTGGAGGGAAAAGAACTTTGTCCCCAAGGTCCAAATTGGGCTGAATCCACTCTTTCCACAACAGATCTTCCTCTTCAGCCCAATGTTGCCAATATGGATCAATCCTAGGGAAGGCCATATTTCAGCCTTAAACGTGAAGCTGATGAGATGAAGAAGACTGGGAATGAGTATGAGACATATGGGAGAGTGGGTGGTGGGTGGAGAAGAGAGAGGGAGATAAATGGTCGGCATTAGACCAGAAAACAAGACCACAGGTCTTTTATAAGTGTCAGCCATCAAGTATCCATGAGCAGGGAAGGTCATCCAATACTTCAGTGGGGCCTGTCCTTTTCCATCCCAAGAGAGTGCATCAATTAGATCCTTGTGGTTGGCGCCCCATATGTTCTTTAGCATCTGATGGTTTGAATAGACAGGGTTTGATTTGAGTTCTTCTTTCATTTCCTTGCGCATTTTCATCCATTTGTCTGAGGAACGTCCCATGCTGACCGCAGCGGCTTGAAATCCACAATTCCCATTGCCTTTGACATTGGTAATTGTAGAGAGATGTTGGATGGCTTCTTTGGGATGAATGTGGTCTTTGTAATTGTACTGAAGTATAATTTGAGAAAAGATTAATTGTATGTAAAATGAACACTAAATAAAAGGAAATTACTAACCAAATCAACAGCCACATTATTGTAAGTACTCCAACTGAGTGCCTCAGACATATAGGTGTCAGGAATAGAGATTGAGCTGGCAGTCATTGAGTTCTATGAAAGTGGTAACCAATAAGAAGCTCAGAATTAAAGATCTCTTCAAAAAAATTAGTAAAACTCACATCAAAAGGCCTATAAGCATCATTTTCTGCCAAAGTGTTTTCATCCGTCTTGGTCCTTTTAACTGATTCAAATTTCACCTGTTTAAGTATTTTTCCAGACCTCTGATGTATCAAAACATCATTTAACTTCAGTATAATGTACTCAAGATGGAAATAAAAACACTTACAGTCTTCAAATTTCCTCCTTCATGTTCTGAGCCCTGTTGAATGATATCATCCACCTCTGGAAGCTCTCCACTTGATTCAGAATCCTCCTCACTTTCCTCTTCTGTTGACACAGCCTAGAAAACACAAGGAGAAAGAATTAGATGTGATATTTGAGTGAAGAATAAAGATGAATCATTACCTCTGATTCCTCAGATTCATCCATCTTCTTAGGCCTACCACATCCTTTTGTCTTGGCCAAAGGTTCCTACAAGTTCACAAGAAATCAATAACCAAAGACAAACAGACAAGAGATAAATGAATAAATACCTTGTGTTCTGTCACCTGCTTCCTTGGCCTTCCTCTTCCTTTCTTCTCCAATTCTGTGTATTCATAGCCTGAAAGATCCCTTTTTGTTGAAGTAGTTGATTTGTGTTTCCTTTTGGCGCCCTTTGGTCTTCCTCGTCCTTGGTGATCCTTGCTAAAGAGAGGTTCCTGGATGGCCACTGTGGTTTAGTTCCCTTGAAAGAGCTTCTTGATTTTGCCAATGTAGAATTTTTGCTTGCCAGGTTGAAACATTTGGAATTCCTTAAAGAGATCTGTTAAGAAAATTTCCTTGTTGTTTTCTTTGGTGGGAAGTAGACCGTCACTTGATCCATCGTTGTTGTCCTCTTCAATGAATGTCTGCTCATAAATGGAGGCAAAAAACAAATTAGAACTAAACAGAAACCAGGAAATTATATTAGCCAACTCACTTCAAGATCCTTTTTAACATGCCACTGAGAATGGAAATTGCAATGGGTGAATTTGCTGCCTAGTCCTTTTGCTTCGTGAACTTGATGGATGCAAGGGATTCCCATGTGAGAAGAGTAGTTTCCAGTGCAAGTGGAAGTTGGCGGTTTAGAAATGTGGTGAGAATGGATTATCTTGAGGGCATAGTGGGAGATGGTGCCATTTAGATCACCAACACAAGGAGGGAGGCCAGTGAGGAGTTTGTAGGAGTGCTGAGAGGATTCGATGTATTTTTTGTGAAGTTGATTGGTCAGAGCTTGGTGGATTTGTTTGACAACAGCAGCAAAGGAGGCAGTGGAAGAGTTGATGAATCATTTGATGTACGCGTGAAGACCTTTGACTCTAGAGGTGATAGTGTTACCGAAGTGGGTTTTCTTGTTTACAAAACAGGCTACAATTTTTTCTTTGCAAGGGAGGATGTTGGAGATGATGTAGTCGGCGGTTGGTGGATTCCAAGTCATAGAAAGCTGGGTGAAGTTTTTATGATAGTCAGAAACAGTTTTGGAATGGAGTAATTGATTCCAATGGTTTCAAAAGGTGGACCATTCTTCTTCAGAGTTGAAATGTTTGTAGCAGTTGGACTGGATATTCTTCATAATGTGCCAGGAGCAGAGGAGATGTGAGGCATTTGGGAAGACTAGTTCGATTGCTTTGATTAGGGCCGCCTCATTGTCAGTGACTAGTATGGATGGAGATTGATTGTCCATTGAGATGCAAAGCTGATCCAAGGCCCAAGAGTAGTTGGCTATCTTCTCAGCAGAAAGGAAACAGAAAGCCAAGGAAAAAGATTTGTTTGAGGAGTTAATACCAACTATGTGAAGAAGGGGCATTTTAAACTTGTTGGTTTTGTAGGTGCAGTCAAGGAGGATAGTGGTGGGAAATTGTTTTGCCAAGTCAAGGGATTTCTGATGAGCAAAGAACAAAGAGGTCATGTGGCCTTCGGAGGTATCGATCGTGTGGTAGAATTCATGATGGCGGATTTCATGAACAAGAGCTTCAATCGGTGTACGTCCTTCAAGTTGGGTGGATCTCAAGAGGTTACGGTGATTGTAGATGGTGTTGAGGGTGACAGAAGAAGGGAGATTGGTGTCTTGCAATAAGGCAGTCTTAATAGTTAATGGACGAACTCCAGAATGGGTTAATTGGGTGACAGTGGTTTTTTGTTCATTGGTTAATCGGCGATGGACGGCATGGATGGAAGGATCTTCAGAAGCTGGGTGGTTGTGGCTAGGATCTTTAATCTTGATTTGGAAGTAGCCTTTCTTCTTATAGAAGTTTACGGTAAGTTTGAAAGGACAGGAAATCTTCTTGGTCTTCCCCAATTGAGTACCATCTTTGGGCTGAAGAACCCCAGATTTGTCACATTGATAAGTGGATCTGTTCTCCCCATTTTCAGTGGAGGAATGGGTTATGCAGAGGGCATAGCCATGCTTCTTGGCCCAAGTTTGGACAGAGCTATGCATTTCCTCCTTTGTTTGATATGTTAACTCAGGAGGAGGAGCAAGGTTGGGTACTTCAGGAGTGGTGGCGGGATTGGTGGCGGCATCTTTGGCGAGGAAGAGGGGGTTGATGTGAGACATGTTGGATTTTGGGGTTTTTTTGGATTGGGGGAAAGGTTGAAATAATTGGTGGGGTATGGAAGATTTTGAGGTGGCGTGGAAAGGGGAAAAAAAGAAGTTTTTTGGTGTTATTTTTAGTGGGTTTGGGTGGAAAATGGATGAGGAGTAGTGGTGGGAGTGAAAATGGGTGGTGGGAGGAGTTGGGAAAATTTGGGGAAAAAAAGTGAAATTGGTGACTGGGGTTGCGGAGAGGAGAAAAAATGAGGAATTTTGGTGTTTTTTTTATGTGGATCGGTTGAGTGGTTGATGAGTCACGGGGGGTTGATGGTTTAGGGGGGGGGTGGCGTTGGTTTTTGATTGTGGTGAGTGGTTTTCGATGTGGTTGATGTTGGAAGCTGGATGAGCATGCCTGGGGAGTCTGTGCGCATCATATGCCACCCTCATTATGCATATTGAATAAAAACTTGAAATTAAATTAAACCGGGTGTGCGCGCGGAAAACCGGGTGTAAACGCGGAAAAACCGGGTTTTTTTATTAATGCCCAAAAATAAAATAAAATAAAAATAAAAATAAAAATAAAAATAAAATAAAAATACAATAAAAATAAAAATAAAATAAAATAAAAATAAAAATAAAATAATAATAGGGTGTTAATAAAAAAACCTGGTTTTCTGAGCAGCTGCGGCCGCGCGGTGCACCCGGTTTTTCCGTGTTTACACCCGGTTTTCTGCGCGGTGCACCCGGTTTTCCGCGCAGGCACCCTGTTTTTTTCATTTTTAATTTTTATGCAAGGGCCGCATTTGATATGTGTAACCTCCCCAATCATCCTGATTCAATATTTTATTTAAAACAAATAAAATAAAATAAATAAGTAAAACAAGTAAAATAAGCCCCATAAAATAACATAAAATTATGGAGGGCAGCATTTGATGCACGCAACCTCCCCAATCATCCTCATTCAAAATTTTATTTAAAACAAATAAAATATATACGTAAAACAGGTAAAATAAACAAAACAAATAAAATAAAATAAAATAAATAGAATAAATGACATGAATAAAATAAATAAATGAAATAAAAAGCAAGAGGTATAATTGCAAGTTAATAATTTATTAATAAATAATACATGTAATAAACAACAAAGAGACATGAGTACAGACTAAGAATGTGCACACAAATAATACGTGTAAGAAAGAGAAATTGTTATAAACACTACTGATAACAACTAGACAATTCTTAAAAATGGGGAATCTACGCCTGAATTACATTCCTGAACCCATATGTAATTTGTAATAATTATCTTACATGTAACACTCCAAAGCATCACACAATGTGCCCTGTAAGTTGGCTTTATAGATTTGATCCTTCTGTCCTCTTTTTACCCAACTGCCCAGTTTTCAGCACATCAACCCAACCGCCTCAGCCTGTCCAGTTAAACCCTAGAAGAGCCCCTTCCTTCAAGAAAAGAACAGAACAGTAAGTCCTTTTCTTTCAAGAGTTGTGGCCCTTCTAGCCATCTTTACTGGTATCAAAACAACCCCTGCTTGCAGGCCCCAGTTTTATCAGGTCATTAATTTCCTCTGCTTTTGCACGAAAACCTCTGGAGGGAACTAAACCACCCCTGGTTGAAGGCCCCTCCTTAAAAAATATATTGATATATTTTTTATATCTCTTAAAAACCACCATATTACCACCTTGTTTATCTTTGCACCCTGTGTAGCTAGAAGGATCTTGGTCCTTGGAATCACAGAGCAAGACACCAGGGGTACTGGCATCTAGTCTTCCCTGCCTAAGTTCTGCTGTCTCCTCCCATCCATCATCCCAGGGGTACTGACATCTAGTCTTCCCTGCCTAAGCACCTTCCGTGTTGTGTTTCACACACTCAAAAGCTGAGCTGTACAGGCTCTGGAAGTGGCTGACATACATATGTGTTAGTTTATCAGTTAATGCTTTTGGACACGTGCCCATAGTGCAGATATCCAGTGTCAGCCTTGGAGTCATCACAGCTGACCTAAAGCTTAGCTTATTCCCTTTTCCCCCAATAAATAATGAAAAATAGCCTCATATCTTTTTATCCTTAATCTTAATCATCATTCTGACTTCAAATTCTTTTTTCTCATGAAATTTTGACCATAGTGTTTACTGAACACTTTGTAATTGCTCAACTCCTTCATAGAGTAATTAAATGAATAATTCTACACCACAACTGGCTGGGCAAGTGAAACTTAGCCAGTGTCAGCCTTAGAGACAGCACAGCTGACCTAAAGTCTGTCTTATCTTCTTCTTCAAGTCACAACTGTCTCATATCTTTTTAGAATCAGGTTTTAATGTTGTTTTGAATTCAGATTCAGATTCTTCATTAAATTTTGACCTTGGTGTTCACTGAACACTTTGTAATTGCTCAACTCCTTCATGGAGTAATTAAATAAATAATTCTACGCTACAGCTGGCTGGGCAAGTGAAACAAGGGCAGCCAACCACATCTACATGTAAGATGACATAAGCAAACCTTGAAAATTTTCGAAGTTGGTTTATCCCCCGTTGCAGGAAGGATACACAACCTAAAGACACCCAGAACCACCAACTCAGACATCCAAGGATTCAGCAAGTTACAGCTCACCACTCTAACCAACAAAAGGCCTCTTTCACCCAGTACTTCAAGTATTGTCAGTCAGTCCCCTTTTTGAACCTTGTTTCTCTGACAGTAGTCCTTCTCTGTCTTCCCCTTAACCTTCCCCTCTTCCCTCTTCCTTCATCCTCAAATCAAGAGATCAGATCAAGTCTTCAACAGGTTACCCTTTTAGAACCTTGACTACTAGTCTAAAAATCAGGGCAGATTAGTTTACTAATTCTGTTGTCCCTCCACTGTTTCCTTAGTGTGTGAGGAGGCTGTTGCACTTCTAAAGACTCTGGCACAGCTTAGCCAACTTTTCCAGGTTGAGCTCATTGATCTTAAGAGCACTCTAAACAAACAAACAAACAATAAAAAGATCAATTCAATCCCTTTCCCCTTTTCTCTTCTTCTTTTCTCTACTAGTTGTATCTCATATCCTTGAAATACAACCAGTAGTGCCCCCCAAACCTTGTGTCCTGTTGTCACTTTAGAGACCCAGGCTCACAATTGGGGGCCTCATCGGGAAATATCCTCCCCTTTTGAAGACCTTTATCATACTTCTAGACTCTCATAATATCCAAAAGGCTGATCACCTTATAATTAAAATAAAATAAAAACTCGAAAATTATAATAAAATAAATAAACTTCTTTCAAAGAATCACTCTCACTGGATTATTCTCAACATAAATTAAAATAAAAGGCTGATAACCTTTTTTGAAAGAAGAAGAAAAAAAAACATCTGAATACTACAATAACAGGTATAGAACCTTGTTAATCCTGTAAATCTTCTCAGCTCGGCTTTAACTCTCCGCTATGCCTTCTCATCTCAGGAATGGCCGGGATCGGTCAGCTGAACAGCGGCAGCTTTACAACCTCAGCCAAGCAGCCGAGGAACACCTTTGAAGGCTTAGGATAGGCTCTGCCTCTGCTCGTGTGGACAACCTCCTTGCATTGCCTCCGGGAGCTCCTCCGCCAGATCAGGGAGCATAGTCGGTGCTCATCAACTCCAGGCAGATCTCCAGAGTATTAGAATTGAACAAATAGATGCCATTCCCCTGTCCAATGAAGAGAGAGACTACAGGCTTCTCGGACCGATACAGAAAGACAAATGTGGAGGACTCGGTGCGTCCTTGGATTGTGACCAGCAACGCGGACGACTCACTGGCCTCCAAACAGGAAACCTTACAAAGCCCTGCTTCCATTCAATCAGATCCGGCTTCTGCAGGCTACATCCCACCAAAAAGAATTATCAGAGATCAACACCTCGATAGAAATGCTGAAAAAATGACTTTTTGACCATTACCTAGACTCGCGACTTGGCCAATGCAAGATCTATGAAGTTTATGCTGTCTCAAGCCGCAACAACCCTGCACATGTTAGAGGACCTGGTTAGGAGAGGAGACACCATTCGCCTCAGCCAGGATTGGTGATGCCATCAAGAGCCGAACGCTTTCCAGAGGATCCTATACAAGATTCCCTCATTATCCGACCAGTCCAACAAGGACCGAGATACCCTTGCTCCTCAGGAGTCCATGAGGTTGGAACGCTACGCTCCCAACACCCCAGTCCCCAACCACATCTAGCGACTCGAACGCTCGAGCTTATAAGCGTTCAACCCAGTACCAACGAGAGATAGTACTGGTAATTACTATCATCACGGCCAGACCCCAGACCCGTTACAGCCGCTACACCTCCCTCTACACAGCCCCAGGTAGTTTCTACACAGCCCAAGGGGACCCAGATGACTTACCGATACACCCAACTACTTCCCTATGCATTGGACTTTTTGGTTAGAATGGCCACCAGACTTGACCAGCTCTTTATATTTTGGAATTTTTTTCGGCTTCCTTATCAGAGACGGTATCATTGTTGGAGTCATCTTTAACCAAGGCGTGAAAGGCTTGCTTTGTTACATCCCTTAGTGCTTTGTACATCCCTTAGTGCTTTGGCTTCTTCTACCGATGTAGATTTATAGTGTTTCAGCTGCAGAGCTCGGACGACCGCGCTCTGGGCTTCTTCCTCTTCAAAAATATTTTCTTCAGACTGGTATAACTTAGGATCTTCTTTTTGACACAGGCAAGTGTCTTCAAGATAGTTACATCAACCTTTGGTGTAATGAATTCGGCATCGAAATCTGCAGAAGAGAAGTCTTCCTCATTCTCGGACAGCTCATAATGTGATATGTATTGATCATTCAGTTTCATTAATTCTTTGCCCCATTTCC
Organism: Puccinia hordei; assembly: GCA_007896445.1. NCBI lineage: Eukaryota > Fungi > Basidiomycota > Pucciniomycetes > Pucciniales > Pucciniaceae > Puccinia > Puccinia hordei. The sequence goes on along the minus strand of RDRW01000189.1, from coordinate 217,504 downwards.
GACGTTCATACTTCTGAGCCTATTTTTTGGTATATTGAAAGGAATCTGTTTGAGTGTTCCTAACGGATCGCTGCCTTCCATCAAAGTGATCTTTGACATCTTCAAACAAGTCAATGGGCACCATTCGGTTATGATCACCTTCTTGATGCGAAATTTTCCAAGTGAAGACAGCCTTTCTCTACACCCAGTTACACGGCCCGAGGCAAGCCAAATTACTCAAAGGTAATAATAATCTTGAACTTGATTGCCCTATCTGGCTATAGCTCCCGAGTCCGAGAATTTTCAAACCTGCCCCTAAGTGAACAAAAATCGATGCCTGTTTGCGGCCAATATATCATAAGATTTGGCTCAAACAACTGCTTGGATGTCAACCAGTCTTGGGCCTGCCATCAGTTCAATCGGCCCTGTCATCCAAAGTCTACCTCCATGCCAATGGGAGTTATCCCAGAGGTTTGGATCTCCAGAGATTGGTCAACAAAAAGAAACCTACATGCTTGTCAGAGTTCGCGAACTGGACAGCTCACAAGCCATATGCTTTGTCTTTTTTGTAAGCTGTAAAGACACAAGACTATCAGGCCCACAGACAGAAGCCGTTGGAGTCATCAGATTGATCTATCCATGCTCTTCCTCCAAGTACACAACTGGCCATCAGCTCGGCACATTTGGTGCTAGCCCCACACCCAATAAAAGCCTGCTACCTTTAGCATCTCGAACTCCAGAACATATTATTCTTCACACACCAAGTGACCAAGGCGGGCAACTAGATTCATACCTGCTCAAACAACATCAGTCATATAACAGTAATACCTGTTTTTATCGGAACTGTTTGTTTTATGATAACTGGTGGTTTCATCAGAACTATTTGTGTTATCGGAACTGTTTGTTCTATCTGCCAAGACTTAAGGCATAATTCAGCCCACAGCTAACTAGACCCTTGATAACAAAATGGAAAGAACTGAGTCATTAGAGGCACTTCAAATCGCAACTAGAAGCAGTAATATATAATCAGGATATCCCCTTTCAAAGAGCTTAGCCAGTCAGTCGGTCAAGCCAGAAAAGAGATTACCACCAGTGTGGATCAATTCAAGAGCACTAGTGCTGGTTCTAGCATTGTACCAACCAAAACCTCTACCTTTTCCTATCAAAAAACAAGGGAGAGATGATTCGCATCAGTCATGACTGGTGCTCCTGAGAGGAGCTTACCGCTCTCAAGAGGAGCTTGTAGGACAGCCACTAGCCTTCAACTCCTGCCATGGAAGAGAGAATCAATCACTTACCCTAATTAGTAGCTTAGCGATCAAACAACTATGCCAGAAACAAAAAGTAGCGTCACATATCAACCATCCACTTCCTATTGGCTTTCAGTTACGTCAGCTTTTAGGGTCTAGCATCAAAATTGAGCTATAGAAAGTTCCAGGACCACGCGAGGAGAACCCAGTGGCTCAGCAGGCTGCATCCGCCGTATAAATACTACAACCACCAACTCCTATCATCAAGGAGAGGTCAATATACGCAACACCAACGGCTTTGAGATCTCACCAACCAGCTGCCAGATTAGCTATGGCTCAGAACCCCATCCTCTCGATCAGAACCCAATTTCAGAACCATTGGAGATTGTCCAGGAGACAGTGGAGCTTGAGAGCGAAATGCTGAACAACCACCCAGCTCAACATTAGGACATCTGATCCATTCATGTTTTTCCACCAACTGTTCAAGTCAGCAAACAAGATAAACAATTTCCACCCAACTGCTACCAATAAAAGATGTACTTGGATAATAGAGCCTGTGGACCATCAACACCCGTTTCAAGACCAGATGTACCAGGGTCATATCCATTCTTCCAGTCATCGCCACCTGTCCGCATCACTGTAGCCTCACCCAATCTGACCCTTCATCTGTTCAGTTAGATCTAACCTTCCGACTGCCTTTTGAAGCCAAGGGAGGTTTCCCTGGAGGAATCAGAGCTAGTAAAGTTCTATCACTATGCTTGACGGACTTTCCTGCATGTTTTCAAACTTCCAAAGAGTTGAACTCAAGATAAATGGAACCAATTTTATTGCCACAAGCAAAAACCTCATTCCCAAGGTTTATATATTTAAAGGTTGTTTGAATTTGTCATATAAGCTTGTTCAATTGCTTGTAAGTTCAGAGGAGAATAAGCTGAGTACTTTGGGCATTAAGAAAGTTTCCACATACTTGGAAAGAGTTGCTACGCTTGAATCAACTATCTTCCCAGGAACAACCAGCTTTTCCCTTCTGCTTCATATCCTAATCATTCAAAAGGTGGATCCTGAGTGGCACCCTCCTGCTTGCTTTATATTTCCAGCCAAACAGATTATTCAAACACTCTTTCTTATTATTCATGATAGAAGCTTGGTTTCATAATTGTTTGGACATTGATAAATTGGGGTCCACAAGTAATTTTTTTTAAAAAAAGAGACAATGTCTAAAACTCCAATATGTATGTTGAATATTTTGATGTCAATTGCTAAGTCTTTTCTGAGATAACACATGGACAGAAGTGTCATTTGGGTAGTGAGATGAAATAAATCCACCCATTTGGCTACTAAGATAAATTCTCACACCAGTAAGCTAGCTGTCACTACAGGGCCTTCACATTGGCTTCTAAGAAGAGTGCCATTCTGCTGAAACGGTGAGCATTCTCTTCTGCATGAAGAGTATTATTTGACAGATGTAATATTTAATAAATGAATATAGAAAAGAAAAAACCAGTGTACAATTTCCATTTACCTACATATAAATTCTCATCCAATTTCCCTTTTTTGAAGGACATTAAGATTTTCAATTATCAGTACTCATGAATATACTTTCCCATCTATTTGGAGCTTTTTATCAAGAAAACAAAAGGCTGCTTTTCAAATTCCTTCTGACCTAGTTAGAAAATCTCTAATATCTTTCAGAAAACTTGCAATAGATTCTAAGTGCATTTTTGGGATAAATGGGATATATGAAGAATAATTCTATCAAAATGCCCCTGATTGATCTCCTCCTGGATGGAGTTAATTGATAACCTAATGGTCACATAGGAGCATGCACTATAGCAACCTATTTTCCAATTGTTTTAATGATTTAGGTTCATTCCTTGCAGACATAAACCTCTTTTGGTGGTAGGGAATGTCAGCCTTAGAGACAGCACAGCTGACCTAAAGTCTGTCTTATCTTCTTCTTCAAGTCACAACTGTCTCATATCTTTTTAGAATCAGGTTTTAATGTTGTTTTGAATTCAGATTCAGATTCTTCATTAAATTTTGACCTTGGTGTTCACTGAACACTTTGTAATTGCTCAACTCCTTCATGGAGTAATTAAATAAATAATTCTACGCTACAGCTGGCTGGGCAAGTGAAACAAGGGCAGCCAACCACATCTACATGTAAGATGACATAAGCAAACCTTGAAAATTTTCGAAGTTGGTTTATCCCCCGTTGCAGGAAGGATACACAACCTAAAGACACCCAGAACCACCAACTCAGACATCCAAGGATTCAGCAAGTTACAGCTCACCACTCTAACCAACAAAAGGCCTCTTTCACCCAGTACTTCAAGTATTGTCAGTCAGTCCCCTTTTTGAACCTTGTTTCTCTGACAGTAGTCCTTCTCTGTCTTCCCCTTAACCTTCCCCTCTTCCCTCTTCCTTCATCCTCAAATCAAGAGATCAGATCAAGTCTTCAACAGGTTACCCTTTTAGAACCTTGACTACTAGTCTAAAAATCAGGGCAGATTAGTTTACTAATTCTGTTGTCCCTCCACTGTTTCCTTAGTGTGTGAGGAGGCTGTTGCACTTCTAAAGACTCTGGCACAGCTTAGCCAACTTTTCCAGGTTGAGCTCATTGATCTTAAGAGCACTCTAAACAAACAAACAAACAATAAAAAGATCAATTCAATCCCTTTCCCCTTTTCTCTTCTTCTTTTCTCTACTAGTTGTATCTCATATCCTTGAAATACAACCAGTAGTGCCCCCCAAACCTTGTGTCCTGTTGTCACTTTAGAGACCCAGGCTCACAGCCAGCCAACCACATCTACATGTTAGATTACATAAGCAAACCTTGAAAATTTTTGAAGTTGGTGTATTCCCCGTTGCAGGAAGGATACACAACCTCAAGACACCCAGAACAACCAACTCAGACATCCAAGGATTCAGCAAGTTACAGCTCACCACTCTAACCAACAAAAGGCCTCTTTCACCCAGTACTTCAAGTATTGTCAGTCAGTCCCCTTTTTGAACATTGTTTCCTCTGACAGTAGTCCTTCTCTGTCTTCCCCTTATCTGTCCCCTCTTCCCTTTTCCTTCCTCCTTCAATCAAGAGATCAGATCAATTCTTCAACAGGTTACCCTTTTAGAACCTTGACTACAAGTCTAAAAATCAGGGCAGATTAGTTTACTAAATCTGTTGTCCCTCCACTGTTTCCTTAGTGTGTGAGGAGGCTGTTGCACTTCTAAAGACTCTGGCACAGCTTAGCCAACTTTTCCAGGTTGAGCTCATTGATCTTCATAAGAGCACTCTAAACAAACAAACAATCAATAAAAAGATCAATTAATCCCCTTTTCTCTTCTTTTTTTCTCTACTAGTTTTATCTCTTATCCTTGAAATACAACCAGTATTGCCCCCCAAACCTTGTGTCCTGTTGTCACTTTAGATACCCAGGCTCACATCCAGATATATCAGATATTCAGATATAGTCAGATATCACTCACATGATTGTTTGTGTAAGATGCTCAAGCAAATGGGTACTGCTTGTAACAGTCCCATCACGGTCAAACTGAACGGACGAGCGGACAAGAAAAGAGCTGCATTGGAGCTGTGGCTTCTGATGAATTGGAGGTTGCTTGAATGGATGGTCCGGGAAATGAAGGAAGAAAACACTCTGTGTCCCAGCCAAAACAGAGGTTGGTGTATTGGATTTCTAGGGTTAAGGATGTAGTTGTATCCTAGGGAGTCAAGGTGTACTCAAACAACATAGGCCCAATCCAGGTATTATGGGAATTTGGGCCCTGAGGGGTGAGTTGAATGATCCCAGTGGCTTTAATCTTGGCCCAGTTGCGAGAAGAGTTGGCAGTAGATAAACCAAGGTGAGGGGGTGCAGATTTAGACATCTTACAACTGAAGTTACAGTCCGATCCTTCATTTGCAATGGGTAAGTATAATGTGATAAGATTAGTTGGTGCAAGTGGTGCTCATAAACTGTTGAGATCAATTGTCTGGGATAGACAGAATGTGTGTTTTGGAAGGATCAATTCATTTCAATATATGTGTGAGCCTGGGTCTCTTTAATGACTGCAGGAAACAAGGTAATAGATTTTTAAAAGCCAATAAAAAGGAGTATTATGTAACTCAAGCTCAACTTTATGATAAAAGGAGCTATGTCAGCTTGCTACTATGACAGAGCAACCTGTCACAAGTTTTCTACAAAAATTATTGTAAAATACATAGAATATGAAATAATAAGTTAGAATATTATTTGATATTCTGATTCTACACTACAATTAACCTAGGGTACCTCACTCACAGGTACCCCTAATTCTCACTCCTTCACTATGTAAATTAGCTTACAAGAATTAGCAAGTACCTTTAACAAAAGGCACTTGCATTAATTAATGCTTATATATATAAATACATATGCTTACACCCCATTTCCAGTGGCGGAAATGAGGTGTTGTGTAAATTAGGGGAGATAGTGTAAATACACCGTGTTTTACTCAAACCCCGCGTACCGCAGTCCGCAGAACTTGAAGTTCAACCCGCGTGACTGAAAGCCCGCGCCAAAGTTGGGATATAAGCCCCCGCGCAAGCATTAAGCCCCTTACAGGCTCTCAGCTGGCACACGGACTCCACAGTCACTCAGGTACACCCAAATCAGTAAAAACACGCCCCAGTGACCTCATTACATATGTTACATATGTAATGAAGATTACTGGGGACTAAATAATTAAATATAATGAATATTATTATTTATTTATACATATAAATAAAATATATTGACTGAACAAACAGTACAAACAATACTGTGGCTTATTATAAATACAAATAAGCCACTAGTATTAAATCTATAACAAACAGTACTAATGTACTACAGACTGTAAGTCAGTATAAATATATAAATAATAATAAAATACATTAATAGAATCAATTGGTGACATGTATTCAAAGCAGGGGCTGCTGAAGCGTCACCAAGAAAGCAAACATGGCCAAAATGTGGTCCAAAGGTCCCACAAGTTGGCCAATAATACCTACAGGGTCCCCAGAGGGAACTCAAGACTATTTAAGGAGCTCTTCAACCGCCCAAAGAAGGCTCCTCATGCTTCCCAATACCCACTAACCACCTTACCCACTTCTTATTAGATATATACATCTTTATAACACAGTCTGGTAAGCTTCTTAGTAGTTATTCTTTAGCCCTGTCTTCCCCAACAACTTCACAGTGCCCATCCAGCTCCACCATCCATCCATCCAAGCGCTTCAATCTGTCCAGTTTCACCCAGAATATCCCCAAGATCCCTGAAGGTTTATTACTAGTAAGTAATAACCCTTTTCTTGAAGATATTCCCCACTTTCCTTTCCTGGGATTAAACCACCCCTGATTTATCAGGCCCCAGTGTTCCAGGTACCTAAATCCTCTGCAATTCATTTTTAAGATACCTTAGAGAGATCTAAACCACCCCTGATTTATCAGGCCCCTCTGGTTTTAATTATATTAAATTTATTTAATATAATTATTAACCTATTTTTCTCTCAATTTTTACGTCACAATTCCCCAATATCTTTTGGGAATTGTAACTTTGTACCTTACCCAGAGTTTATATACTCTTTCCATCTATCCTTGCACCACCTGTAGCTAGAAGGACTTGTCCTTGGCATCAGGGAGGCTGACAAGCTAAGTTGCCAAAAGACAACCTCCAACCTAGAAATAGGTCTGCAATAAAGCAATTTAAGGGTAAATGGGTTTGTTTAACCAATAAAGGAGGACAGATTCTATTCCTTTGTTTAAGGGGATGGATTGTTGGTAATGTAAGGGATGAAATGGTTCTGATAAACAGAATACTGGCTGGATGGTAACTTCAAGGATTTGTAAGGCAATAATAAGAATGTAATTCTAGTTGGTGACTTAGAAATCTGGGTGAAAAACCAAGAAGGCAGTAAAGAGTATGTTTTTGTATGTTTTCTTTCCTTCAGCTTAGAGTACTTCTTTAAATATTACTTGGCTGTGTGCTTTTAGTGCCTGTATGAGTACATGTGTAATTCTCAACCTCCTTGTTGAATTACCATGTGGGCTTAAGCTGTACGTAGACCATGTGTCCTGTAATTAATCAGGCACATGGTGTTTGGGGCTTAGTTTAGAAACTAGTGGCTTGGAATTCTCAATCTGGAGGGGCCACTAGTCTCAAAGCAGAAACCATTCATTTTTGCTGTTATACTATGTGTTACAGTATGTTCTATGGGTTATGTCTTTTCTTTAGACTATAATCCTTATCTTTCCAAGGATAAGGTAATTATCCATAAGTTTCACATATTATAAGGTATGTGTTTTGTTTATTATGGGTTATCCATTATTACATAAGCTGCAGAGCTCTATTTCCCTTTTTCTAGGGGACTTTGGTTTATTTTGAAGTCTTTAGGACAATAATTCTAAAGACTTCAAAATAAACCAAACTGTAGGTTTAGGACATACTTATTGTCTCTAAGGCTGACAATATGTGATAATGAGAAAAATGATGAAGAGCCAATGATAGAGAGAAAGTGAGATACATATCTGGGATAGACAGCATGAGTGTTTTGGAAGGATGAGGAAAGAGGAATCCTTCCAGTGCTGTCTATACCAGAGTATGTGTTGAAATGAAAACAAATTGAGTGTCATGGATTGTGACATTGATGTGAAATGAAATAAAATGGAACAGGAGATGAAACAGAGAAGAGAAAAACTGAAGCACAAGAACATGGAGATGAATCTCAACAATTTGGTCAAATTTACAAAGGATCAGCCAAAATAACACACCCTCTATGAAATTCAATTGCATCAACTTTTTCATTGAGTTGTGCTCTTGTAGTGATTCCATTTTGAAAAAAATCCTCATAACTTTTAACAATCATCTGAGAATATTTTTCATAATGTTTGAGAAGACTCAAAAACTTTGATTCAAGATATTCCAAAGGCCAATGATCATGAAATTTCATTTGTTTATAGTATTTTTTGTACTGGAAGAGGGCTTTTGCAGTTGATTCTTTAACTGTAGGGTAAGGTAAGCTTGATTGTAAGCCTCTTGCAAAATCATCTAGTTCTTCAAAGTCACATTCCTCAAGTTTATTATCTTCCTCTCCATAGATTGAAAAAGTTCTATTTTCATTGTTGTCCACCAAAAAATTAGGTTCCCATGGTATATGCTCCAGCTTATTTTGCAATTCTGTAATCCTAATATATATTGAGTGATAAACACTTGAAAGAAGCCTGACTGCCTCCTCAATTGCACACATTTCATAGTAGACTCCTTTTTCCAGGGTTTCCCTCCTAATTTGAGTAATTGCGCCCTCTTTACTTTCCATGATTGAATTTTCAGTTTCAGGTGGTTGTCTGCAGTAATTTATGAAAAAGCTAATCATATCATGACCAAGTTTGGTTTCAATCAAAGATTGTGTTTCAGGAAAATGAGGGCTTTCAGCAATCTCTTGATTCAATTCATGTTTTAAACAATCAATCAGACTCTTCATGAAATGTGCTATTGTTTCTAATGAAATATCCAGATCTTCTTTTGATGTTAAATAAAGGAATTTATAAATGAGGAATTTTAAACTTAGGTTTTCGTTAGACAATGGCCGAGGGTCATCAAGGTAGGTGAAGAGCTGATTCGTCAGATAATCCAATTCAATTTTCCTCCATGAATCCGCATCCAAAACTGTTGGTCAGCAATCAAACCAGAGTGAAAATTCCAAGGTCAGGTTTTCAAATATCTAACTATTCAATTTGTCCTATTTTTAGCGGTTCTTTGACTAACCTGTCAAAAGTTCCACGATTTTTCTTGTGGCTGGGCCCTCGAGAAGACTCAGTTTCACATTGAAGTTCAGGTAAAGCTTGCATACATCCAATCTGGGCTGGGGGAATCTGTTGTGGATGTAAGACGATATTATGCGTGAGCCATCCTCTTTGTTCAAGAAATGTTCGAGCCGCTTCCTGGTGACCACTTCAAGCTTTTGTATGTCAATGAAGAAATCAATCATGAAATCAATTCCTTGTCTGACAAATGAGGTTGCTTCCTTTCGATCCTGCAGGTGGGAAAACTCCCATGTCTTAGCGATATTTGCAACTGAATTTAGCCACCTCTCTTCCCATTGATCCATGATTGATGCCGCAAGATCTCCGGTCAACATCGCTACAGATGCACTGAATTGATATGGATGACCTTTGAGCTCATAGATCCTTTTATGAAACAGGTTTCTTATTGCGTTTCTGGTCTCTTCCGTCTGCAATTTAGCTCTAGCAAGTTCAGCATCGGGTAAATTCAGCGTTGAGACACCAGATTCCCAATTATCAAAATTATACAATATTTGTTTGTAACGTTGATCTGTGATTGTTCCCAAGTCTGCATTGGATCATGAACATTTAGAAACAGTATTGCTTTTAAAAACTGCATGTCAGGTGTGATTGACTTACCGGGGTCAATGCTTGATTGCTTTATTCTTTTTAAAGCGTCATTTTCCATATGTGCGGCTGGACCATTCATAAACAAAAACATGATTTTATTTGGTTAGAACTGGTCGGTTGAGACGGTTGAATGCATTGCAATTTTAGCAACATGCTATAAAATTGCTCTTACATTCCACCGATGGTGGATCTGGACCGATTGCGAGCGTGTCCTGCCAAGTCTGTTTCAGAGTACCCGATGTTTCCCCCATTCTGGGAAGCCTTTGTCCGATGTCGGCTCTGTGATCACTTTGCTCTGCAGTCGACCAGGCTGAGTCGGTTCCTGTATTTTCAAGTTGTTCAAAAGGTTTAGTTGCTTGGAAGCTGCACATTTGAAAGGCACATGCTAAAAAAGTCAGTTTGAGACGATGATAGAGCATGTGGGAATTTGTGGTTTCGCTTAATGAATCCTGCAGAAGTCTCTACAGTAACTTTTCGGCCGCTGGTCTCTGGTGGTTTAAGGCTTGTCGTTGCGGGGCCGAAGGGATAGAGAATCAAACGCTGATGATATAACAACACATGCAACAACTGATATGATTCTGCCACTGACAATACATAAATAATTATATTCCATGATCCAGCTGGCTGTCACGAATGTATATCGGTAGATGGAGCAGCAACTTGGTATCACCTCTACTACGTCAAGTTTCATACCGCTTAGCTCATGGCTGCGCAATCAATGTATCAGACAAGTGACGGAGATGGGCATGAAATTCAAGACATGTCCCTAAAAATTCATTCATTTTCATTAGATGCTTCAGAATCGACAAATGAATTGATTGTGGGTTTTCTAACAACATTTGAGACTGAAATACAAGATAATGGATGGATGACTCGTACATAAACCAACCAATACTAATCACCGGGGGATTTTTCACCAGGAGAACAAAAAGAGAGACTAAGAAGGAGGATTATAAACCACAAACTATGAGAGTACGTGTGGGTAGAGGAGAAAAGACAGAAGAATAGAAAGCAAAAGAAGGTTTGTCAGTAAGAAATATCGAATTCGCGACAAAGGAGAGAAGACCAGAAGGGAAACGAACAGCGGGAGAACCAGGTTGAGAAGCGTCGATAATAGTGCGATTGTAGCCGAGTTGATCGGCCCCAGATTTTTCCTTCTCGAATTGCTCGAGTTGGATGAGTCCATCGCGGAGCGACTCAATCTCAACCTGATCATAATTCAACGTCCTTCGTAAATATCCGGTCGCTTTCTTCAAGACATCCATCTCGTCAAATGTTAAGACTCGTTCCAATGCTAATTTCCCATTGGTCTTGATCTTTCCCTTCATCATCATTACAAATGGCACTATGTTTTTTTGTCCAACCCCCCCCCCCAAAAAAATAAAAAAATAAAAAATAATAATAGTACGAATAGAATAATCAATCAGTGATGTGGGGTTCTGGACTGCTGTGTTATGAGTGTACGCACTGGCACGTTTGTCTTTAAAGAGGCCTGATTTTTCAAGGTCGGCACGGAGAGATTTCTCATCGATGAGGGTGGTCTCAGGATGCAAGTTTTTTTTGAGAGCGTCGATGCACGAGCCCTGCCAAGCGGGGAACTGATCGGCAACGAAGATGCGAACACGTTTAGGTTTCGCGGGGTCGAAGGTGAGTTGGGGGCCGGCGGAGGCAGGTCCCTTGGCCTTGGCCTTGCGCTTGGCCAGGTTAATCTCCGTCGTCCGGACACTCCGCACCGTCTCTTTCACATACTCCGCCGCATCAATCATCGATAGATCTACGTTCTGGTTGCCTTCCGGAAACGACGCATTCTGAATTGAACCGGACTCCCCTAGAATCGTCCCCCATACATACTCCGCAAAGTGCGGGGCGATAGGCGATATCAACAGCGTTTGCACTCGCACGTAATACCTCAGCAAGTCCGCATGCATTCCTCCTTCTTCTGATGTGAAATCGCGATACCAGTCTCGTGCTCCTAATAACTCGTAAAATCCAACCTTTTGTGCTTCTTTGTAACAAGATCTTTCATGCGAAAATTGACAGCAAATTAATTCTTTCAAATCGCCATGGGAAGAGAAAGGTTTGATATACTTACTCGTCATATGCTTTGTAAGCCTTATTGATCGCTAGCTTAGTTTCGTTTTCAAATATCTGGTCGAACAGAGTAAACGACCCTTTCCGATAGCTAGAGTTATTATTGATAACTTCCTATGAAAATACAACCAAAGAAGCGACAAGTGATGACTGATGTAAATACCACACATTACCACAGTGGAATTGAAAGCCATTGAAACAGAGGTGAGGGATAAAAAACGCACTCTGCACCATTCGAGAAGGGTATGCAAGCGCAGGATGGACGCATTTGCAGTGAGCTCCTCGAAGTTCGCATCATCAAATCCATCTCCAGCGTCAGCTAGGGTCAGTCTGGTAGCATCGGCGCCAAACTTCTTCAGACTGTCACAAAGCGTCAAAGAGTTTCCGGTAGACTTTTTTTTGTTCCAATAACCAGAGAAAAGACAGTAGATTGAGAAAAAAAAAGACCTAAAGGAAAAGTGCGAGAAAAGGATGACGAGTGAAATACTCAACTTTACTCATTTTTTTACCGTTCAACATCAGGTGACCATTAGCCCTCATGGTCCGAGGCCAGAATTGTTCATCAAACAGTGCGGTATGAACGTAGATACAAAAGCAGAGATGATTAGAAATCAAATCTTTGCCACTACTACGGACGTCCATGGGGTAAAAGTATCGGAACTCTCTACGCATAACGTCAGCCTTATTCTTGGGCAAGGGGTCATGGGAAGAGTCGGCCTGGAAAGTAATGGCGTTAGTACCAAAGATGTAGTCCCACATCCGGTCGGTCATTTGTTCTGCGGTAACGCCCAACGGGCCTATCGTCTTTCCGAAAATGTCTCCGCCATGTAAGAGATGAGAGACAGTGTAATAAGCCATGTAGATTGTAGAGTCCGAGAGAGATTCGACCAGGAATTCCGGATCCCACGGTAGACGCGAGCCCAGTCCGTAGCTCCTTGCACATGCCCATTGGTGTAACCAGTCGAGATCCTCTTGGAACTTCTTTTTCGTCGACGGGTCGCGGATGTTCATCCTTTCCAATAGCTTGAACGCCTTGGCTTGCCAGGTAGGCTCTCCGTAATCAAGGTACCATTGATCACACAGAGCCACAACACACTCGTCGTTACTCCGACTGATGATCAGTCCTTCAGGCTCGGCGTAAGGGAAGGCTAAACCGTGAGAAATCAACTCTTCGCGGACCTTAGGCTTGGCTTTCTCGACAGTCTGACCAGCTAATGGGCCAACGGACATGGTTCCTTGGTAGAAACCGGCCTTGTAAGCCCGTTCCTTGGCCTCGGCAAGCTTGGTGGCATCTTTGGGGGATTCGATCTTGAGAATGCTGACGAGTTTGGGTGCGGACATTTCGCCGAACTCTGGGGTGGAGAGGACGGGGATCGGTTCAAGACTGACCCAAGCGGGGTCCAGGCCGTAGTAGGCCGCCTTCTTACGCAAGTGCATGAGATTGATGTAGTCATCTGGCGAGTCCGACGGTACTGAGGTCACCACACCCGTCCCTTTGGTGGCCAGGACAGTCTCCATGGGTAAGATGTAGACAGCCTGGTGGATCCCGTTGGGTGCGTGGATCTTGGTACCGTAGAGTGCGCTGCCTTGGACGGTGGTTACCTGGTTGACCAGCCCGCGCTCGGCGGTGGAGTTTTGGAAGGCCATGTTACGGGCAGCCCGAGCGGTACAGATGTACAGCGAACCGTCCTTCATCTCGAACACGCCGTATTCGATGCTTGGTCCCACGAAACAGTTTGTCTGTCCATACATCGTTTCCGGCCGCAGAGTTGCTGCCACAAAGAACACATCCTTCCCCAAAAGCTTAGTTCCTAGATCCTCCGCCTTGGGCCCCCACTCGAGCACCTTCATCTTCAGACAGGTGTACTCCTGCGAGCCTAGTCGTTCGCCGCTCGACCGATCGTGGTCCATGCATGGCTGGCCATCCTTGGGACTATAAATTGTGTACCGTTCGCCGAACTTCACGTAGCCCTTCTCCTTTAGTCTATTCATTTGCCATCGAACGAAGGCGTCATAGTAAGGATTGACATCGGTCGTAATAAAAGATCTCCGCCAATCCACTCGAGCTCCAAAGGCATTCAAATCGTTCTAAAAAAGATTCATCAGCACGACGTAATTTTGTGTTTTGTATTTTCCATAAACTACTCACCTGGGCAATCGGAGGGAAGTACTGGAGCCAATATTGAGGATCGGCGAATTTGGGGATATCCAACCTTGAGACGCCGATGCTCTCCATGATTTGGAACTGGTACTGTAAGCCGGTCGACTTGGCTTGGAGTTTCCCCTTTTTAGCTTTACTCTTGTCTTGGCTTTCGTTTGTTGAAGGTTGGGTGGTTTCAATCGGCTCGATGTTTGCAGATTGAGGGACGTACTTGGATAGATCTTGGCCGAACTGCTCTAGCTCTCGAATGATTTTGTCCGACGCTGACTAGAAGAAAGAGACGAAAGTGATTAATCTTCCTTCCTCTGACACTTGTGTTTATACTGAGGTGTAGATATAATGAATACTTGCCTTGATAGGCATTCCAGTCGCGTGCCATCCCACAGGGAAAAGAGCCCGTCTACCTCGCATACGTTCGAATCCAACAGCGAATTCGATCTTGGAGATCGTAAAAGCGTGACCAAGGTGAAGAGAGCCGTTCATGTAAGGATAAGGAAATGTACCAAAGAATTTCGGGTATCTATGGCAAAAGATTTTGTATGTTGTTTACCAACCCGGAGAGGTCAGATGTGTCTGAGCGTCATGGAAAGCTGAGAAAAGTGGTAGAAAACCTGCTCACTTTTCTCGCAGTTCATCTCCACTCAAGTCAACTAATTTTGGGTTCTCTATGTATGGAGAGTCAGTCTGTAGACCCAAGTATTAGCTTAAGAATCTGCAAGGGTGGTAGGTTTCTGGAGGAGAGTGTAAATTGACCTGAAAAACATTCAATTTTTCCCATTTTTCTTGTGCCTCCTTCTCGTATTGGATCAAGTCATCACGTTTGGTGAACTGGAGATTGCAAAAAAAGGCAGGTCAGTTTCTGGTGGATCACAGTTCCTCGCATGAAAACAACATACATTACCGCCCATGTCTAAGGTAGCCTCCTTCTGTTTGCGATCCATGATTTCCTGGATGGAAGTTGGGTTGGCGGATTGAGCCATGATGTTGGTGGTCCTGGTTATCGCTCTGACTCTGGGAAAGTTCCTTGGAAAATTGTCGGAGAAGAATGAGTGCAGCGCTCTGAGGAATGAACCAGCTGCCGTGATGTTGTTTCGCGAGATCGAATCGATTGGAAGTCGACCTGATCTGCAGGAGACAAAGTATCGGAAAGGGTCGATGAGGTGGTCTTCAGTAGGTTTGCGAAGAGGCGAAGGCACTGAATATTTTGCATTATGAATATTCATTATCACTGCGTCCACACGACGCGATTCAGCCAACCGAGGCCCATCGGAATGAATATATTATGGTGTTTCGCGCTCGTCTGGCTGTGCCCAGACAAAGGGGGTTTTCATCGCCCGCGCATGGCCAGCCATCAATCAAGCTTGGCCGAAGGTCAACAGCGAATGGCTGTTAGTCAGCCTCCGCTTGGCTGTCCTGCAACCAAGGGGGGTAGCTTGCAACCATTGCTTGTCCGGTTGCAATCTCAGACGGCCACACCCGCCAACTGGGGTGCATTGGTCAGAAAGCTCATTACTCATGAGCAGCAGAAAAACATTCATACTCAGGATGGTTATTTATTCTGATTTTGTTAAGTATTTATCAACATAAAAATTTGTAACATTGATTGAATTTGCAAAAAGAAAAGACACCTCAAAGGTTGATGAATGCAGTCAACAGTCGCCGGTTGGATCCTGGTGGTCAACAGGGCGAGGCAGGACAAGCGGTGGGCGATGGACAGCCAAGCTGAAACCCCCGCTGCACCCAACGGCTCGCCCTGCCTGGGCCCCCGCGCGCCCCCCGATGGCGATAGGACAGGCGGGCCTGTACCAACGGCCCAGACGAGCGCGACACACCATATGTGCAAGAGCATCCACGGTCGTCTGTAAAATTGCTTGGTAAGAGCATCCACAATTGTTTTGCTAACGTTTCTGCAACTGCGGATAAGTTAGCAACCTCTGTGGTTACCCTACCAAGGTTCCATGCAGTTGTGGCTTGGTACGTGGCTTCCGCAATTGCCAAACCAAGCCCACACTTGGTGTCAACTTGTATTGTACGGGCGGGGGATTTGAGGATTGGTGGAACTTGAGGAGCTTGATTAAAACTTGCCTTACCAAGCTCTGTAGAGGTCCCCAAATTTAGATACCTCTACCAAGAATCTTAAGGACTCTCTACTCAAAGAGCCCTAAATAGGCCATAAGTGGGTGCACAGGGGGTCCATCTCTGTAAAGTTGGTTTAACAAGCCAGTTGACAGAGACAACTTTGTATGCTCTGAGCCAGATTTACAGAGAAAGCCTATGCACCCCAATTTTGGCCTTTATAAGCCTCTTTAAGTAGAGATTCCTGAAGATTCTTGGCAGGGTTCTCTGAATTTATGGACCTCTACCAAGCTTGGTAGGGTAAATATTTACAGCCCCTATCAACACCACAGCACAAACCCAACCACCAAACCAACTACTGAAAGATTTTATGAGTTCCTGAGTGTGGGGAAACTTGGTTTGGCAGTTGTGGAAGCCCTGCACCAAGCCACAACTGTGTGGAATCTCAGTAGGGTAGCCACAGAGCTCTGTAACCTCTCCCCTGATAACGGGGGAAACTGGAGTAGAAAGTGAGAGAAGCAAGCTTGTTGACATTGAGCCCTCCAAGGCGCTGAGACAGGTCCGTCCAATTCCGTTTTGCAGCCCCAAAAGAAGCCGCAACCAAATCCAATCCATCCGGAGGAGTTGCCACAGAGTTCCAACAAGTCACCAAAAGTGACCATGATGGTCTCACAAATTGCGCCAATAGGCTTCAATAAGCCTGGTAGGCTTTCATGCCTGTGGCAGATGATTGAAGGAGCGGGTCATCCAATTGGCGTATCAGGAAATAGATGCCATTTGTGGCCAATACATCAACAGCCGTGAGGTCCTTCTTGAAGTAATTGGATGCACCTGTCACCTGTTGAATGATTTGAAAAAGCAATGCCAACCACATCAGGAAGTTGGATCTGTTAAGAGCAAGAACTGGAGACACATCCTTTTCCAGTTGAACCCATTGCAGCCTATGCTGTCAAGGTGAAGAGGTAGGGGTGCCAGCAGTGATAAAATTCTGAAAAATCATCTCAGGGAGTTCACCTTTCACATTGCAAAAATCCTCTGACGTGGGCTTGAAGAAATTGCTGGATTGGTCCTCCTTGACCTTCTCCTGCCCCTTTCCATTGTCTGCATCTTGTGGTATGACGGTCTCCTGCGCATTGGTTGGTTCAGATCAAGGAAGATCCCACCCCATATTGCATGAGAAGGATTGAAAGTTTGCCAAATCTGATCCTGAGACAGAAGAAGTCAAAGAAGATGGAAATAATATTGTTGAAGCTATAGAGGTTTGGCTGGTTAAAGTTAGTCTGGGTGGTGTTACTCTTGCGGAGAAGTCAGGAGTCTCTAACGGTATATTGGTATTACAGTGAGTATGTACCATGAAATTGATGTAGAAATGTATAAAGTTATAGTTCCGCTGAGAAAGCAGTCAAATAAACCAAGAGTTTAAAAACTAGCTACTATATACTTTAGTAATAAACACAGCTGGTAGAAGACCAGCATGGGCTCATAACCTATTATAGCAAGTCTTACCAGAAAAATGAGAATAGAAAATTCCCCCAAGGGAAAACTGGATTTCAAGTATGTGTAGCTATTTATAGCTTTAAAATATGTACATGCTTGTGTTGATGAGAAAATATGTATGTAGAAAATATTAAAACTTGTAAATGCATAGATGTTTAACCTATAATAGGGGGTATCAAATATGAACAAATCCACACACAATTAAAACCAGTGAATTAGGTTTTTCCACAAAATTTCACTTTTGAGAATTCTGAACCTTTTATATAGATATCCATGGCTTTTAAAAATGGTGGGTTTTTGAAACCAGTGGATTAGATAATGGTGGATTTGGTCATTTTAGATACCCCCTAATATGTATTTATAATTAATAAAATACTGTAAACATAACAAGCATGATCAGGTGTATAAAGACTAACACTGGTTACTATTACTGGTGGAATGCTATGTATGTATGTGTATGTATAAATATGATTATGTGGAATCTTACAAAGGGAAAAAAGAGCCTCTTAAATATCTTCTTTGGAGCCTTTGTGGAGAATCAGAAGAGCCAGTAATGGCAGTTCATTGTCAAGGTTCTTAGTAGTCACTACTGAGGATGAGCCATGACAGATTGGCAATGATGTGAATGGTTGGCATGTGAGTATGAAAACTGTTACTGTAATTTAAAAAGGCTTAAATTTGCGCTATACAGTGTTCAAATGAAGCTATAACCATGTAAAACATATGTCATGATCTTCTGTGGCAATTTGTCATCCCAATTGGGCCACAAATGTCAAATATGTTTTAAAAGATGTTTCACATATAATTTCTTTAGGTTTTTATATAGTATTACATATTTATTACGTTATTCTGTTTGTCATTCATGGTATGCATTTAATCTGCTATGTAATCTTGTGTTTACAGTAGCCAATTTTGTTAAGTAGATTTACTATGAGAAGTAGTAAAGTTACTGGGGTACTTTGGCTGAGGCACCCTAGGTTATTTTATGTATAGAATAAGAATATCAAATAATGTTCTGTTATTTATATTTATTCTTTTTACTGTTTTGTGGTGTGAAAAAGTAATAATGTCTCTTTCATGAGTACATTTTGTAATAATGTCTCTTTTCATTTAGATTGTTTGTTGATTATTGATTATCCATTTAAAATTGTATATCTGTTATTTAATAGTGTTTATTATTTGTTCTACTATTCATTGCTATTCAGGTTGTCTCTGACATAGTAGCAAGCTGACAATTATGGGCTGCTGGCATTTCAGTTTTCAAACATCAGGAACTGGCTGTTTCTGAGAGTTTTTGATAGAAGTACAAAAGAGTCAGCTGGAGATAGTACTGGATAGGAGAGAGGATCCTGGTGACTAGACTATGGCTATTGAAAGATCCAACTTCCTTGACCATTGTGATGTCCACAAACTGAAGGATATGGCATGATGTCCCAACTTCAAACACACAGCAAGGAAATAAAAAGAATAAAGGTGGTTTTTGTTCATCTCAGGAAACCAGCCAGTTGGATACAAAATGGAAAGTCAACAGTGTTGGTTAGGAACCAGTGTGATTATCAGATTGGTACAGAAGATTCATAGCTTAAGTGCAAGATTGAAGATTTATCCATCAAGCTACAGACTCAAGATTTGGAGGAAGTCTAATCATATTCAAGTGAAAGTTTAAGGCCTCAAGATCATTCTTTTCAAGGTTCAAGTTAAAGACCTCAAGGTTTTTTTTTCAAGATCAGGACCTCAAGAAGTCAATGTCAGACTCAATCTCAAGCTGTTTAATTGAAGTTGAGTATCATTTTCACTGCAAGAAAAACGATAGAAACTGCCAGCAGTTGACATGCAGAAGCCCAAAGCAAGCTTGTTGTGATACTCAATCCTTTCTCAAAGTTTGTTTCAGCCAAGATCCAATGCACAGTCACTTTGCACATTGCACATTCATTGTGCATGCACTGCCAGCATAATTGCCTAGGATGAAGTCATCCCAGTTAAACTGGGATGCACTCAACCAATTTAAACTTGGTTGAAATCAACTGATGAAATATAAATCCAAGGGACCCCCCTTGGTTTTATATTTCATTGGTTGAGGTCAACCTACTACAAATTGGTTGTTTTCATCCTAGTTTAACTGGGATGAACTCAACCTAGGCAATTATGCTGGCAGTGATGAAATGCTTCAATGTAATAAAATGGAGTTACAATGAAAGTTACACTACAGTATGCTACATTTCAACTGCTTCCAGTTTCTAGAGTTTTTCTTGTAGTGTTTGTTTCTCTATTTCTGTTGGGCGTTGATAAACGCACGCCAAGCGCGCACGCCAACGCCAACCCGCACGCCAATTTTTTTTTGGCGTGCGGGGCCTACACGCCATTTTTTTTTGGCGTGTAGGGTCTACACGCCAATTTTATTTGGCGTGTGAGACCTGCACGCCAAAAATGGCGTGTGGTTCCCACACGCCATTTTTTTTTGGCGTGTGGGCCCCGCACGCCAAATAAAATTGGCGTGTGGGGCCCGCACGCCAATTGTTTGGCGTGCGCTCTCACACGCCAAACAATTGGCGTGTGGGAGCGCACGCCAAATAATTGGCGTGCGGGGCCCACACGCCAATTGTTTGGCGTGCGGGTCCCCCCTCGCTCACATAATCGAGTGGTAGGGACCACTCGATTACGTGAGCGAGGCCGGCTGACGAGGTTATACAACCTCGTCAGCCGGGAGGACTTCCTCCCGGCCGGCGAGGCTATACAACCTCGTCGGCCAGGAGGAAGTCCTCCTGGCCGACGAGGTTGTATAACCTCGTCAGCCGGGAGGACTTCCTCCCGGCTGACGAGGTTATACAACCTCGTCAGCCAGGAGGAAGTCCTCCTGGCCGACGAGGTTGTATAGCCTCGTCGGCCGGGAGGACTTCCTCCCGGCCGGCGAGGTTATACAACCTCGTCAGCCAGGAGGAAGTCCTCCTGGCCGACGAGGTTGTATAGCCTCGTCGGCCGGGAGGACTTCCTCCCGGCCGACGAGGTTATACAACCTCGTCGGCCAGGAGGACTTCCTCCCGGCCGACGAGGTTGTATAACCTCGTCGGCCAGGAGGAAGTCCTCCCGGCCGACGAGGCTATACAACCTCGTCGGCCAGGAGGACTTCCTCCTGGCTGACGAGGTTGTATAACCTCGCCGGCCGGGAGGACTTCCTCCTGGCCGACGAGGTTATACAACCTCGTCGGCCGGGAGGAAGTCCTCCTGGCCGACGAGGTTGTATAACCTCGTCGGCCGGGAGGAAGTCCTCCCGGCCGACGAGGTTATACAGCCTCGTCGGCCAGGAGGACTTCCTCCTGGCTGACGAGGTTGTATAACCTCGTCGGCCAGGAGGAAGTCCTCCCGGCCGACGAGGCTATACAACCTCGTCGGCCAGGAGGACTTCCTCCTGGCTGACGAGGTTGTATAACCTCGTCAGCCGGGAGGAAGTCCTCCCGGCTGACGAGGTTATACAACCTCGTCAGCCAGGAGGACTTCCTCCTGGCCGACGAGGTTGTATAGCCTCGCCGGCCGGGAGGAAGTCCTCCCGGCTGACGAGGTTGTATAACCTCGTCAGCCGGCCTCGCTCACGTAATCGAGTGGTCCCTACCACTCGATTATGTGAGCGAGGGGGGACCCGCACGCCAAACAATTGGCGTGCGGGGCCCACACGCCAATTTTATTTGGCGTGCGGGGCCCACACGCCAAAAAAAAATGGCGTGTGGGAACCACACGCCATTTTTGGCGTGTGGGTCTCACACGCCCTTTTTTTTTTGGCGTGTAAACCCTACACGCCAAAAAAAAATGGCGTGTAGGCCCCGCACGCCAAAAAAATTGGCGTGCGGGTTGGCGTTGGCGTGCGCCTTTGGCGTGCGTTTATCAACGCCCATTTCTGTTTCATGTTTTATATATTTTTAGGATTTTTCTTTTGATTCTGTTAATTTTCTTATTTTTCTCTACTGATTTCTCTTGATATTTTTGTAGTTTATATTTTGACTTTGTGGTGTAGAGTTTTGTTTTAGTTAGGGATGTATTCAAACTTTGAACTCAGGGAAAGGGGAGGAAGGGTACTTGTGATCCAAGAAATAAAGAACACACAATCTTTTGTTTTCAAACCAGTATCTTCAGAACAAAACCTTGTGATGCCAACAAGAGCAGTGGGAGCAAACCTTTGGTTTTTACAACCAGGATCCTGAGAAAACAAACTTGTAATGATTAAAAGAGCAGCAGGAGAATGAGAAAAGATATGGAATTCAAAAGTGATTCAACAGAGTTAAGGTTGAAATACTAGAATAACTGTATCTTTTATCTCTAACCTTTGGCTTTCAGACCAGTATTGTCAGGAAACAACCTTGTGATGAAAGAAAAAGAAAAAGAAAAAGAAAAAGAAAAAGAAAAAGAAAAAGAAAAAGAAAAAAGAAAAGAAAAGAAAAAGAAAAAGAAAAAGAAAAAGAAAAAGAAAAAGAAAAAGAAAAAGAAAAAGAAAAAGAAAAAGAAAAAGAAAAAGAAACAACAAGAGCAGTGGGAGCAGAAGGAGCAAACCTGAAATTAGAGGTAGGAGATTGTGAAGAACAGCAGATTAAAGGAGATAAAATGAAGATTAGAAATCAGACCTGACATCAATTGAGGAAAGCTAGATGGAACCAAAATTTACATGTTTTGTTCAGATTTCAATATTTTATATAGAAAATAAATACCATTCAATATTATATGCAAAATAAATAACACTTCAGCACTCCCTCAAAACTCAAAATATTCAAGCCTGTTCAAATTTTCCTTTCTTTAGTCAATCAATTAAATCAAGAACTGAAGAAACAAAAATCAGTAAGTCTCAAACTCAAGTTAATCTTATGGTCAACAGTCAAACAATAGGAATAATGGTTTCTGTTATTATTTTTCTTTTACATGTTATCCTTCTTGCAGTTCTCTAAGTTTGACTCCTATTGTTTGTTGTGCCGTACTCAACTTCACTCCAGCCATTGCTGAATCTCAATAGGTGCTTAACATTATAATCATTATTATTCATTCCCTCTTTTCTTATCTATATTAGGGGGTATCAAATATGAACAAATCCACAATTAAAACCAGAAAATTAGGGTTTTCCACAAAATTTCACTTTTGAGTATTCTGCACCATTTTATATAGATATCTATTGTTTTTAAAAATGGTGGATTTTCAAAACCAGTTGATTATATAGTGGTGGATTTTGCCATATTTGATACCCCCATTAATGTTTTATTCATTGTTCTCTTGATCCTCCTCTTCTAAGATCCTTTTAACCCAATAATCTTAGTCTTTGTTGGGTGGCTTCAACACCCTCAACAAAAAATTATTTCTCAGGTTTGAGTCAGTAGATACTATTTTTATTTTATAGTTTGTTTCTTAAGTCAATAAATTAAATCAAGAACTAAAGAAAGTAAAATCACTCTGTAAATTCGACTCATATTTGTTGTTGTGCCGTACTCAACTTCACTCCAACCATTACTGAATCTCAATAGATTCTTTTAACTCAATCATCTTAGTCTTTGTTGGGAATCTTTAACACCTGCAACAAAACATTATTTCTCAGGCTCTTGCCAAAGATCCCCTCCTAAAAGTATAAAATTGATTCAACATAGTTAAGGTTGACATACTAGTATAATTGGATGAGAACAGAAGAGTGGTTTTTTACTACAATCATAACTTGAATACACCCAATTTTACCCTCCTGGCCGACGAGGCTGTATAACCTCGTCGGCCGGGAGGACTTCCTCCCGGCCGACGAGGTTATACAACCTCGTCGGCCAGGAGGACTTCCTCCCGGCCGACGAGGTTGTATAACCTCGTCGGCCAGGAGGAAGTCCTCCCGGCCGGCGAGGTTATACAACCTCGTCAGCCAGGAGGACTTCCTCCTGGCCGACGAGGTTGTATAGCCTCGCCGGCCGGGAGGAAGTCCTCCCGGCTGACGAGGTTGTATAACCTCGTCAGCCGGCCTCGCTCACGTAATCGAGTGGTCCCTACCACTCGATTATGTGAGCGAGGGGGGACCCGCACGCCAAACAATTGGCGTGCGGGGCCCACACGCCAATTTTATTTGGCGTGCGGGGCCCACACGCCAAAAAAAAATGGCGTGTGGGAACCACACGCCATTTTTGGCGTGTGGGTCTCACACGCCCTTTTTTTTTGGCGTGTAAACCCTACACGCCAAAAAAAAATGGCGTGTAGGCCCCGCACGCCAAAAAAAATTGGCGTGCGGGTTGGCGTTGGCGTGCGCCTTTGGCGTGCGTTTATCAACGCCCATTTCTGTTTCATGTTTTATATATTTTTAGGATTTTTCTTTTGATTCTGTTAATTTTCTTATTTTTCTCTACTGATTTCTCTTGATATTTTTGTAGTTTATATTTTGACTTTGTGGTGTAGAGTTTTGTTTTAGTTAGGGATGTATTCAAACTTTGAACTCAGGGAAAGGGGAGGAAGGGTACTTGTGATCCAAGAAATAAAGAACACACAATCTTTTGTTTTCAAACCAGTATCTTCAGAACAAAACCTTGTGATGCCAACAAGAGCAGTGGGAGCAAACCTTTGGTTTTTACAACCAGGATCCTGAGAAAACAAACTTGTAATGATTAAAAGAGCAGCAGGAGAATGAGAAAAGATATGGAATTCAAAAGTGATTCAACAGAGTTAAGGTTGAAATACTAGAATAACTGTATCTTTTATCTCTAACCTTTGGCTTTCAGACCAGTATTGTCAGGAAACAACCTTGTGATGAAAGAAAAAGAAAAAGAAAAAGAAAAAGAAAAAGAAAAAGAAAAAGAAAAAGAAAAAGAAAAAGAAAAAGAAAAAGAAAAAGAAAAAGAAAAAGAAAAAGAAAAAGAAAAAGAAAAAGAAAAAGAAAAAGAAAAAGAAAAAGAAACAACAAGAGCAGTGGGAGCAGAAGGAGCAAACCTGAAATTAGAGGTAGGAGATTGTGAAGAACAGCAGATTAAAGGAGATAAAATGAAGATTAGAAATCAGACCTGACATCAATTGAGGAAAGCTAGATGGAACCAAAATTTACATGTTTTGTTCAGATTTCAATATTTTATATAGAAAATAAATACCATTCAATATTATATGCAAAATAAATAACACTTCAGCACTCCCTCAAAACTCAAAATATTCAAGCCTGTTCAAATTTTCCTTTCTTTAGTCAATCAATTAAATCAAGAACTGAAGAAACAAAAATCAGTAAGTCTCAAACTCAAGTTAATCTTATGGTCAACAGTCAAACAATAGGAATAATGGTTTCTGTTATTATTTTTCTTTTACATGTTATCCTTCTTGCAGTTCTCTAAGTTTGACTCCTATTGTTTGTTGTGCCGTACTCAACTTCACTCCAGCCATTGCTGAATCTCAATAGGTGCTTAACATTATAATCATTATTATTCATTCCCTCTTTTCTTATCTATATTAGGGGGTATCAAATATGAACAAATCCACAATTAAAACCAGAAAATTAGGGTTTTCCACAAAATTTCACTTTTGAGTATTCTGCACCATTTTATATAGATATCTATTGTTTTTAAAAATGGTGGATTTTCAAAACCAGTTGATTATATAGTGGTGGATTTTGCCATATTTGATACCCCCATTAATGTTTTATTCATTGTTCTCTTGATCCTCCTCTTCTAAGATCCTTTTAACCCAATAATCTTAGTCTTTGTTGGGTGGCTTCAACACCCTCAACAAAAAATTATTTCTCAGGTTTGAGTCAGTAGATACTATTTTTATTTTATAGTTTGTTTCTTAAGTCAATAAATTAAATCAAGAACTAAAGAAAGTAAAATCACTCTGTAAATTCGACTCATATTTGTTGTTGTGCCGTACTCAACTTCACTCCAACCATTACTGAATCTCAATAGATTCTTTTAACTCAATCATCTTAGTCTTTGTTGGGAATCTTTAACACCTGCAACAAAACATTATTTCTCAGGCTCTTGCCAAAGATCCCCTCCTAAAAGTATAAAATTGATTCAACATAGTTAAGGTTGACATACTAGTATAATTGGATGAGAACAGAAGAGTGGTTTTTTACTACAATCATAACTTGAATACACCCAATTTTACAGGTAGGTTTCAATCTATTGTCTTTCTCACTGTTCAAATCCCCTATGATTAACCACAGTGGGATGGAAATAATTAAGCAAACTAAAAGTTCAATAAGAAATACACCATCAATATTTTTCAAGATCCTTACACACCAGGAAGAAACAATGATCACTTGTTTACAAGTGACATCAGAAAGTACAAAGGCACCTTTTTACTTTTCTATGTCACTTGTAGACAAGTTATCATTGTTTTTTCCTGGTTTTATCCTCATAAGATCATCAGGTTTATCATCATCATAAATATTGTCACCATCAGATCCTCACAATCAGCAACACAGCCAACAAGTCTTGTCAGCTTGCTACTAGTTCAGAGACAACCTGACTAGAACAAAAAGAATATTAATTAATTAATAAAAAATACATATGAAAGAGACATTAATACACAAGCAATCATGTAACATAAATTATAACAAACTTAAGAAACAGATAAAATCTTAGAATACATACAGTATTACATAGTCATAATGTAATAACCAATTATAGTAAATAAATTAATATTTAAAATAAATCATAGCTCATTGACCTATGAAATAAGTGAGAATATCATTAAATATTATGATAGGGAAATTAGAATAACATAGGGGCCCTCAGCCAAAATATCCCAGAAAACTTACTCCTTCTTTCAATAAAATTAACTTAAAGAATACTCCTACCAAGCGCTAAAAATACTTACTAGGTATAAAAATATGAGAGTATTCTAACATGTAGCAGTCCTTAAATTACGGAATAATAAAATAAATAAACTATGTATTAATCCTTTAAACACATGAATAACATATTGAACAACATGAAAGACACAAAACAAGGGAGGAAGAGTCACAGCTTTCTGTCTGCAACCAATTTTTTTCCCTTTTTTTTACCCCACCAAGAAAAAAAAAAGGGCCTGGATGGTCTAGCGGTAACCATCACCCACGGAAGCTTTGTGTTACCCCTGTGCAATAAATTATCTCACTCCTGAGAGAGTGACGAGTCCGGTGTTTGAATCCCAGAAAGCCCAACCTCTGGCCGCTGCCCCTTCCAACCCAGGACAACTACACCTCCCCCTTCAATTGCAAACCCTTTATTAGTTGTCCCCTTACAAAAAAGAATCCTCTCTTTCAATTTCAACACCCGGTACCCATTTACAAACCAACCTGAGAAGTTTAAAAACATTACACCCCCACCATAACTGTCAACAATCTACACTCTATTCCACTGAATATGGCGTGTGCAGAAAGGAATATATAAGAAAGATAAACTTTGAAAGTGTTTATATGTAATATAAGTCTTTAAATAATATTTTACTAGGGTGTTATAACACTTATGTAACAAAATAAAACAGGTTCTAAGCCTGCTACCAAACTTCTGATGGGGAGAAAGCTCCACAGAAGGGTTAACCAGAATGATACATGGTTCTTCCAATAAAATTAAGTAGTATTAATTTTAATTGGGGGGATTTGAGGAATTTTAACTATATAAGATATTTATAAGGAAAAAGGACAGTCCTCCTTACTTACAGGAGAAGATGAGCGCCTTGGTAGCTTATAATAAGTTATAACTGTGGGGGTTAAAATTGATGGGGGAGGTTATCTTCAATTTAGTGAAGGAAACCTCTCCTTAAATAACAAAATAATTACTCTGTCACATCCTTGTTGGCAGAAGTGATCAGAGTAAGATCACCAGGGGGAAGTGATCACCCTGTTCGTGGTCAGATGTGAAATATGATGTCATTTTTAATTAAAATGATCTCATATATATTTCACATTGTCTAAATGTAGTGTGATATGTATTTCAGCATTGTATTATTTATTTCACTAAGAAATACATGTGAATAAATTATATAGGGGTGTGAGCTTGAAAAAGCGCTTGCCCTGGAGGAAAATTGACTTGAAATCGCATGTACTATTGATATAATACATAATACATAAACTATTTACTTAAGTATATATGTAATCTTATAGTATATATTACTATGGGTTATGCTGGGAGTTTCCAGGATTTCTATGGAAAAAGATATACCAATAAATGGTTCTTTATCCATTTATTGCGTGTTTGAAAATTGATTTGCCAAGGATTTTCTTTAATTAAATTTCCTTTATTTTTGATGTAAAACAGGTGAATAATTTATATACGTTTTATTGATATTTTCTGAATGTGGTGATGAGTGTGGCTTGAACACAGACTCTTATGTAAAAGTCAGATATTCATCAGTCTGTTCTTAACTGTTAGACTATTAGGAAATTTTTTGGAATGTTTAAGTCTAATTTCTGTTTTAATCAGAATGTCAAGGTCAAATAAATAAATAAAATAAAATAAATAATAATAAAAATAAAGAATTATCATTTATTCAGCTTGCAGTTTCAAGTGGTACATGTTACATTTAATATCTTGGTGGCTGACAATAACCCTACAGTAGATCAAATTGTCTAGATAACCGCTTACTCACAGAAACTTAGGTCCTCATAACACCAAGTGTGTAAACAATTGTTACAACTTAAAAAAAACTTGTAGTTCAAAACAAATGATATTCATAGTGTGCAATGCCAATGGCAAAATTACACTTTAAAAATAAATACAAACACAATAACCTCTCCCCCCAACCCACACAGAAATCCCTTCCCCCCCCCCCCCCCCCCCCCCCCTCAAAACTTCCAACCCAACCTCTCATGGCAACACATTGATGAGAGACAACATCTTGGTAATCAACAATTTTCAGGATGCGCCCCCCAAACCGGCTGTCTCCCCCCCTTCATTGAGTCTACATACTCTGCTGGTCAAACTGCTGTCAGATCAGTCAAGTCAAGACGTGTCTGGTGCCGTCAAGATTGATGCTCACTTTGTGGATGTCATCTTGGAAATTTCAGCTAGCTCTGACCAAATTATGTGCCAAGTTGAGGCTAACAATGATCAATTTTCTGCGGTATGCATGCGTCTGTCAAACCTTGAAAAACACATCAAGTCAGGATACTTGTCCCCTGCACTGCCAGCATAATTGCCTTGGATGAAGTCATCCCAGTTAAACTGGGATGCACTCAACCAATTTAAACTTGGTTGAAATCAACTGATGAAATATAAATCCAACGGACCCCCCTTGGTTTTATATTTCATTGGTTGAGGTCAACCTAATTCAAATTGGTCGTTTGCATCCTAGTTCAACTGGGATGAACTCAACCTAGGCAATTATGCTGGCAGTGCTGGAGTTATCAAAAAGTCCTTTGCAAATGTGACCACAACAAAGTCAACCCTCAATGCCCCAGTTTTTCAGCCGCCTCCCAATGCAAGCTTGGCGTCCCTGAAACCAAAAATTTTTATCATAAACTCTAATCCAACAAACACAACGTTGAAAGATGTACCAAGACACACATTAGTTCAAAAGGCAAATGAAGTGTTACTGAAGCTGGGAGCCACAGCCAATGGCAAGAATATCACCACTCAAGGGGAAAGAATGCTGCTTTGACAACACTATCTCTTTTAATTTCAATGTTGTGAATATTAATTATAAATTTTTCTGACTCACCTTGATATCCTCAGCCCTATCAAATTCTCTCCTAAAAATTCAATTCTGTCAGCTATTAGTATTTTTTGCCTGCTGATGCCCCCCTCCCTACA
The DNA here is from genome assembly GCA_007896445.1 of Puccinia hordei. NCBI lineage: Eukaryota > Fungi > Basidiomycota > Pucciniomycetes > Pucciniales > Pucciniaceae > Puccinia > Puccinia hordei. The sequence goes on along the minus strand of RDRW01000189.1, from coordinate 188,313 downwards.
TATATAGTCCCCCAAGTGTCTGTATTTTAGGCAGAACTCTTGGATTTTTCCTAGGATAGCTCATAGCTGAGGTTTTGAGCTTTAATATCACCACAAAAACTCTTCATTTTAAAGTATCTACAATCAACTTCTCATCTCAAAGGGAGTTACAATCAGCACAATAGTGGCAATTGAACTAGGATATGGGAGGATTTCAGGGGGGAAAAATCAGTTAATTTTGCTTGTTTACTATGTGAGAAGTGGAAAATTAAATTTTGGCACATTGGATTCCATTTTTCATATATATCCCATTTGGCATTCAGTTTAACCAATGGTTTGATTTGTTCTATCCATTTTGGGCCAGCAATAATCAAAGTATCAATAGTATGTGTTATAGTAGGTAATTTTAGCTACATCCTTTTACCAGTAGCATTTTTCAGTCTTACACTGCCAGCAGAATTGGATCAGATTTTTTTTTCATCTGGAATTAAATCAGGGAAAAATATAAAACATTTTATAAGATCAGTTTGAAATAATTTCACATTTTTTCTATCCGATATAATTATTTTGCCCTGGGAAATTAAATCAGATGGGAAAAATTTGGGAGAATTGAATCAGACAGGAATAGTCTGATGTTATTTCAGATTGATCTGATACAACATCAGACTTTCTTTTTTCGTCCTGATGCAATACCAGATGACAAATTGTGATACAATTTATCTTGAAGTTTGAACTGATTTTTGTGAAGTGGAACTAGAAATATGCTATCAATTCTTTTGGAGTTTTTCTTGGCCAAAATTGCCACTAAAATGAATGTTTTGGTAGTTTATATTTAGAACTACACAACACATGTGGTATCATTTTTAGGGAAATATTTGTGTCTGATAAAGCTATGATAGCAATAATCATACTACTATTCTCAGAAGATAGGATGTAATGAGCTTATTAAACCTTAGTTGATCTCAAACAATAAAGTAGAAATCAAAGACACCTCCCCTGGATTTATTCTGCATCAATTGAGATCAACCAATTTTCACTTGGTTGAGTGCATCTCAGTTTAAGTTGGATAAACTTAAACTGTCCAATTATGCTTGCAGGGAAATATGAACTATTGAATATGACCAAATCCACCCTAGTTTAATTGACAGCTGGTTTGAAAGAAATCTCCTTTTCCAAAACCTTTTGGTACTTTGCCCACACCGTTTCAAAACCCCCATGTTAAAACTTTTGCTTTCTAACTGTAGATTTCTCATATTTGATACCCCCATTTATCATATACAAGAAATATAAAATTAAAAAACAGACAATTATCCACACATAAAGTTTGTCCTCAGTGGGTTTTAAAAGGGGGTAGGTGAATAAACAACAAGTATTGAAAATGGTGAACTTTTCAAACCTGTCAATTACCTCATGGTAAATTTGGACATGTGTACTAATCAATTCATATGAAATATCCGCATTGGGGTATCCAATATAAAAAATCTCCTATGCTCTTGATTTTTTTATATATATTGTATTATTTCTGAACTTCAAGGATTTTTGTTGCTTCTTGACCAGGTTGGTTCACATTCATGGATTTGGAAGAAGAAACCTGCAGCAATTCAAGCTTGATCCTCTGGGTTCTTGACACCTTTCACCAACTTTCCAGAAATGCAATGAACCACTTGACTCTGATTCAGACTGGCACAAAAGCAAGACATCTGCCCTGTCAGTGTTACTTGGAAATACAAATTGCATCATGAATATAGTGAAATCTGAATCCAAGTGCCCAATCACTCTGCATGGGAAGGGTCTAGAATCTTGTGAAAGGGCAACCTTTACTTCCCAGGGCTCTTCATTTCATGTCAGGGTAACCTGATCTGCTTTGAATTCCAAAAATGATCACTTGTGTCTGGAGTTCTGCTTTTCAATTTCACAACTCTTCTGATAACTGTCTGTTGGATAAATGCTTGAACACAGCCATTCAAGCAGACAATTCCTGCGGTGTTTCATCACACATTTTTTGCATGTGGTTGTTGTGCGGCGTGCTAAATTCAATTCATTTTGCACTTGTATTCAAGACATTTTACGTTGGCGCATGAAGCAATTTGGCACATGAAGTAATTATGATTACATACTACATAGATTATAAAATATAAGCATATACACATTGTAGATACTTGTATCAGATTTTACATTCCTCTAAAAGCCTCCTCCCTGGGATGCCGGTGATACCCTCTTTTCCTCACTCTCATTATTCATCTCATCACCGGCATCCTAGGCACAGCCTAACAGTAATATGGTGGATGAATTAATTTGGCACATGAACAATAGATGAAAATTTGGCTCACTTTGGAGTACAGAACCAAGATCTGTTTCTAGGGTACTGCTTTGCTATTTGACATGGTGGCTCACAGTTGTGGGTCCAGGCCTACACGTGCCTCATCAGGCCTTTCAGAGCGCTACATAACGTAGGACGAGATCCTCGTTTTAACTCGAGGATCTACTTCGAAGCTTTTTCGGTGGCAAGCTGAAGTTAAGCAAGGTCCCGAGATGTACATTGATTGTCATGGACTCGAGAGATTATTTTAGGTCTGCATCGAAGTTTTCTGGTAGCGAGCCGGAGTAAGCAAGGCTCCGAGATTTAAATACTTGACACATCATAACTGTCTCAGTGAACGAGGTCCTCGTTCTGACTCAAGGTGTGATTTTGCATCTGCTATATTATCTGCCCGAAAAGCGGAGTGAGGGAGGCTGCAAGAGTTAGTTTTATCAATGCAGTCAGTTAGAGGAGCTGTAAAGTTGGCTTTGAACTGCAATTCAACGGCTTCCTTGATCTTGATGCCACACAGCAGGGAGAAGAGCTTACGTAACTTGATACTTTCTTTGACTTATAGCGAAAAACGTGATAAAATCTTCCGTCTAATTGTGGCCTGAATCCAGCATATCCCAACCAACGTTAGCTTCACAAACAAGTCTGTGACAATTTCAAAATGCTTTTTCGATTAATTCTTCACCTCTTGGTTAAGCCTGATCTCCCTGCTTGAAGCTTTGACATGGCATGCAGTGGGGGTTATTTGGCACTAACAGCCTCTCATCTCGTTGAATAGCTTTTGATGGGATGCAATTCCATGGATTCACTTGAAAATGTAGCTGGTCGTTCGAAAAATCCAACTTCCTGGTTAGAAATATCATCCTCCTTAGCGGCAACCCGTTCAAACGAGGCAAGAAACGGCATCGAGTATCTCATGGAAGAGTCGACTTTGGTCGACCCAGATCGTTCTCTTCTGGATGGGCATCTTGACTCACTTCACTTGGTGGGTTATCTGTCAAAATTAAACCTTCTTGAAAAGTGTGGCTCTGTTAATGATTTTGATGGCCTCAGAGTAAGCAATCCAACTCACCAAACATCGAGCTGCGCAATAGAGTGTCCGGAAAGATTCAGTCTATATTCAATAGTAAACCCTTTTCTCCAGAAACCAATTCAAAGCAAATTGTACAGCAGGGAATTTCTTGTGATGCAGAAAGCTGCAAGAAACATGTAAACTATCGCAAGGCTCAAGATAAACTCAATACAAGTAATCCCAACTTCCATACCCTTAATTACAAAGCAGGTGAGCACCAACATTTTTAATGTTATATAACATGAAGTTAGAAACAATTCTTTTTTTAAAAAAAAACAAAAACCATTATTTGACATACAGGAAGCATAGATTCTATCTTTGGGGCTGGCTCTGATAAACAAGCAGATTTCAAGGATTTCCAATATGAAAAACTTGAACTACAAACTTTGGAAAACTTGAGAAGTATAAAAAAATCACTGATCCATTTGTTCATATTATTCCATATTCTTATAGGAATTATGTGTTTTGTTTTAATACATAATATCTGAGAAGGAATTCAAAGCAAAAAGCATCACAATTTTGTTAAAAAACTGCCTTTTTATGTTTTTGTATATTTTTCACCTGTCCAATTAATGTTCCATCTATGAACATTTTTGGAAATACAATGTTTTTTTATGATTCCTTTCTTTGAAATATTATGGTTTTATAAATTGATTGATCTACTCTATTGGTTTCCCCTAAAAAGCATGTCCCAATCAGATTTGGGTTTGTGCTAAATTTGGCTGGTCCACCACATTAATTTAGTGATCAAGCAGCAAGAATCAACACTCACCACAGGTTTGTTAATTTTGTCATGCTCTTTGATTCCAAGGGCTAATATCTTTCTGGCTGTGAAACCTGCAAATTATAAAAAAGTATGTATTTTTTTTATTTGTTTATTAATATAACAGATATAATAATTTTTTAGGAGGGGCCTGAAAGCAGGGGCGGTTTAGTTCCCTCAAATGGTAATTTATGACCTTAATAAACTGGGGCCTGCAAGAAGGGGTTTTTTAGATCCCAGTGATGATAGTGGTTGAAAAGGGCTGCAACTCCTGAATGGAAAAGACTTACTGTGATCTTTAAGGGGAGGAGGGGGGACTTTTAAGAGGATAACTGGACAGCTTGAGGGAGTTGGAAAGGTGGTTTGGAAGCTGTGCAGGGTTGGAGTAGAGAGAAAATATGCTTTTAGTATTGAGGACTGACTTACTGGACAGGAAACTAGTAGGTAAAACTGGTGGAATGCTGGTTGTAAATTTCAGCTTGCAGCTACTAGCTTTCAGAGACAACCTGACTAGAACAAAAGAAACAATATGAATGAACCACTTGACAAATATAAGATATAAAAGACAGAGAAATTAATACACAACTAATGATGTGTAATAAATTAATAATAATAATCTAAGATAACATAAAATAGTAAAATTTAACTAATTGAGGCATCATTACATTTAAATAAAGTAATTGAAAAATAAAACAAACATATATACTTAAGAAAGTCCCCCTCCTCTCCCCAAACCATGCAGTAAGTCTTGTTCTATTAGGAGTTGTGGCCCTTTCATAGCCACTTTATTCTCTGGGGACTACACACTCCTGCTTGAAGGCCCCTCCCAGCAAATACATAATGTTTTAAATATTGATATAAAAGATTTAAAACTTTGTGAATATATCTTATGTAATATCTTTATTCCTTGGGCCTTGTGTATCTAGAAGGATACCAGTCCTTGGCATCACAGAGCATGATAGTAAATGTGTAAGCCTTAGAGAAAATAAAGATGTCCTAAAACTACAGCTAGTCCAATAATTATTGCCCTAAAGATTTCAAATAAATTAAAGACCCCTAGAGAAGGGGAGATAGAGCCTTGTAGCTTATGCAATAATGGATAGCCCATAAGAAGCAAGACACATACGTTATAATATGTGAGAATTATAGGATAATTCAATGCAAAAAAATGGCTTAAATGCCTGCAGTTGAAATCCAGCATGCTCCAACCAAGCTGCCAGTGTATCTCCACCTGTATACATATGTATTGTTTTTGGCACAGTCACTGTTCAATATGCATAGTGACTGTCAGCCCTAGAGATACTCCAGAGTATCCTAAGCACTGACTAAACTGCAAAATACAATAGAAATAATGTATTACTAATGTAAATAATAACATATCATAAAATATTATTATATCAATCAACTCAGAATGTAAAATTAAGTGGGGTAGCTCACTCAAACCACCACTAAATTCCTACTCCTTCTAGTACTTTATCATATGATAAAGATACTTTAAGAAAAAGGGAATAAAAGTATAAATTATTGATTAAGAAATTATTGTCATAAAAGCTGAGAGACAATAAACTTATTTGCATAAATATAATAATAAATAAATTATGCTTATAAGAAAGAAATTACCTAAGTGCGTGGTAATTTCCCAGTATTGTTCTATTAAATGAATTGGCCCATGATGTGATTGGTTATACATACATGTCATGAGGTCATGGGGACATAGAAAATACTATGCTCAATTCAATACAATTCCCATTAAATCATGGTACATTTGAATTGTAATACATTAGAGCAGAATTTAGAATAACATTCTAGAACCTTCCTCAAGGAATCTCTAGAATATAAAAGGAGGCCATTTCTGGCCTAGGATTGGTTCCTCAGCATATTCCCCCAGTACCATATTTGTAAGTACTCTGAATATTCTCCTCCTACTTTTAGAGTAGTGTTATCCCCTTTATCCAACCCACCTTATTTACTGGACTAGTTATCAAGCTATCTTAGAACATCCCCATCTTAGACCTTGGACTATTCCTTAGAAAGCAGTTGCTGCAAGACTACCACCTCTGACAGTAGCCAATCAGCTCAAGTGCTTGCCAGCTGCTTAGTAACAATTTATATTGTTACACTCTCAAAAAGACAGAAAGATAGCCAAACCTATATGGTTAGCTGTTAGTCTTCTCCTGATTGACTTATTTGTATATCAAAGGGACAATTACAAAGGAGTTTTAGGTTATCCTCTGTGCATAGTTTGGACACTATAGAGAGAATAAGACTTGTGATTATTCTGATAACCTTTCAGCACAGTGATAGTACCTGGCTTTTTTATAAACATTAAGCCAGTGTTTCATACACATAGCTGACAGTGACTGTCTAAGAAGAAGACATAACCCATATATGATACTGTAACACATACTACAACAGTACAAATGAATGGTTTCTGCATTGAGAGAAGTGGCTATTCCAGATTGAGAATACCAAGCCACTTTTTTCAATACTAAGCCCCAAATACCATGTGGCAGATTAATTACAGAACACATATCCCCCCCAGTTGAGGAGGTTATATAACCTCCTAAACCGGAGGGATTCCCTCTGGTTGAAGAGGGGTTGCATTGTATAGCCTCTTCAACCGGAGGGAATCCCTCCGTTTGAAGGGGTTATAAAACCTCTTCAACCGGAGGGAATCCCTCCGGTCAAAGGGTTTATACAACCTCTTCAACCAGAGGGAATAAGCCTATATACTGCTAAAAGCACAAATGTTAATTCAACATGGAGGTTGAAAATTACACATGTAATTGTACAGGGAAGAACTCACCCAGCCAAGTACTATATAAAGATTACTTTGAGATGAAGGAAAGAAAATACATATAAACATACCTACTTACTACCTTTTTGGTTTTTCACCCAGATTTCTAAGTCATCACCTAGAATTAGATTCTTATTGCTGCCTTAATAAATTCTTGAAGTAATATTCTAGCTAGTATTCAGCAACATTTCTTAAATTATCATGCCACCAACAATTGCCCTTAAACAAAGGAAGAGAATCTGACCTCCCTTTTTTGGCTAAACAAACCCTCTTACCCTTAAATTGCCTTTGTTGCAGAAATATTTTTAGGTTGGAGGTTTTCTTCAGACAACTAGCTCCTTTTATCATAAATTTGAGCCTTGAGTTTCATAATACTTGTTGCTGTTGGCTTCTACATAGCCTTTTTCCTTTTTTCATGTTGTCACCAAAGATAACCAGGCTCAAAATTGATAAGTTTTGAGACATTCAGGCATGAGGATCCAGACAGTGATATGTAGATGTGAATGGGTAAAGAAAGCTATGAAGTAGTGATTTGTTGATAAATCTTCAAGCTCAAGAGGAATTGGTAAATCCAATGAGGTTATTATTATCTTATCTTCTGAAATCCTGGGGATACAGAGAGGTCAGATCATACAAATTTACATGAGGCTTTCTTAGGCTACACAGAATCTAGATATAACTTCTAAAGTATAAAGAAAACTTAGAATATTGTTTTAGATTCTGAATCTACATGTAAATTAACCTAGGGTATCTCCGCAAAAGTACCCCATAATTATTACTCCTTCATATCCCTTCACAAGGCCGTCAAGTTTTCATATGACTTAAAAATCTACATAACCTTAAATATATGCTAGTAGACTATGTAATTGAGGTTAATAGAGTTCGGGTATGATGAATAAATAAGGTTTACATCATCATTTCCATAGTTACATGTACCTTGCACCTGTAATAAAATCCATAACCAACACCGCGGCCATGCTTTTCCTACTAAGGCCAAGATAGCCCAATTTGTTGGTTGTAAATAGAATACTGGTCCAAAAAGATGGAAGACACAAACGTAATCACCATACTGGGAACATTAAACCACTTTGGGCCTTTTGAAACATGTAACTACGCCCTACTGTAACCAAACCAGTTATACAGGTAACTAGGGCTTAGTAGAAGACTAGACCAGGCAAAACAGAGCTTCTTCTTCGCCCCCAAGAGCCCAGAATGGATATATAAACAGCCCTTCCTTCCCACAAAATGATATCCCCATCTTCAGTTACATTTACCAGCTTTTACCCACCATATCAACCAGCCTTATAGCCTGTTATATAGTTAGTTGTTACTTGTTTTATACCTGAAGTTAATTCAACAACCCTTTAACCTTTATCAGCACTCAACAACCACCTGTTACTCAACCTTGTGAGCGCTTCTGGACCACCTAGAACTCCCTGCAGAATCCCTGACAGGAAATAGAACCAGTAAGTCTATTTCCTCCATTCCTTCAGTAGTTATTGTCTAGGTGTACTCCTTGTTCAAAGGACTATTCTTCAGGTAACCAAAGTACCCCCTGTTCGCTCAGGTCCTGAATATTTCAGAGGGCACAGTAAATACCCCTGCAACTCAGGCCCCTCTGTTAATAAAAACTTTATAGTTTTTTTATATCTTTTCACCTCTTTTACCCACCTTTTCACTGCACAACCTGCAGCTGTTTTCACCTTGCACCCTGTGTAGCTAAAAGAATCCAGTTCTTGGCATCACAGAGGCTGACACAAAACTTATCAACAGATGGCTGTATACTCTGTGGATCAAGTTCACCAGTCTACTACTGGGAGCCTCTGGTCAATTCCAGTAAACCTCTATCAAGTGGATTCATAACCTCCCTGGAGTAACCCACTTCTGACAGTAGATACAATAAATCTGGGTAATCAAAACAAAGGGGAAGAAAGAACTTCTTAAATGCCTTTCTGGGCCTTATAGAGCAAAACAAAAGATGTGTTTTTGGCTATAGGAATGCTAGAAGGAAGGAGTTAAGATTATTAAAAATAATATGTAATTTATCAAATTTCTCCTACATGTACAGGATTTCAATAATTAGTACATTCTTTTAATCCATTTATGAGATCATCAGGAGGTTCTTCAGAAGCTACTTTTTTAACACATGTCATGTAGGTATCTTGTGATTAATAAATGTCGGAATTAATGATCAAATTTCTATATAAATGTTCTGTTTAGTATAAATTTTATTACAAACAAGCACTTTTATTTTCCTTGGGAATTCCTAGGATTACTTGCAGTTTTTGGTGCTTCCAAAGCCCTCCATCCAACATCTGTCATGCAGCTATCCTGGAAAATAATAAATGTATTCATTTGTTCCTTTATTTTACAGTGGGTATGTCATTTCTATTTTAATTGAGCAGGTAAGCCTCCACTTCTTGGAGGTACTCAAGGATTATTTCATTCGTTCTCTTTTTTGTTATTCATGTATTATAATATTAGTTAGTTTATACATGATGTGTTTGTATTAGTTGACAATACTACCTTACTCTAGACAGCATGATATTTGTGCCAAATGCTATTTAATACATTGTTTATGGTTTTATGGGATAGTTACATAAACTAATAAACTTATTATGCCTTATTTTATGGGGCTCTAAATACTAGCATAGCTATATATTACATACATTTATACCTGGTCAGTAGTCTAGGGCTTAGTAGGAGAATTCTTTCAGTATACATTTATACCTGGTCAGTAGTCTAGTGCTTAGTAGGAGAATTCTTTCAGTATACATTTATACCTGGTCAGTAGTCTAGTGCTTAGTAGGAGAATTGTTTCAGTTGATTCCATCAATAGAAGAAATAGGTTTTCTAGGGTAGTTTTGCTTAGGTAACCTAGTTTATTGTACATGATCCTTCAGACTATGTAGTAACATTCCTACTTATCTGAAAGGTGAATGAGATATCAATCAGTTTGTGTTTTTATTTGTTTGGTTACTATGTAAAAATGCCTCTGATGGTTCTATATTATCCTTATGAGTTGATTTATATTATTATTATACATTTTTACCTATTGAATAATGTCACTTTATTTCATACTTATTTTATTAGTATTTATTATATTATTTGTTATTGATTATTTTTCTAGTCATGTTGTCTCTGAAATACTAGCAAACTGAAAAGGTTGAAGGATCAGTCCAAAGCTGCTAGAGGGATGGCAAATCTAGTAGACCTTGCAAAACTTGGAGCTTTTGAAACCCCAGGAAAAACTTGTGGAAACTCCAATCACTTGATGAAATAAGCTTTGGTTTGAGCCCCCCCTCTTATATTCTTTGTTTACTTCTCCCCAGCTCATCACAGATCTTCAACCTTGTACCCACTGAGGTAGGCTAAAGAATTCAGTTCATTTCCATCTTTTGTATATACAGGGATACTTGAACTTTAGTATACAGAGCTAGCAATAACAATATCCAATTCTGTTTTGGAATCTCTCTTCAGGCTTTTGAGCATGTTGATTGGCCCCTCCCATCAGAGAGATGTGAAGAGCCAAAACAGGGATCTTACACCACATAAGTTGGAGCTGGGATACCAAGCTCATAGGCAGTGGCCCTGATCACTTGTACACAAGTGATGTAGCAAAGTGCAAAGGCCCTTGTACTTTCTGATGTCACTTGTAGACCAGTGATCATTCATTTTGCCTTGTGTGAATGCCAAAACTGGTGCATAGTACGCCCATGTTTCCCTTAGTTAGGCTTGGTGTTTTAGTACCTCGATCAGGAAAGGAGGGAGGGAATCAGTTAATTGAGTTTCAGGTTGACTAAGCTGGATTGAACAAGATTACTCTCCACTCAAGTAGTAAAATTGATTATTGGTCTCCAGCTTCTGTTGATAGGTGCTGAGACATGTCAGGACGACTGGGTGTTAATCAAAGACAAACAGATGTAAGCTTCTGTTCCTCAAAAAGGTCTCTAGAACCATCTAGGCCTGTATGAACCAGAGAGAGATGCACAGCGAGTGCGGACTTGACCCCTCTTTTGCCTGAATGAGGTCATGCATACTACATGCCAAGGAAACTGCGATTTATCGAAACTTTGTATAGGCAGTAAACAAAGACACACATTCATTTAGAAGCAATTCTGAATACCGGTGAGAGATTGACGAGCCTGTAGCTTATAGAAAACTAGAAGTACGTTGCTTGCTCCGGAAGACCTGTTTTTTTATCTTTTTTTTCTCTGTCTTTTTCTTGTTGCTGAACATTTAGTAGTAGTTTCCAATGAGATATTCACTCGATTACATGTGATGATATGTGTATCTGATTAACTCTTCGTGGGAAGTGGCGTTGTCATGTAGATCCGAAGCTCGAGTGTTGGGCCAGGTTGCATGGGTGATTGAGGCGTTGTTGCAACTTGCAAGAGTGCTCGATCGATGAAACCAGTTGTGTCGAGAATTTGTTTGCTGCGATCGTTGAGGTAGCCACGTGGAGACTGGAAGCTCTATTGGGTCAGGGTGATGTCACGGTGGCTGTCAGGAGCCTGTAACAGGCCGAGGTAGTTCAGCTGTCCTCCACCGTCCCTGTTCCTCTTGACCAGACCAAGTCGAATTTAGATAATCTTCCCAGTTTTCTTGCTACTATCCGCTTCCATTATCTCCTTCGACTCGAACACATCCACATAGTTGGCATCATTAAGCATATCGACACGATGACTGCAGTCCATCCTCCATTCCGGACCAAGTCCTTGCTCCTACTGGCCGTCATCTCTCTTCTCGCCCGGATGGCCTACTCTGATAGTTCGCCATCATCCTCATCCGAACTACCCACCTCGCAACTGCTCACCAAGGCCAACACACTCTTAGCGACTGGCCAAGCCTCTAAGGCACTTGAACTCTACGAACTCGTCCTCGAGCGAGACCCAGATGACTATCTCACCCTGTACAAGAAGGCAACCACCCAGATGAGTCTTGGCCAAAACCATCACGCCTCTCAGTCCTTGCAGAAAGTTTTAAGTCTCAAGGACTTCGATAAAGCTCAGATCCAGCTGGCCAAGATCCATCTCAAATCGGGTGATTATGATGCCTGCCAAACCGAACTAGACTCCTTCCGAAAGACCCACGACAAGTCCTCAGTCGATTTCTCCTCACTCGAACAGGATCTTAAGTTGGCCCAAAAACATCTCAAAAGTGCTCGATCGAATATCAAGGCTAAAAACTACTCCAAGTGTGTTGAGGAGGCTTCTGCGGCTATCAAGATCAGCCCACAGAGTCCCAGCTTGCGTCAGTTGAGATCGGACTGCCATTTCATGCAAGGCCATGTCCAAGAGGCTACTGGCGATCTCAAGTAAGTACAGGATGTATCTATGACGATTTCAAACAACTAACACCCCTGTCCATTCCCAGCCATGTTACACATCTGTCACCCAACAGCCCAGTAGCCGCCCTTCGACTATCTTTCCTGACGTACTTTTTCCTAGCCCAACCACTCGAGCAGTCGATGAAGCCAATCAAGAAATGCTTGCACTCGGACCCGGAATCGAAGGCTTGCAAGAAAGCGTTCAGACAACTTAAGGCCCTCGAGAAAGAGTTCGCCAAGGTCCGTAACTTTAGCAACTCAAACGGACATCGATCGACGATCAAGCTGTTAATTTCAAAAGGAAGCGAGGCCGAGGGCTTGATTGAGAAAACTAGAGCCATCATCAAAGAGGCTCAGCTGGCAGACCTTAAATCAGGCATCGACGAACCGTTAATCTCTGCAGATGTCGAAGACGTCGAAAGGCTATCGAAACTCTTGACGTCCCTGTACTCATTTGGATGTAAGGCTTATGTGGGTCTCAACGAACTCAAAAATTCGCAGTCGATTTGTGAAACTTTGCATGCTAGGGACGAGCACGACATCTGGGGAGTGATCAGCAAAGCTGAAACTCTCATGGCTAACGAAGACTGGGAACAGGCCGTCAACCTGCTCAAGGAGGCCTACAACGAGAATGAAGACGAAGACGAGATCTCTAGCCGATTGAGAAAAGCTCAGAAAGGCCTCAAGATCTCCAAACAGAAAGATTATTATAAGGTCTTGGGTGTGTCCAAAAACGCGGACGAACGCACCCTCAAGAAGGCTTATCGTAAAGCTACCCTCAAGGCCCATCCTGTTTGTGCCTCCTTCTTTTCTCCTATTTTTTCTTATACTCACATCTGCCTTGTTCTCGAAACAGGATAAAGGCGGCTCTCAAGCTAAAATGACGGCGCTCAACGAAGCTTACGTAAGTTATGCTGGCCCATTAGGATATATGAAAAGATTTCTGATTATAATTGGACATCTAAATAATCACGCAGGAGGTACTTTCCAACCCTGAGTTACGAGCGCGCTACGACAACGGTGAGTGACTTGTAGACCCACACCTTTTTTTGTGAGAGTGACGGAGAGTTAGACAACTAACTTGCATTTTTCTTCAATACACCAGGCGATGATCCTAATGATCCGATGTCAGGACAACACGGTAACCCATTCGGCGGAGGCGGCGGGAACCCCATATTTCAACAGTTCTTCCAACAAGCTCGCTCTGGTGGTGGTGGTGGTGGCAATCCATTCGGTGGCCAGTTCCCTGGCGGTGGCAGCGGTCAAACTTTCAGCTTCAAATTCGGATAGACATCCATCCTCTATTTTTTATTATTATAGATTTGGCAGATCTTTTTTGTCCGTTGTTTGCTCGCCTTGTATGGTCGGCTTCTCTCCACCCCCCCTTCCCAAAAAAAATGCTTGTCTGCACTAGATTTGTTTTGATTGTATTATACCCCCTCTTTTGATCAGGAACCTAACCCATTCCATTTTCCCTCACTCTTCATCAATACATGTGTATTTGGAATCTTTCATTCATTTGAATAGGAGGGAAAGGTTCCAAAGAACATATCAGTCAGAGGGAAGGATTGTTCCTTTCAATAATTCCCTTGTGCTGCTTGCATGGTTTGGCTTCTTGTGAAGAAATGATAATTTTTTGACTGGATTTTTTTTTCTAGCTCCAATCTGTTATTTAAACTAGGATACACTCACATCCAATTTATATGATGCCACCAAGTTGAACTTGTTTGATGAGTGTCTCCTAGTTTAACTGTGATACCCCTATCCAATCATTCTGTAAGTGTTTTCAAAAAAACAATCCTGATAATCAAAATGAACTAGAAAATAAAAAAGTTCAAAAAAAGTTTTTTTTTTCTTTTTTTTTTTTTTTGGGGGGGGGGGGGGTCTGCAAAGCTTCATTCATGACTACTTTCTCTCTCAAAAAAAATAAATTATTGTGTTTTTACAAATGCTTTGACTGATTTGCATCAAGATTAGTTAAAATCTGTCAAAAAAAATAAATCTTTCTTTGGCTTGATAAGCTAACTTTATCAAGACAGTGCCCCACTTGTGTGCTCAATAGTACTTGACAACTGTTGAATTGCTAGGATCCTTGATAGAGGTCCATAAATTTATGGACCTCTATGGAGCTCAATAAGGTAAGAGCATCTCCAGCAGAGATGGGATCTACCCAAGTTGCTTTAGCAGGCCAAGGGGTGTTTCACAGATCTGTCTCAGATCTTTCATCCCCTGTGCCACAGCAGACTGGCAATAGGGCCGGGTGGATAGCCATCAATCCAACCCAGACCGACCATCTACGGCTCACCGACCGCCGACCCGGCTACCAATACCTACCCGCAGATACACATCAACACCGTCAAAAACAGGATGAAAGCTTTTGAGCTGTTGAATTTCATGGACAACAATGATGATTGTCTTGCATACAAGATTGGCAAACAAGTCCTTTCACGCGACCGGGTCCATCCAAGAGGGGGTTCTACCTTTGGACAGATGACATACAATTGAGGCCGACTGCAAGCAGACAGGCAACTCCATGCAGATTATTTTTCTGAAAACCCAACATATTCAGAGGAATTTTTCCGCCGCCGGTTTTGAATGCACCAACCATTGTTCCTCTGAATCCTCCAAGTGGTTGTGGAATACAATGAATATTTTGTGCAAAAGCGCAACACTGCAGGACAACTTGGGTTTTTGCCTCATCAAAAGATCACCGCTGTGCTCAGAATGCTTGCATACGCTGCAAGCGCTTATTCACTTGATGAATACATTAGAATGGGTAAGTTTTTTCCTTTTCAGTTTTTGTTGCAAGTCTGCTTAAAACTGATGAAAAGCTGTTATTGCTTTAAAAATTAAGGTGAAAGCACGGCTCTAGAATGTTTGAAGAGATTCTGCCAAGCTGTGGTTGGTGTGTTCTCCAAAGAACATCTAATTTGTACCCCAAATGAGGCAGACTTGGCTTGGCTCCTTAAAATTGGCAAGATACGTGGTTTTCCTGGAATGCTAGGGTCTATTGACTGCATGCATTGGACTTGGAAGAATATTCCAACAGCTTATGGCAGTCAGTATATTGGTAAAGAGAAAGAGCCAACTGTAATCTTGGAAGCAGTAGCATCATACAACACCTGGATTTGGCTTGCTTTCTTTGGCTTGACCGGATGTCAGCCTGCTACTAATTCAGAGACATGCTGACCATAGAAAATTATACCAATATACAACTTATATTCTTATTCTCACGGAATGCACACCTTACGTCTTTTGTTTTGAAAGAAATTATTAAAACAAAACATATAACACAGAATCTAGATATAACTTCTAAATTATAAAGAAAACTTAGAATATTAATTCATATTCTGAATCTACATGTAAATTAACCTAGGGTAGCTCAGCAAAAGTACCCCGTAATTATTACTCCTTCATATCCCTTCACAAGGCCGTCAAGTTTTCATATGACTTAAAAATCTACATAACCTTAAATATATGCTAGTAGACTATGTAATTAAGGTTAATAGAGTTCAGGTATGATGCATAAATAAGGTTTACATCATCATTTCCATAGTTACATGTACCTGGCACCTGTAATAAAAGCCACAACCAACGCTGCGGCCGCACTTTTCCTACTAAGGCCAAGATAGCCCAATTGGTTGGTTGTAAATAGACTACTGGTCCAAAAGGAAGGAAGAAACAAAAGTATTCACCTTACTGGGAACATTAAACCACTTTGGGCCTTTTGAAACATGTAACTAAGCCCTACTGTAACCAATCCAGTTATACAGGTAACTAGGGCTTAGTAAAAGACTAGACCAGGAAAAACTGAGCTTCTGCTTTGCCCCCAAGATCCCAGAATGGATATATAAACAGCCCTTCCTTCCCACGAAATGATATCCCCATCTTCACTTACATTTACTGTCAGCCTCAGTGATGCCAAAGACTGGAATCTTTCCAGCTACACTGGGTGCAAGTAAAAAACAGGTGGCAACACAAGGGTATGTGTCAAGGGGAAATGGGTAATGGTTGATTTAAAAGAAAAGGTTTTAATAAAAACAATAAAGTTTTTATTAAGGGAGGGGCCTGAGTTACAGGGGTTGTTTATTGTGCCCTCCAACTTTCTGGTCTTTTTGGTAAAAGAGTATGCCCAGACAGTAGTATACTACTGAAGTATATAAGGAAATAAGACTCACTAGTTTATTTCCAAGAAAGATAACTTCAGGAGGAGTATGACTGGTCTTGAGGCGCTCAAATAACTGGGTAACAGGTTGGTGATGAGTGCTGATAAAGTTGAAAGGTTGTTGGATGAACTTCAAGTATAAAACAAGCAAAAACTGGAGGTAACTAGGGCTTAGTAGAAGACTAGACCAGGTAAAACAGAGCTTCTGCTTCGCCCCCAAGAGCCCAGAATGGATATATAAACAGCCCTTCCTTCCCACGAAATGATATCCCCATCTTCACTTACATTTACCAGCTTTTACCCACCATATCAACCAGTCTTATAGCCTGTTATATAGTGTATAACTGGTTTGGTTACGGTAGGGCTTAGTTACATGTTTCAAAAGGCCCAAAGTGGTTTAATGTTCTCATAAAGGTGAATACTTTCGTTTCTTCCTTCCTTTTGGACCAGTAGTGCTTGGCCTTAGTAGGAAAAGTATGGCCGCGGCGTTGGTTGTGGCTTTTATTACAGGTGCCAGGTACATGTAACTATGGAAATTATGATTTCAAACTTATTTATGCATCATACCCGAGCTCTATTAACCTTAATCACATAGTCTACTAGCATATATTCAAGGTTATGTAGATCTTTAAGTCATATAAAACCTTGAAGGCCTTGTGAAGGGATATGAAGGAGTAATAATTAAGGGGTACTTTTGCTGAGCTACCCTAGGTTAATTTACGTGTAGATTCAGAATCTGAAAAAATATTCTAAGTTTTCTTTCTACTTTAGAAGTTATAACTAGATTCTGTGTTATATGTTTTGTTTTTAATTATTTCTTTCAAAACAAAAGACGTAAGGTGTGCATTCTTTTGAGACTAAGAATATAAGTTGTATATTGATATAATTTGCTATGGTCAGGTTGTCTCTGAATTAGTAGCAGGCTGACATTTACTAGCTTTCACCCACCATATCAACCAGTCTTATAGCCTGTTATATAGTCCAGTTTTTGCTTGTTTTATACTTGAAGTTCATCCAACAACCTTTCAACTTTATCAGCACTCATCACCAACCTGTTACCCAGTTATTTGAGCGCCTCAAGACCAGTCATACTCCTCCTGAAGTTATCTTTCTTGGAAATAAACTAGTGAGTCTTATTTCCTTATATACTTCAGTAGTATACTACTGTCTGGGCATACTCTTTTACCAAAAAGACCAGAAAGTTGGAGGGCACAATAAACAACCCCTGTAACTCAGGCCCCTGCCTTAATAAAAACTTTATTTTTTGTATTAAAACCTTTTCCTTTAACTCAACCATTACCCATTTCCCCTTGACACATACCCTTGTGTTACCACCTGTTTTTTGCTTCCAACCAGTGTAGCTAGAAAGATTCAAGTCTTTGGCATCACTGAGGCTGACACCGGAACTCTCAATGACATCAACATACTAGATTGATCTCCTCTTTTCAAGCACTTCCAGGACGGTACTCTCCCTCCAATAAAGTTTACGGTCAATTCAAACAAGTACACAATGCCATATTATCTTTCCAACTCCATTTATCCAAAGTGGGCAACATTGATTTAAACAATTAGCTACCCAGCTGATGAAAAAGAAAGAAAATTTTCCAAACATCCAGAAGCTTGTTGTAAAGATGTCAAGAGGGCGTTTGGAATTCTACAGGCTTGATGGTCTATAATCAAGCAGCCAACTTGCTTATGGGAACATGAGGACCTTTCTTACATAATGAAAGCTTTCATTCTGATGCACAAGATGATTGTTGAGGACAAACGGGATTCACACCTTCATGGAAATCTTGAATACAATCAACACGGTGTGGTATTCCAAACCCTGTTTCAAGTATCAGGCAGGATTATATTCTTTCATTATTTTTCAGAAGATAAAATAGTAGCAATATAAATGCATAATTGAAATCTAGGGTAAATTTAATCTATAAGTCACCCATTTATGTTAGGGTTTTGCATGGCTAAATCAAAAGTTATACAGTTACAAAGAATTAGAGTAAATAATAAGTACATAGTATATATATAGAAGTAGTATGTAGTTTAGTGTTAGGTCACATGACGCAGCACATGATCTGTGGCACAGTCTAAGTACATACTCTCACCAGCAGAAATAGCTCACTTTAGGTCACAAGACGCAGCACATGATCTATGACACAGCTTAAGTACATAACCTCACCAGCAGAAATAGCTCACTTTAGGTCACAAGACGCAGCACATGATCTATGACACAGCTTAAGTACATAACCTCACCAGCAGAAATAGCTCACTTTATGCACTCCATGCATAAAGGCAGTGTAGAACAAGAAACACCACCAGAAGAAATAGCTCACTTTATGCACTCCCCGCATGAAGGCAGTGTAGAAGAAGAGACCCCACCAGCATAAATACCTCAATCAGACATCCCACCAGCAAAAATCCCTCACATTTTACTATATAAAGGGGAGGTTGTTCCCTCCCAGAAAGAGAATCATCCCGGTAGCATCCCACTGGTATCCCACGCCCCATCATCTAGCTAGCAAACTAAATAAAATTACTCATCCATATAAATAGTGTGATCTTAATCAGGTGACCCACAACAAAATCTTTCATATCAGTTTAAAATACACAAAAGAAACAAAAAGGGAAATTGTGCTCTTTTAACTAAAGGTTAAGGAAGAGGGTACAACACATTGAATAGTTCACATTATACCAAAGCATCCATCTACTCATTCTCTCTGACTGCATCTAAACATAAAAAAAAAAAAAAAACTAAAAACATATAAATACTGTTCCTCATCAATTCCAAAAGCTTGTATTCCATTTGTCAAACCTTCTGTAACAATCCATCTACTATCTACGTCCCTGATCCCTTCATCAAGCCCATTGCTGATTATTTGTAAGTTGAAATTAGATCTTAGTCTGATAAGAGATTACTACATAAACAGTTCTCTTAAAGAAAACAAAAAGGAAAGTTATCAGCCACAACAATAAATAACATTGTTGTATTAACTCTTGTATTAAATAGAGGGGCAGGTCTTTCAAACCACCCTTAACAGTTGTAATAAATTCATACATACCTGAAATACTATAACTGCTATTTCCCCCTCACAGAACTACCCCCGTCCCAAGAGGAGTTTTCACAACGGCCAAACAGAATTGAACCATCACTCTGGATCCCCTTCAGAATTTGATTTTTTCCTTGCTCGCTACCAAGCTATTTGCTGTCAATCAATGCATGGTAATCTTAAGGTTGCCTTGATAGAGCACCAGTGGAAGTTAAATCTAAAAAGGCTCAGGATGATAGAGGCATTGGGAATTGTGGGGGTTGACTCTGAGGATAGCTTGAGTGATGGGGAATTTTCCTCTTAATACTTTTTCTTTGCTGAATCCTTAATGCTTGTTCATTGGATGCCTTTTGCTCAACAGTCTTGATTGTTTATTTTCTTGAATCAAGAGAATATAAAAAACATTCAAGGGTTTGATAATCTTTGATCATTTGGACGCCTTTTGCTCAGCCTCAACTATCTCAATTGTTTTTTTTCTTGAATCAAGAGAATATAATAAACATGATAATAAAAATGATAATAAACATTCTTGTGTTTGATAATACTTGGATCAAGAGAATATAATAAAAATCATAGTGTTTTATAATGATGAATAGGAGAAAGAAAGAACAAATCACACAAATGATAATATAAAAGGAAATCATCAATTATCTACTATCAAGCCAAGTCTTTTGGCTATATCTTTCTGCTTGGCTTCATAAAATCTACACTGTATTTCACTCATGTCAGAGGTGTCTTTGCCCATTATAGCTTCATCAGCGACCATCTGCATTGCTTCCATCTTCTCTCTTGATATCTTAATTAGCTCTTTCTGCCCCTCACGGACATCATTGTCCTTGTATTTGCGTTTTTAGCGGCCTTGCAACCTTTGGGGCGTGACAAACCAACTGTTTGTTCAGACTCTTCAGCATCATCATTGATCTTGATTTCCGTAATTGTTGATTGCTTGGATGATGGGTAGGATGTAAATTGTGGCGGTCGTTTCCTGGTTGGTGTTTTTGATTGGGCAGCTAATTTGTCCATGGTTTCTTCCCATTTTGGCAAGTTTTGTAAGATCTCCCAACAGTGGTCAAGTGTGAACGAGGTTCCCATGTTGTCCTTGAAGAGAGCCTTGGCCTCAACACCCTTTGGCATACGGTACAGGATATGGATATGTCAGTAGCTGAAACAACAAGAAGAGGAAAGGAAACATGTGCTTACAATTTCATTGCGGGTTTGGCCGCTCCCAAGTCAGCGTTGTACATTGGCAAAATATCCACAATATTTGTTCACTTGGTGGAGGATGATGGACCAAAAACTTTCAAGCGCTCCTTGCAAGCAAATTGGAACGGGCTTCATTTTGACATTGTTTTTGTGATTGTTGATGTGTTTGTCCATCATCTTGAGGAACAATTTATGTATTTGTTCCCAAAACGCACTCAATTTCTGACTGTTATGGTCTGATCTGTGGAGAGGAAGGCTATGGGGTTCTGGGGTTTCTGGGGTTTTGGGATCCTATAATGTAGATTGCAGGATGAGGAAGAGATGTGGATCCTTGTCCTGACAGACTATATAGTGGTCTGTATGTGACATGTACGTGATAGACTATCTTCATGTGGTGCGGGCTTTAGTGCGGGCAGGCCCGCAATACGGCTCATGACATTATCCCCCTTTTAATGCTAAATCCTCCACTCATTCGCCAATCAAGAAAAAAGAAAAAAATTCCACCTCTTATCAATTTTTTTCCTCACTTCCTTCTCTGCCTCCGCCGATGAGTAGTTGCCGCATTCGGAAATCTTGAATTAAATCCCGCTACCAGTTCCTCGCAATTCTTCAAGTTTTCCGCCGGTTCCCATGAGTTGTCTTCTGTTCCAAATCCCTTCCAGCTGACCAGGTATTGGGTCTTCCCGTGTCGTCTTTGACAGTCCAGTACCTCTTTGACTTCCCACTCATCCCCGCCGTCCGCTGTAATTGGTTCCGGGTCTTCCCTCCGTTGTTCCGCAATTTCGTCGGGTCTGTGTTTGCGGAGTATTGATACGTGAAATACGGGGTGTACCCCCCGCATGGATATAGGGAGTGTTAGCTTATACGCGGATCTTGAGATTCTTTTAAAGATAGAGAAAGGTCCCAGCCACCTATGTTCCAATTTTGGGCTGGGGCGGGTCGTTGAAATGTTGCGTCCGTCTAGCCATACTTCGTCCCCTAGGTCCCATTCCGGTGTTTCCCTTGTTTTCTTGTCAAATTGGCCTTTCATTGTTTCTTGTGCCTCGTCTAAGCAATGCTTCAGTTCTCCTTGGACCTCCGCAAGTTTGCGGAGTCGTTCCTCTACTGCGGGGAAGCATTGTTCTGTTGAGGGGGTTCCGCTATATGCCGGGTTGAATACGTAGTTGGCTTTGAACGGGGAAACTCCTGTCAATGTGTGGTTGTTGTTGTTGTAAGCAAATTTGGCCATTGGGAGGAGTGGGGCCCAATCGTTCTGTTGGTAGCAAACAAAGTGCCGGAGGTATTGCTTGACTGCTTTGTTGGCGATTTCGGACTGTCCATCTGTCCTTGGGTGGTACACTGTGGATGGCTGTAGTCTAATCCCCATGCGGGAGCTCAATTCACGTGTGATTTGGGAGATAAATATACTTCCCCGGTCTGAGACAATTGTCTTGGGGGTTCCATGGAGTTTCCATACGTGTTCTGCCATCAGTTCCGCTAGTTGCTCCGCGTTCATGGTTTTCTTGCATGGGATGAAGTGGGCCATCTTGGTCAGTCAGTCTACTACGGTTAGTATGCTGTCACTCAAGCGGGATTCAGGGAGATCAGTGATCAAATCATAGCTAATGTCCGTCCATGGGCCTGCGGGGATCGGGAGGGGTTCTAATGTTCCAAACGGCCGTCGAGTGCTAGATTTGACTCTTTGGCATGAATCACAGCCGTCTACGTACTGGTTGACAAATCTCTTCATTCCATTCCACACAAAACTTCTCCGTACTAATGCCAACGTGCGGGATCTGCCTGGGTGGCCTGCGGACTTTGTGTCGTGTTGACTTTTGAGGATCATCGTCCGCAATGCCGAGTCTGCTGGTACCACTATCCGTCCCTTGTCATAGAGTACCCCATCGGCTTCCGCATACCTGTTGTGGTCCCCTGTCGGTTTCTGTAACAGCTTAATCCAGTCAGCTACTTTTGGGTCATGTGGGGTCAGTTCTCTAATCCTGGCAATGATTTTGGCGTCAGACAACGCTAGGTCGTCCGCTCCCGCATCTTCCCAATCAGTCCCCATCACGTCCACCTCAAACCAATGTTCCCCGTCATCCATTTCAATTGATTCGTCCAGAAACCAGCTGTCCAATTCCGCACATTCCGCAAGCTCCTCAAACGTCCACTCTGTGATGTTACCTGGCTTCAAAAGCTGACCAAAGGTCAGCTTTTGTCCCGGTGCTGGGGTGAGGTCCGGTCTGCGGGATAGGGCGTCGGGTTTTGTTGATTGGCGTCCTGGTCGGAATATGATCTCGAAGTCAAAACATCCCATGGTCTCCGCCCATCTTGCCTGTCTTCTCGTGAGCTGCTTGGTTGTCATGAAGCTTTCCAAATTACGGTGATCGGTGTATACAATTGCCGTCAAGCGGTGTGGGTTCCCCTCCAGGTATTGCCGCCACTCTTTGAAGGCAGCCACAATAGCCAGTAACTCTTTGTCAAAGATCTCATAGTTGCGTTCCGCCTGTACAAGGGATCGGGACAGGTAAGCTACTGGGTGAAGTTCCTGGTCCTTGGTGCAAACCTGGGACAGTACCGCACCAAGCGCGAAATTGGAGCAATCACATTCGAGGACAAACGGTTTGTACGGGTCCGCAATTTTCAGGATTGGAGCAGATGTGAAGGCGGTTTTGAGGGATTCAAACATGGAGTTGCACTTGGCGTCCCACACAAAGTGGGTTTCTACTCTTGTCAGGTTGTGGAGCGGTCTGGTCTTTCCTGAGAAATGGTCGATGAACCGGCGGTAAAAATTAGCAAATCCAATGAATCATTGAAGTTAGGTGACATTCTTTGGTGCGGGCCAGTCGGTTACTGCTTGCACCTTTGCGGGGTCCATTCTGATCCGGTTGCATGATATCAATAATCCTAGGTATTCTACTTCCGGCCTTGAAAATTCACACTTTTTGGGTTTCAGCCATAATTGGTGCTTGCTCAATGTGTCCAGTATACTGCCCACTGCTTCCGCATGGTCCGACCCTTTCCGCGTGTAGATCATGATTTCATCTAGGTATGCAGCGGTGTCTTTCCCAATCCGTCCGAGGAGGATGTCTTGCATGAAGTATTGGAAGTATCCTGGCGCTCCCGTGGGACCAAAGGGCATGGTAAGCGGGGAAACTTTTCCTGCCCTGCAGATGAAAGCCAGCTTATCTTTGTCGCCTTCCGCAACTCTGAGGTTTCCATATGCGTTGCGGAGGTCGAGCTTTGTGAATGTGTCCGCATCCAAAAGGCTGTCAACTAAGTCCATTGTCAGTGGGAGCGGGTACTTGTTCTTCACCGTTACTGCGTTGAGTCTCCTGTAGTCAAAACAGGGTTGCAGGTTTCCTTCCTTCTTTCCAGTGAATAGTACCGGTGCCGCCCACGGGGATGTGGTCCGTCGAATGGTTCCGCTCGTCAGTCCTTTGGCAATCATAATATCAAGTGCCTGGTTCTCTGCTGGGGATAGCGGGATGATTCTTCCGGCCTGTGGGGTGGCTCCTGGGATCAGATCTACGCGGAAGTCATACTTTCTTTGCGGGGGAAGTCTCATGGCGCTTGATTTCCGGAACATGTCAAGGTGTTGGTGGTAGCACCGCGGTACTAATTCTTCCGTAGTCCGCTCCACAGTCGTGGCTTTCCCTTTTGCTGCCAATCGGGCCGATGTTGACCACAATGTTTTGGCCGTGCTGATCACTGCAGGGGTATGTCCTAGGGGGGAAAGAGGCTTGCCAGCTATTTCAGGATTCAAATGCGGGGGAGATCTATCAGACTCACATTGCGGGGGTGTTATTGTGCTAAAAGCACACACCCCCTTGTCACTAATCCTAGCTTTCCCCATGGGCCTGTAGACCGTATGAGGGGATGTTGGCGGAGAGGACAATACTGCCTTGGCAGTAGCAATAATTTCGTCGGGTACCTGGTCAGAGTGTTGAGTCTTGGGGTTCTTGGTGGGGCTTGCGAATCTATCTACAAGGCGTACAAGCTTACCAGCTGTCTCGGGGGGTAAAGTATGGGGTGGGGGGTTGTCAAACTCACATTGCGGGGGCGTTATTGTGCTGCAAGCACACACCCCCTCGTCACTAATCCTAGCTTTCCCCATGGGCCTTTTGACCTTCTGCGGGGATGTTGGCGGGTAGGACAATACTGCTACCGCAGTAGCACAAGTTTGATTGGATACGGTTTCATCGGGTACGTGGTTGGGGTGTTGGGTTTCGGGATTCCATGTGGGGTTCTGGGGTGTATCTACAGGGTGTACAAGCTTGCCAGCCGTTTCGGGAATGATGTGGGGGATAGGGATATTGAACTCACATTGCGGGGGCGTTATTGTGTTCAGAACACACACCCCCTCGTCAATCTTCCTAGCTTTCCCCGACTCGACGGTTGGGGTGTTTTTTGGAATAGACGAAACCGCCGAAGCGGCCGCAATGTCCGGGGTCCATAGGGTACGGTTTGTCCAATTGATTCAGTGTCCATATTGGTGGATCCAGGGCATCCCTAGGATCCCATCATACAAGTCTTTCAGTCGTGTAATGATGAATCGGGACGGGCGGGGTTCGTCGTTCAACATTAGGTCTATCTCATGGGTTGCTCTGCTTGCGGACCCGTCAAATCCGAAGACGGTTCTCCCCGAGGCCGAAGCGGCCTCAAGGAGTCCCCATCGGGATGCGTACGATTCACTCAGAACGTCGTGGGTTGCTCCGGAGTCTATGAGGAAGGGTAGGGGGGGATAGGGGCTTTGGGGTGTGGCTCTGGGAGTTGTGATGGTGCATGAAAGGAAACATCGGGGATCAATTTCATTTACATGTAATGTCTGACTAGCTCCAATACTGCATGAAAACTCCGCTACGCTTGGGAAGGGCACAACCTTCATTCCCAAGCGTCTCCACTTTTTGACTTATTGGCCTGTCCCTTGTTCACCTTGTCCGCCTGTCCCTCCGTTTTAAGCGCCGCCAATTGATTGGCTAGCTGTCGGATCTGGTCCTCAAGTGCGGAGACTGAGGCAGGTGTCCGTCCTTTCCCTTTCTTGTTTGGACACTCCCGAGAGATATGTCCTCGCGTCCCGCAGCGGAAGCAAAGTCCTTCCCGCATCATGCGGGCCTTCTCGTCCTTGGACAGTCGGCCGCTGATCGCAGATGTGTCCATGGCATCGGGATCTGGCTGAGTCTTCGTAAATCCAGTGGTCGTTTCCGCCCCGTGCATCTCCGAATCAAGCTCCATGGCTAGACCCGCTGCCTCATTGACAGTGGTGAAAGTGGTGCGGGCCAGTACTAGTGCCGTCCGATGTGGAACTACTCAAAGGGCAGAATAGAGCTTGGAAGGGATATGTATAACTACACTAGTACTAATGTAGGTTATGACAAAGGTGCTGATATAAGAGCTGCCTTCCTGACTAATGCTAAGGGGATGAGTGTAACACTAAGAATAAAATAAAAGGTGTGGCTAATTTATATCTACTCTTAGAAGACTAATACTAATGTGCTTGTTTACTACACACACCAGGTGAGAGGAATGGATGAAAGGGGGATGAGTTGTATAAAGTATATATATAAAGTATAATGTGGGGCAGGGTTGGTAGCTATGGAGTCAAAGTGGGTCAAGCAAGAGAGGGGCAGTCTTCTTATATTGAGGTTTAAGCTGGTATGTATATTTATATATTCCTAAGGGTGATGGTAACTCTACTAACTTATGTATACTAATTTATGGGATCTGTAATGTTGGTATATGTTGGGGTAATTTAGTAAGTCTGGGGGTCCATAAGGGAACAAGGGGGAGGAACAGGTGTCCTTATATATCTGAGACAAGAGAGGAGCCATCAGGCTAGAGGAAGGAAACAACAAGGCTATGTCATGTAGCTGGTGGGAAAAGGAAGAACATGATAGATCAGTAGAAGAGAAAGTGACATATATGAAATAGTCATGACAGTGACAGATGAGTAGTGGGAAGGTGGAGTTTATGTACAGTAGATATGATGTAAGATGTTACTGAATAAAGCCTAGTCATGTGCAGTGTATGTTATGTAGTGTCTATGTAGTGTCTATGTAGTTTATATAATATGTATTTATGTATAATGTTCTGAAAAACATCTACTTATAATATGTACTTATTGTATTCTATAACTTGCTTAATACTGTAACTTGCTGGGTTATTCTGTGTTTGCCTGTAACTCTTGAACCATGAGGAATTTGAAGGTGGTTGTAGTGAGTGACTAGGGTTAAAATGAGGTGTAGAATCTGATTATGAAATAATAATGATGAATATGTGTAAGGTTTGGGTTTTATATGTATATATATGTAAGTATTTGAGGTTTATAAGTGATAAATGATTTATTAAAAGTATGGTAATGAAGTGGAATGGATCACCACACCGAATGTCCTGTTTTAAGCCCTGCCGGTATTGGCTGATGAGGGTCGGGACTTCCCATCCGGTGGCAGTAGCGTGGGTGAGGAATGTGTGGGTGCAGTTGGCCACTGTCCTCGTCTGTCGTAGCGCTTGTAACGCCCGTTCCGCCTTTCCTTTCTTCTCGGAGTCGAAATACATCGTTCCAAAATCCTTCGTCCACCTATCGTACAAGAAGTCCGCCCCTTCCGTGACTAGGTCAATGTACGGGGCGGACCACACGGCGGCGGGTCCGGTAAGGTGGGACGCGGCAAATAACAGCTTTGTCCTGTCGTCAGGGAACATGGCGCTGTTGACCGATGTATAAATTGCCACTTGGCGGGCGAACGTTTCCGCCTTTGTCCCGCGTTCACCATTGAACTTGTCAGGACATGCGATCTTTGGTCCACGGGTTGGGGTGGAACCGGTTGGTCGGGATGGTTGGTCCCGTTGTGCTTCGGCCGCTCTTTGGCGGGATCGTTCGTTCTCCCTTGCTTGAGTCATCTCCTCGAGCTGTCGTCGGAGTTGCTCTACTTCGTCCATCTTTTGGGTGCGGGTGGAGTTGGGATCGTTTGGGTTGTCTGTCTGGTTTTGTTCAGGTGTCTGGGTTTTGGTTTCTTGCCTTTGTCTCCGTAGTGTTGGATCCTGCAATATGTTATGGTCTGATCTGTGGAGAGGAAGGCTATGGGGTTCTGGGGTTTCTGGGGTTTCGGGATCCTATAATGTAGATTGCAGGATGAGGAAGAGATGTGGATCCTCGTCCTGACAGACTATATAGTGGTCTGTCTGTGACATGCACGTGATAGACTATCTACATGTGGTGCGGGCTTTGGTGCGGGCAGGCCCGCAATACGGCTCATGACACTGACCGGTTCCAACATTGGTGTCTTTGCTTGTGTTAAGCCAGCTAATTCAGAGGAATCTATCCTCCTTGATACGCCAATTTGGGTTTTTTGTTTTTTTCTCTTCAAATTCCACATTGAGCTTGGGGTTTTTTTTTCTCAGTTGTAGTTGGGGTGGCTTGTGCAGAAGACGACAAAACAGTGGATGGTGGTAAAGGAACTTCCATCACAATTGATGGCCCAAGGATGTCAAGATTTGGATCAATGTTGGCCATGTAAATTGTACACAGTATATGTTCAAGAGATTTTCTGTTTGGAGAGAAGATTTTTTAATAAGTGTGGACGTTGAGAGGATGGATGGTGGACATTGAATGGACCGGACTCACTTTTTTGGGAGGCCTTCAAAAGCGGCTATATTCTGGGGTTGGTAGCCAGCTGGGATGAGGGATGGGACTTGGATTTGATCGATTGGAATCCTGTAGCGGGTCTGCTGGACCCCTGTTTTCCCGTGCAACCCGCTAAATTTAGCAAAAAGTTGCACGGTCCCATCTCTGCTGGAGATGCTCTAACTCATTTGTTACCTCAGTTTATCACCTCTGTCCATTTTTTCTGCCTGTAATGTTGAGCCGCTTTGGCACGTCTTGTGTTGTCTTTCTCTATCCCTGATTTTACATGGGGACACAATCCCAAGACCATCCAAGTCTCTTATTATTACACATACATATGTATTTAGTTACCCTTATGATCTCATTCCAGTAAACCTGCCTGTCCTGTTACAGGTTGGACCTAATTGCTTCAGCCAGCTGGGTGATAGCCAGCGAGACTGCAAGTCTCTCTGGAGATACCACCACACAACAAGGGTGGGCTGAGCCATTATTCCCTCAATTGCCGGTCCGGCTCACACACCAACAAGAGCCAGGCTTACACCACCTCCCCAGAGAGACCAGCAACACTTCCAACAGCCTGCCTGCGAGATGTGCACACACACACAATCTCAATGGCTCCACTGTAGGACGGGCAAGATGAACCACTCCAAGATTTAGGTTGGCTCAAAAAACCGTTCAAAGGGCTGGATGTTATGATTCTGTTGATCACTAAGGCCCCGTTTGGGAGCAGGATATGATGGGTGTAATATGGTATGCAAAGTTCATGAAAAATGCCATTTATTACGGCCCTTCATAATTTCAGTGAGTATTTTATGTCATGTTTGGCTGCTCATCGTAATATACCTCTGGATGCCTGCCACTTCAATTGGAATTTGCAACCTGCATTGAACTCAAAAATATGGAAGAAGACGACTAAACTGAAGAAACCACCCTCCTTGCTACCATTCTGAGTCTCCTAACTCAGCTCAAAAATAACCATTTGCTGTGTTTGCCATACAACAACCTTGAATTAACCTGTGCACTCTATACACAATCAATGCTGCAAGGGAATCCTTGCCAATTTCAATCCATTTTTTGACTTCCAGCCTCCACAATTTATTTCTTGTGTGAGGAGCTGTTGGCCATTCAAATCAAACCAATGTCAAAGCTTGTTGCTATAGAAGAGAACGCCTGTATTTTCCTATATATTGTTGGTCAAAGAAACTCCAATCAAGTGGTGCAGGAAAGTTTTCAACACTCAGGTGAAACAATATCCAAGTAAGTGGAATGTTGATTTTTCCTTGGTCATGTATTGATTTCTTCTTTTGTTTTTTGACTAGAATCTTCCGGCACATCTTGGAGCTCTTGGTCCAGCTTGCTGCCAAGTCTATTGTCAGCTCCCTTGTCACGCTCTGTGATGCCAAGGACTGGTATCCTTCTAGCTACACAAGGTGCAAGGCAAAAAACAATATGGAATAAGGGTTGTTTGGGTGATTTTTAATATCTTTTTTGTTAATATAAAAGATATTAAAGGTTTTTAGGAGGGGCCTGCAAGCAGGGGTGGTTTAGTTCCCTCCAAAGGTTATTTAAGACCTTAATAAACTGGGGCCTGCAAGCAGGGGTGGTTTAGATCCCAGTGATAATAGTGGCTGAAAAGGGCCACAACTCCTGAAGGAAAAAGACTTACTGTAGGCCTTAAGGGGAGGAGTGGGGACTTTTCAGAGGGAAACTGGACAGCTTGAAGCGGTTGAAAAGGTGTGGTGGACAGCTGGACAGAGTGGGAGTTGAGAGAAAGAGGCTTTGAGTCTTGAGGACTGATTTACTGGGCAGGACACTAGTAGGCTGGACTGGTGGAATGCTGGTTGTAAATATGATACAGCTGGGGAATCAAAATACAGGGGGAAGAAAGGGCCTCTTAAATGACTTTCTGGCGCCCTGATGGCGAAACAGCAAGTGTTATTTTGGCTATGGGAATACTACAAGGAAGGAGTTATCCTTAGTAGAAATAAATGATGTAATTTATCAAATTATTACATGTACAGGCTGTCAATAATTAATACAGTATGTCAGTCATCTGTAGATATCATCTGAGGGCGCTTCAAGAGCTCTTAGTTTGATGTACAACATATATTGATCACTTGATCAATAGAATACAAAAGAAATAATCAAATTATAGTACAGAATCTTATTTCTGTTTAATTTGGTTATTTCATATGTAAGGTTCTGTACCATGAGAGTTCTTGTCATACTTGCATGGAGGGCGCTTTTGCAGCTCTTCATTCAATTATTTGACAAGCAAGCATCATGGGAAAAGTGTCAACATTTATTATTTTCCCGTGATTAAATAAGCTTGTCATTTATTTTAATTGTACAAGTTCTTTTAGACTTATTTTGCAGTATTCTGATGTTTCCTTTATCCCTTGTTTCGTGTCTTTCATGTGTTATTATATTATTTAACTTATACTGTATGTATTTGTATAAGTTAATAATAATACAAAGATTATAAAACAGCGTGATATTTATGTCAAATGTTATTTAATATTTTATTCATGTGTTTAAAGGATAATTACATAGTTTATTTAAGTAATTATCCCGTATTTTGAGGACTTCTACTTATTAGAATAATCTCATATTACATATGTTTATACCTAGTAAGTATTTTAGCGCTTAGTAGGAGTATTCTTTAAGTTTAATTTTATTACTAGAAGGAGTAAGTTTTCTAGGGTACTTTGGCTGAGGTACCCTAGGTTATTTTACTTGCTCTTTCAGAATATGAAATAATATTCTCACTTATCTCAAAGGTTAATGAGTTATTATTTATTTTATTATTAATTTATTTATCATATTTGTTTATAGCATTATTACTACTTAATAATGTTTATATTTTTAAAATATTGTCTTTTTCTTATTTTTATTATAATTTATGTTACATTATTACTTATGTAATAATGTCTCTTTCATATGTATTTTTTATTAATTAATTATTACTTTATTTATTGTTCTAGTCAGGTTGTCTCTGAACTAGTAGCAAGCTGACATCCCTGACCAATTGAGTACACGGGCACATCTCATCAAATCCCAAGTTTAGTCCCTTTTTCAACAGGTGCTTAGGTGCACTTGATGGAGTTCACATACCTGCCTCGGTCCCAGCAGCTCAAGTACCTGCTCATCAAAATTGCCAAGGGTTCACATCACAGAACATTCTTGGAGTATGTGATTTCAGGATGAAGTTCACCTACTTGCGGGTTGGGTGGGAAGGAACAGTGCATGATGCTTGTCAGCCTCCCTGATGCCAAGGACAAGTCCTTCTAGCTACAGGTGGTGCAAAGATAGATGGAAAGAGTATATAAACTCTGGGTAAGGTACAAAGTTGCAATTCCCAAAAGATATGGGGGAATTGTGACGTAAAAATTGAGAGAAAAAGGGGGTAATAATTATATTAAATAAATTTAATATAATTAAAACCAGAGGGGCCTGATAAATCAGGGGTGGTTTAGATCCCTCTAAGGTGTCTTTCAGATAAATTGCAGAGGATTTAGGTACCTGGAACACTGGGGCCTGATAAATCAGGGGTGGTTTAATCCCAGGAAAGGAAAGTGGGGAATATCTTCAAGAACAGGGTTATTACTTACTAGTAATAAACCTTGAGGGATCTTGGGGATATTCAGGGTAAAACTGGACAGTTTGGAGCGCTTTGATGGATGGTTGGTAGAGCTGGATGGTCACTGTAAAGTTTTTGGGGAAGACAGGGCTAAAGAATAACTACTAAGAGGCTTACCAGACTTTGTTATAAAGATGTTTTTATCTAATAATAAGTGGGTAAGGTTGTTAGTGGGTATTGGGAAGCATGAGGAGCCTTCTTTGGTCGGTTGAAGAGCTCCTTAAATAGTCTTGAGTTCCCTCTGGGGACCCTGTAGGTATTATTGGCCAACTTGTGGGATCTTTGGACCACATTTTGGCCATTTTTGCTTTCTTGGTGACGCTTCAGCAGCCCCTGCTTTGAATACATTTCACCAATTGATTTTATTAGTGTATTTATTTATTTATGTTGATTTACAGTCTGTAGTACATCAGTACTGGTTGTTATAGATTTAATACTAGTGGCTTATTTGTATTTTATAATAAGCCACAGTATTGTTTGTACTGTTTTTTCAGTCAGTATATTTTTATTTATATGTATAAGTAATAATTCAATCTAATATAATTAATTATTTAGTCCCCAGTAGTCTTCATTACATGTGTAACATATGTAATGAAGTTGCTGGGGTGTGTTTTTGTTGCTTTGGGTGTACCTTGGGTGACTTTGGAGTCCGCGCCCCAAGCTGAGAGTCTGTAAGGGGTCTGGGGCTTGCGCGGGGGCTTATGTTCCAACTTTGGAGCGGGCTTTCAGTCACGCGGGTTGAACTTCAAGGTATGCGGACTGCGGTATGCGGGGTTTGAGTAAAACACGGTGTATTTACACTATCTCCCCTAATTTACACAACACCTCATTTCCGTGACTGGAAATGGGGTTTAAGCATATGTATATGTATATATAAGCATAAAGTAATGCAAGTGCCTTTTTATTAAAGGTACTTGCTAATTCTTCTTTGCTGATTTACATAGTGAAGGAGTGAGAATTAGGGGTACCTATGAGTGAGGTACCCTAGGTTAATTTTAGTGTAGATTCAGAATATCAAATAATATTCTAAATATTATTTGATTTTCTATGTAATTTTTAATAAGTATTGTAGAAATCTTGTGACAGGTTGCTCTGTCATAGTAGCAAGTTGACAATGCTCATGTATTGGATGATTCTTGCTCAACGGACTTTGTAATTCCACTGGGTTATTACTACTTGGCTGATGCAGGCTATTATGGCCTTGATTGGGGTGTGTTGGTACCATACCGTGGAACATGGTATCACTTGCGAGATCAAGCCGCAGCTGGGCAAAGGTGAGCTGTCTCTTGTGATTTTTTTTTTTGCTTTTTTAAAATGAAATTTGATCCATCAGGCCCGCCAATCAAGAGGAGCTGTTTAATTTAAGGCATTCAAGCCTTTGAAATGTCATCAAGAGGACATTTGGAGTCTTCAAACACCGCTTCCAAATCATTGCCCAGGCCAGTGACTACAAACTTGAACAACAGTACAACACCATCATTGCCTGCGGGTGTATTCACAACAGCAACATCATACTTAATGGTGTTTCCAATGACATTTTTGAAGAAGCTGAATCACTTTTTCAACAACGACCCCGTGCCACCAATGAAATCCCAGATGAAGTCTATCTGGCTTAACAACTACAAAACGACCAAGAGTGTGAAGAATGCAAAAACTGGAGAGATTGAATTGCAGAGGAGATGTGGGGACAATATCTGATGACTTTGTACCAGAGGGCCCAGGATAATTCATGAGTGCTTGGGCAACGCAAGTGTATTCATTTTGTCATCATTTGTTTACTCAGTCTTTATTGACTCAATCTTCCTTTGTTGTATCTTCCCATGTCTTTGTTAATTGATTTGGATACAACAATTTCTTCTTTTGCTTATTTTTTGATTCAGTTGTGTTTGAAAATGATAACAACAATAATTAACTTATGAATTGAGGACACAACAATTTGTGAGAGTCAATCAGATCTGCGCCAAACTTCTCTTCCTTCCTGTCCTCTTGTCCTTTTAAGTGGCTTCTCAGACTTAGCAAGCAACAATGTTTGGTTTGTATTTAAGTAGACTTATTTTCAAATCATGTAAAGTCAATCCAACTTTTTATTTAAATAATGTAAAACTGAATCTTTTAACTTTCAAAATAACAAAGAGATAAATGAGAAAGAAAGAAAAAACAGGATGAGAAACTAATTATTACTCATTTCATCAATCTGCTCATGGAGCCAGATTTCACAAAGCAATTTATCTTTGATACTTGTAAATATTTGAGCGTTGATATCGTTCCGGAAAATCTTAAAAGCCCCCAAGGCCCCCTGCTGACTGGCCTTCTCTGCATGAACCTCTTGATATAAGCTCATTGCACGTTGTGGAAATAATGGCGACCTCGGTAACAGACATGGTAGGTTGCCCTTCTTCCTGGTTGGTTCCGGTGGTTCTTTGATTTCCTCTGCGGGATAAACACTGTCAGCAGAAAGTCAACTGGTTTCCCTGCAACACCTTTATACTCAGCAAGGGGACCGTTCCTCTTGCGTTCGTCGTCCTGATGATGCCCTACGCAGTTCCGCTTGTCCGCACACGCTGAATAATTGCTGAGAGAACTCTAAACAATGAGGTTTTTCTTATGTCCGCTGTAGTTGATAGCTATCTACTAAGATGATAAGATAAGATAAGACCCGCAGCCCTGGTACAACCCTCTATTTATACAACAGTCCACCCGATCATGTCCCGCATTCCCCGGTACTGTCCCTGGAACCCTACTTGCCTGTCTCCTTGATCCCGCATCACACCGCAGCCTGTCCCCAACTACTATACCCCGTTGACCCCCGCAGCCGTCTGTCGCTTCCCTGCGCACGACTCCGCTTCTTCTGCCCCCGCTCCGCTTGCGGCCTGGCGCCCCGAACCCCGTGGTTCCGCCCGGTCCATTACGTCGCGCATACTGAAGCGGCCTTCGTCCGCTCAACCAATTGCCCGTGCCAACTATAGAATGTCACATGCTGCGCCCCGTGCTTTTCCCCGCGGAATGTCCGATGACATTTGGTAGGTACCCCCTTACCTCAGCCTCAGTCTGCCGCTGAGCCCGCGGCTGCGGGCTCAGCTTCAGTGCTGCACCTCTGGTATATAAGTTCTCCCACAACGTTGTAGGTTGCTTGTCCCTGCTGATTCCAAGCTTCCTTGTTGTGGTGCAAGACGGTGTTCCATTTGATCCTGTGATGATTGCTGCAAATAGTTTGTTAATGCGTCCAGAGCGCAGGTCATTGAGTCCTTCTTTTGGTGCAAGCGAGTGAGATACAAAGCTGTGGTTGGACTCAGGTTTGCTTGATTTCCGAGATCAAAGTTGGTATTGAGATTTGGGGACACATCAGATGATGTGTTCCCATTGCCACCACATTGCCTTGAATTAATCTTGCTTCCAGAAGACCAAGCCTGCAACTGAGCAATTTGTTGACCGATTGAGCAAGCAGTGTCACCAGTGGCCGTGGCACAGCCAAATATTATCTCCAGATTGCCAAATTCAGGGAAAGGAGTTCCCTGGAATTTCTTGCACTGAGGGTGAGACTACAATAATATCAAATGAAATCAGTATTACAAAGAAAGAGAACAGTGGAAGAGCAAGAATCTAACCTCTAAAAACTTTGCCCATACTTCCTCTGAGGCAGTAACCTCACAATTGACTTCATCCCAACTGAATCCGCTGGCGTCTTTACATGCTAAGAAGGCATCATAGTATTCTTGAGGTGAAGTTGCCCCCGTTGTTTGTTCATCAATCGGAATTTCTTGATTTTTTTCATTTCTTGAGTTGGTGTATTCGACAGTGAGGGGTGATCTGCCATTGTATGGGGCCAGCGTAATAATCCGATTGGTGTGGATTTTTTATGGCGATATAAGATGGTGTTGCCAAACACCATATAATAATATTTCACAAAAAACGTGATATCCCGCTCCAAACGGGGCCTAAGAAATGTGGGTAGGGAACCGTTGTCTTTTAAGATAGCTTGATCAACGGGAAAAGTCGACGACGATCATGAGTTGTCTCTACAAATGAAAAAAACGTACAAAGGATAAGCTGGTTGATGTCCACTTGTAGACAGACACGTACTGTGACTGATTAATTTTTACTGGTAGACGTCGGATTCATATAGAATGATTGAATTCGGATCTTTCAACCATGGGATTGTAAAAATTCATGTACCAACAACAACAACAACAACGACAAACAAGGTGCTAGAGAGAAGGACGAAGAAACAAAAACAGAGAGAGGCTTTCGAGTTATAGGGGCAGAATAAAAAAATCAGGATGGAGGGTTTGCATTGAGGATGATCGAATCAGAGTGATCGATGAGGCGGTCAATTTTGAGTTGAAGGGAAGCGAGCGCGTTCTGAATGGTCTCAATGGTGGAAGGGATTTGGTCAACAGGAGTGTGGAGGGGACGAGGCGAGAAAGGGGGACACGGTTGATGAGGCACGTGGAGGAGGAGATGAGGGGTAGCTTTTTTAGCGGTGGAAAGGACGATTTGGTTGAGGAGGATGAGTTGATCGATTTGACTGAGAGGAACGGTACGACCATCGGACCTAGTCTCGACTCGTACCGACCGAGATCCGCGGCCGGTTGTGCCTGGAGGAGCACCCGTAGGTGGGGCGTGAAGTGGCGTGGAGGATCCGTTGGGCCAGGCCGGCTTGATCGGCGTCGAGAACCGGTCGTCTTTCGCCCCCCCAACTTCCGGTATCTTCGCGGCTCCCGTGCCTGTCCCTCGTTTGATACTCGACTTGAGCTTTTGTCGACTCTGCTGTTGATCCTCTTGGACCCGATTAAATTCATCCGGATCTCTCGGCAAATATGTGAATCCATAAAACTCTTCCTCCTCTTCCTCTTCCTGCTCACTATCTTCTGGAGAAGAAGAGCTTCCTGGACGGGCTCTGTGGAGAGTCGAGAGACCAGGCGAGGAGCCGAAGAACGCTGAGAAATTGAACCGGGTCTCCGGCTCTTCTGATCCTCTTTCCTGTTCGTCACAGACGCTGTCGCCCAGCCGATTGATATCCATGGCCGTTCGGGTATAATCTGGCACCGATCCTAAACAGAAACACGTTTAGTCCAAAAAAAAAAGCGATTTTGAGGGATTAGAGGACTAACGACGTTGGACGTCGTCCCAATTAACTCCTCCGAACCAGACGTGCTTCTTGATCAAACCTAAACCATCAGATCCACATCCGATCCTGTCCTCTCTACTACAGAGTAACCTTTATGCACATACAAAACCCCGGGAACATCAGCATGTAGGCAGGACTTAAAATCGTCGAAATGAGGGCGAAAAAAACAATAATCAACAAACGCTTTTAGAAAGCTTTGGAGGCCTTCTGATACCGGGACTTGTTCTCCATCGTCTTCTTCGTCAATCTCATCAAAGTCATACGGGTCTTGACCAAGTCCATGATTGCGACTATCCCTGAGCTCAGGTATCTTTAAAAACGACTATATATACACATCCACATCAAAAAAACGCAATCGTATTTAGGACTTTTGCTCTTCCTACCCACAAAGTTATCAGTTGGGAGAAAGGGAGAGAGAAGAAAAAAAAACGAAACTTGGTGGTCGACGATTTTGGCGTAAGTGTCGTTAATTGAAGGACAAAAGAACGGCAATCGATTGTATACTATCTGCGCAAACCCATCCCGGCAAAAAAAAAGTAAGAAAAAAAAAGAAGAGGGAGGGAGAGGGGAAAGGAGTACTTCGAAGAGGGAGACGCCAAAGCTCCAGAGATCGATTTCGGGTCCATAATAGGAACCAAGTTCTGAATTGGGCTCATCAATCAAGTCTTCGTCTGTAGTAGTAGAG
This sequence comes from Puccinia hordei, assembly GCA_007896445.1. NCBI lineage: Eukaryota > Fungi > Basidiomycota > Pucciniomycetes > Pucciniales > Pucciniaceae > Puccinia > Puccinia hordei. The sequence continues at coordinate 150,594 of RDRW01000189.1, read as the reverse complement.
GAGGTATCATGTTGGGCTGGGAAAACAGGGGTAGTGGTGGTAGTTGAGTGGGATAAGGTGGCGATGGTTTGGGAGAGGTGGACTTGTAAAACCTCGGCTTTGTTGAGAAGTTATTGTTTTGATGACAAGTGGAGTGAAATGATGGAGAAAAGGGAGGATGAGTGATTTGAGTGGATGGAGAGTAGAAAAAAACAGGCGGGACGGACGAGCGATGTAGTCGCAGGTGCCGACGATGACGATGCGATGTTGACGTGGGACTTGAAGAAGAAGGTTTGGAGGCGATCGTCTGGGAGGGTTGAGTATAAGAGGGGCAGCGGTGGCAAAGTCGGTGAGGAGGATGTGACCGTCGTGATGGTTGATGAGGAGGTTACTGGGCTTGACGTCTCTGTGACAGAATCGATGGGAGTAGTGGAGCCAGTGGAGGGCCGCAAGGACATCGATCGTCCATGCGCGTAATTGGCCCTCCGAGATCACTCCCTGGGCCCGGCGTTGTTCTAGATAGTCGGCTATCGAGCCGCTCTTGCTGTACTCTAGTACTAGATGTAGATCGGTCTCTGTTTGGAAGGATAGATGTAGTTGTGGTAGTCGCTTGGTTTCGGTGATCGTTGAAGATGAGCGCGAAAGGAGGAGAATCGAGAGCTCGGTCTCAATCGAGCTGTACTACACATCATCATCATCATCATTATCTTTGTACTCAGTGAAATAATTTTCTCTCTTTGCTGCCATGTTTCTTTTCTTGTTCTTGGTGTAAATTTATTCTCACCTGTTGGATCCTACGTGAGACGCGTTTGGAGACTTTTTTGAGGATGTAAAAGTTGGACTGGTTGAGACTTTCGAGGCTAGATAATCTCGTTCTGACCAGATGGACCTAAGAGCGGTGAAAGGTTGTTTATGAGAATATTGAATTGTATTACGAGGAAGTGGAAATGGTCATACCGAGCCAGATTGGCCGTCGGAGATCTTTCGAACAAGGATCAAGTCTTTGGATGGCTCGATCTGAGCTCGAAGGGATCTTTGGAGTAGTTTCTGTTCGATGGATGAACTTGTTTGAGGTTGTTGTTTGAGTTGTTGTTGTTGTTGTTTCTGGGCTCGTTCGATTAGGAATCCAAAGTGATGGTTGAGTGGATGGTGATCTTGATGAGTATGGATTGTAGTTGGTTTGAGATGTTGGTAGTGTTTGAGTTCTTCTGGTCTTGGTTGGATGGCTGTTGTAAGTTTGGATAAGACTGTGTGTCGTTGTTGCCATGTCTGTTGAGGTTGATGATGGTCTTGTTGTTGTTGGTGTTGAGGTTGAGGTTGAGGTTGTTGATGGTATCGTAGTTGTTCGGTTGATGGTTTGAAGTGAACTCCTCGATTGTTCCTGTTGGAATCCATCTTACTCCCTCAGCTAATCTCAGCTCGCTGAGTGGTACTTGGCCGGCCGGGGCGGGTGGATTAAAAGTTTTGAATTAATCCTCTTTGAAAATATTTTATATATGGGAGGGCAATTATGTATGAAAGATATTATTTCCTTTAATATTGTCTGCTTCAAGATTTTTACAAACTTTTTATTTCATTGATGATCCACTTTTTATAATATTTACATAAACTTTCTCACAATAAACATTTTATAAAGGTATGGATCTCACAATAAGATCCACGTCTTCAGTAAGCACCTATCACGCTCGAACTCGTTGAAGAGAGAAAAGGGAGCCGGGCCAAGCCACAACCACGATAAATTCGACTAGGAACCGGCAAATGATGATGCAGTCCATCATCCTTGTGATTCTTGAAGAAGAAGAAAACCAGACGAGGTTGGGCGGATCAAGACCTCATGGGCGCCAGCAAAATCTACGACGTGACTTCAATGCCGGGTACCAGCTTCTAGTGAAGTATGTTCCTCGTGAACTCACATGAGGGAGATGATGAAGAAGGGATGCTGCTGGCCAAGTTGGCCAATCACTAGCTACACAAGGTGCAAGGATAAATGAAGAGATGGAAGCAAGGAAGCCAGAGAACTGAACCAAGCTGCAAGCAAGTCCCACGAGTAAGACTTCGACATCCTGAGCAAATGGAAATGAGGCTTGACTTCCTTTGAATCACTCACTAGTATGCTGGACTGGTTGCTAAAGCTGGGGACAGAAGAAGAAAACCTGATCGCTATGGGAATACTGAGGCGGTACAGGCTGTCACAGATCCATCATGAGGGCGCTTCGCTCATGTACAACATGTATTGATCACTTGACGATCGTGATTTCTTCATATGTAACCATGAGAGGTCATACTTGTGGACCAGCATTCAATTATTTAGTGGGAAAAGTGCGTGATTAAATAAGCTTGTCTACCCCTTATGTTTCCTTTATCCCCTCTTTCATGTGTTGTATTTAACCTGACCCGTGATATTTATGTCAACGATTCCGTATTTTGAGGATTAGTATATGGGAGCTTGTCTTGTAATGTATTGAGGTACAACAACATTCTCACTTATCTCTACAGAAACCTGATGCTGCTGGCCAAGTTGGATCACATCTGATTCAAAAGATTTCTTCAGCTTTACAGATGCTGGCTTGTGGTGGAGCGGCAGATGTGAAAGCCTCAACAGGTTCTGCAAGGCAATCATCAAAGTCTATGGTATGGTAAAGAATACTTGCACCACCCCACTGAATCTGATATCAAACAACTGCTGGCTATTGGGGAAGAGAGAGGCTTTCCAGGTAATGTTAGGTTCACTGGACTGCATGAATTGGGAGTGGAAAAACTGCCCAACAGCATGGGCTGGGAAGTATACAGGAAAAGAAAAGGTTATACTTGTTTTTGACTCTTTCTCAGATAAAAAACACTTTTCTAAAGCTTTTGTTTTTTTTGGGTAGCCTCCAGCTGTGGTTCTTGAGGTCATTGCCTCCTACAATCTATGGATCTGGCAATCATGTTTTGGACTTCCTGGCTCTCACAACAACATAAACGTACTTGATCACTCCCCACTGTTCAGTAACCTCCTCAACAGAATCACACCAAAGTGTGAATACAAAATTAACAACCACAAGTATACTCAGGGTTATTTCTTGGTTGATGGAATATATCCAGACTGGTTGTCCTTAGTTAAAACAATTTTGCAGCCCCAAGGACTTGACAAGAAGGTAAGCTTAAACATTTTAATGTATGGCTACTGTTGTATGACTGACATATTACATCCAGCACTTTGCTAAAATGCAGCAAGCCACCCAAAAAGATGTACAAAGGGCATTTGGCATACTCCAAGCAAGGTTTGCTATAGTTGCTAGACCTGCTTGGGGATGGAGTCCTCAAAAAATTCACAGATGATAATGACATGTTGTGTGATTTTACACAACATGATCATAGAGAACAAGAGGGGCATGCATATCAATGAATATTTTAATGAAGGAGGTTCAGCTGTTGTCTCTGAACCTGAACCAGCACACTCTTTAAAGTTCTCCCAGTTTGTTATTCAGTTTCAAATTTACACCATTTGGACATGCATTATCAGCTCTGGAATGATCTTGTAAAAAATCTGTGGATGTTGAAAGGATCATCTCAAGATTGATTTATTTGTACTTTTTGTTTTGTGCTTTTTATTCCCACAACAATTTGACAAACCAAAAGAATTTTCAAGATTGATTTTGACTCAATCTAATGATTGAACTTAAGATATATGAATAATCCTAAGAAAGAAAGGAAAAAAAGTAGATAGGACAAGAAAAAGAAAATGTAGATTGGAATTGGTGGTAAGAAAGATACATGATCATTTGAGTTTTTACTGCTCAAGTATTCTCTTTCTCTTGAGCTGATAGTATTTCTTAGAACTCTCATCCATGCAAGCAATGCCTTTACTAAGCAACAAGTCTTCCACCATTGATCTTGAATCCTCAGCAAGGGATTTCAATGAGAGTGTCTGAGACTCAAGTGCTTCTTGGTCTGTTCTGCCATGATATCTGGAGACTTGGCAAGATTTTGTTTCCAGAGGTTGTTGCAATATGTGAGTTTTGCTTTTTTATTTCCCCCCAGCCAATTGATGTTGTTTGATGAAATGGTAGCTGACCCAGCATTGCCAGGAGTTTCAGCTGTATCTCCAGCTTCTGATGAAGCTGCTGGCCCAGATTGACTAGTTGATGGGGCCTTGCTTGAAGGGCTTGAGGCAAATTTTCTTTTGTTGGATTCGCTTGTTTGCTTCTATTCAAGGATGGAACAATATTTGATCTATTTTGGGGCAGTGGAGAGGAGGTTGTAGCAGGTTAAATGTGGAAAAACCTTCATGTAAAGCTCAGAATAAATTTGCTGTTAGCCCCCGTCTCTTATGTGACGTGGGGTAGAATCTCAAACTTGTATACAATACTGATATTCAGTATGTAGTTTGTTTTAAAGGTCTCACTATAGCTTATACAGCCAGTGGAAAAAAGCAATTCTACACTTTTTACAGCGGAAGAGCTATGTAAAGCTCAGCCCTAATTGCTTCAACTGCTCCCTGGGAGTAGGAGAGGACTTTTAGTCACTTGAATAAAGATTCTAGTGACTAGGAAAGATGATAAGGGATAAAGAGAAAGGATGATTTGGTTGATTATAATATAAACCCCACTCACTAAATAATAGTAAGGTAAGCAGGTTGTTATGGTAATAATCTGGGGGAAATTCCCTTTAGAAGGAAATCTCAGCCCATTTAAATATTACACAATATGTTTCCCCAATGTAATAACTCAAAGAGTTTGTATTAAATGGGGTAATTCAAGATAATAGTCTCCTTGTAGGAGACATAACCAAATTGTAATATTTAAGGGTAAATTCATGGAGAGATATTAATCTCTCCTTAAATTAGAATTTCTTAATATTAGTTAGTTGATTAAAATGATAAATATTATATAAAATAAATACAAAAATTATTGGCTCTTACTTTGGAAGCTATATTGCTCAGAATGGCATGGTCTTTGGGAGTCAAAGAAAGATGCTGAGACATCTCAGTGCCATGTTCCCAGAGGCCCAAAAGCAAGTTGCAGTCTTTGGGAGTGGAAGATGTTACACAGCAGGTGTATTTGTGGTTTTAGATTGTGAACTCTTCTTTGGCAATCTTAATGACAAGGATCACATCACATGCACAAGTTGGGCACCACTATTTTCATCCCATGCAACAACTGCAGATAAGTTCCTGTATTGGTTTAAAATTCCAGGGGATTAACAAGGGCAGTAAAACAGTTGCCTATCATCATGTAGTAAATTATGGATCATTCTTGAAATTTAATTCCTCTTGAGGTCCAGATGAGTTGTGATGACATTCAGCTTTAGATGTGGGCAGTTTCAGACCAGCTCATGTTTGAATGGTTGTTGAGATCAATATGTTTATGTCATTGGTTATGGAGCTTGAGGACAGACTGAGTTGAAATTGAACCATGAAACTGAGTGTTGATGAATTCTGCCATTTCTGGAAGGGTTGTGGTTGATGGGGTGTTCATGATCTGTTTGAGGAGCTTGGTCTTGATCTCATCAGTGGCTTGACCAGGACATTTTTTATTGATCTTTGTGCTATTGGGACCTTCTTTATGTTTCAGCAGTTTCTTTGAGCTGCTTTCCTTTTATCAAACCATTGGTCCAAACTAGTTCTCAAAGCTTGGGGCCAATGATAGTATCAGGCTGGTGAATTTTGTGAGTTAAACAATTGTTGACATGGGTTTGGTGTTGATTGACTTTTTTTTTCAAAACACAGATCACCTTCTTCTGCCCAATAATCATATGTTTTTTCTTGAATCTACTCAGCCAAATCAGAGATTTCCTCCTCTTCACCTGCAATTTCAAGATCCTTGGATCACATCATGGTTTCTTCCAGAATCTGGGAAACAATGAGAAGGATTTGCATTTATCTTTCAAGGAACTAGAAAGGAGAAGCCTTAATCAATGGTGCAGAGAAGGGAAAAATTGAGAAAAGAAGACTTACCTCAAATTTTGATGAATGCAGTCAATAGTAGCCAGTTGGACCCTGGTTGTTGAGGTGTCTTGTTTCTCTTTATCTTTTATTTTCTTTCTTTATGTGTGCTACACACCTGTCATGTTTTTATCTCATTTCACATTCATATCACAGATGTTGTAGTATACCTGAGGCAGCACTCAACTCGTGGAAGGATTCCTTTCCTCATCCTTCCATTATCACTCTCTGCTGCCTCAGGTATGTTTTCTCATTTATTTCTCTCTTCTCATCTCATTGTTTGTTTTCTCTCAACTTTACTGATGCAATTTATCCTTCCATTATCACTCTCTGCTGCATCAGCCTCAGTTACTTGCAACAGTTTATGAGCCCAGAGCGCTCTTAAGACTGCAGACAGCGAGGAAATCAAAGGATCCGTATGCTTCAAGTTAAAGCAATAGTTATATGAACTCACCACCGTCGCCATTCATCAAACCAGAATACGACCTATCAACCTCTCCATTAACCCTATACAAGCTAGGAAACTCAAAAACTTCACTCAATATGTTGTCGCAGCCCGATTCCGAGGTGTCTGGACATCCGACTCTTAAACTATCTGGAATTGACCAACTAAAACCCCCAGGTTTGGATTCCAACTACCTAGACTGGAGTTGGATCCTCGAGATTCATTTCGCCGCCACCAATGTGGAATACATCATAAACAATCAACCCAACGATGCTAAGGCAAGACCCACCTGGGCAAGAGACAATAAAGCTGTATGTGGAGTCATCTCGAGGACCATTCATCCGTCCAATATTTGTAACGTTCGTCATCTTAAAAACGATGCAAAGGGATTATGGGATTCTCTCAAACGAGCCCACCAGGACTCATCAGCTGGAGGAGTCATGTATTGGCTTTGGAAACTCACCATGTCTCGGATGTTGGACGACGACTTACTCTCTCACCTAGACGAAATTGCAAAAACTCACGAACGGCTAAGTGCCCTAATCACTATCAAATCACCCCTAACTCCTGACAATATCTACGCTACGTCGATCCTAACCTCACTCCCACAAGACTGGCTGTCCTGTGTGTCGTTGATGATGAACGAACCCAGAATTAGCCCGACCAAACTTATTGATGCCCTGAAAGCTGAGCATCTTCGTCGCAAGACCAGGGAAGACGACAACAACAACTTACAATCGGCTGCTTCCGCCAAACAAGGTCAACCCCAAAACAGACCAAGAAATGTGAACCAGCCTGTCAGACACTGCACCTTCTGTGACATGGACGGCCACGATTTGAATCGGTGTGGTCACGTCGCTAGGATCATTCAGTCCCACAAGTCTAACCCTCCTTCAAGTGGCACAACTCCAAACTCTTCTAGTCGTCCTCATCAAAAATCTAGACAGAAATCCGATATCGGTGCCAAAGCTGGTTGCACGTCAGAAGTAACTTTTGACACCCAAAACAACGACGACGAGTCCGACTACTCTGGTTCAGAACTCAAAGTCACAGCAGGGCAAGCAATTGTTTCCCTGTCTTCGACCACTGCCGCTAGACCCACTGGCGATGCAAACTTGGATTTGGGATGCTCCATCTCAATGACCCCTGAAGTGTCTGCGGTTTTTGATCTCCAACCTGACAAAACTCCAGTGCGACTTGCCAATCACTCATTGGTGGAAGCAACCCACAAAGGAAAAGCTCGTCTCCCAATCGATGTCAACAAAACCATTCCTACTCTTGTGGTCCCGGCTCTGGCGGAGCCATTACTTTCAATCGCTAGCCTATGTGATGCCGGTCTGACCGTTGTCTTCACTCCCACTTTGTGCAACATTCATGCAACCGAGAAATTCACCTCCCAGGGCAATGTAGTGGGTTGAGGATACAGGAGAGGAAACCTCTTCTACTTACCATCAGAGCCAGTGAGCTCATCTTATTTATCAATCACTAACAACCCAGTCAAAATTGACAATAGTCTCCTCGGCTACCACTGGTGCTTTTCGCACCTAGGCCTCAAGCCTCTTAAACGACTCTTGAAGATTAACGGTATCACCCCCACAGACAACGAAGAGTTAGCCGTTCAGCAATGCGCGATCTGCATACAAACCAAAATGCATCAGAAACCGTTTCATTCATGTTCTACTTACCGCTCAAGCACCCCCGGACAACTTATACACTCGGATGTCTGTTCCTACGAGGTTGTCTCACGGGAAGGCTACAAGTATTTCTGCACTTTTATTGATGACTGCTCTAAATCTGTTTCCATTTATCCGATGAAATACAAGAGTGACACCTTTTCATGCTTTAAAATCTACTGCGCCCATTTTGAGAAAGACGGGTTACATACCATCCAAAAGCTTCACACCAACAATGGGGGAGAGTATATATCAAAAGAGTTTGAATCTTATCTCCTTACTTCTGGAATTGAACACAAGACAGGTCCCCCGCATTTACCAGAACTCAACGGAGTAGCCGAAAGGACCAACAGGACTATCAGCAACACTGTTCGTGCTTCCCTTTTAAGCGCCAATCTCCCCAAGTTGTTCTGGGTGGATGCTATCCGACATGCATTTTTCGCTCACGATTCTTTCCCGTGTCTGACTCTGATGGGTTTCAAAACACCAGCATCAATACTTAAACACAAGGCGGTGGATCTCACTCAGCTCCATCCATTTGGTTGCCTCGCTTATTACAAGGTGCCGGAAGCCGATTGGAAGAAGCTAGACAACAAGGCACGTGCTGCCATTCTCCTTTCTTATCTTCCCAGCGGTAGCGGCTACCGTCTTTGGGACCTTGATCAACGCCAAGTAGTAAAATCCCGAGATGTGCTTTTTCAGGAAAGTGTTTTCCCCTATGGAACTCAACTAAACCGGAAGCAGGAAACCACGACGGTAGAACTGCCATGGCCGACTCCGGTCCCACCCGCCCCACATCCTGCTGGTACCACTCAAACGCCAGACCCTCCCGAACAGCTTACGCCTGATCTGCCTCCTCTGAATATCCAACTTCAACCCCGGTTCGATCGGCGTCTCCAAGCGTCCATACACGCGCCTCCTGCCGAATCCACTCCCTATCAAAACACCAGCCATGATACTTCTGGCGAAAGCTCCCCATCATCTGATAGTCGGTCTGACACATTGCCCAGCCCTTCATCCCCTGGGCTATCGCCCATTCAACTGCCACCTCTACCTCCTTCACCCCCACCACCGCCACCTAAACCACCTACTCCGTTGGCTACCCCTAGTGATGTCTCCACCCCATCTGTTCCCGGTACGACTCCCAAGCTCTCCTCACCTCCCAGACGCCGGTCGGGTTGTGACAGGAGAGCGCCTGAGCGTTACGGACAGTGGTCTAAGACTGCTACGACAGCAACGGACCTCGACACCCCCAAAACGTGGCGTCAACTCCTTAAATCTCCCAATAAACATCGTTGGCTCAAGGCTGCCAATGAAGAATATGCCTCCTTACTTGGCATGAATACCTGGAAGCTGGTGCCCCAACCAGTACGTCGGAAAATCATCAAATCTAAATGGGTATTTAAAATCAAACATTGGCCCGATAAGTCAATCCAAAAACTCAAGGCTCGACTGGTAGCCATGGGCTATTCTCAAGTTCAAGGTTCCGATTACGACAAAGTTTTCTCTCCGACTCTCCGTCTCGAAACTCTCCGAATCATCCTTTCTCTAATGGCCTCCAAGAACTGGATTGGTTGTCAAGTAGATTTCAAGACAGCCTTTTTAAACGGGCATCTTGATCACGAGGTCTACATGGAACAACCTCCCGGTTTTGTCGATCCCGCCCACCCGGATTGGGTCTGCCAACTCGACAGATCCCTGTACGGCCTCAAGCAATCACCACGCCAGTGGAACCAAGAACTCCACAAGGCTCTTCTGTCCTTCGGCCTCAGTGTCTCGGCCTACAACCCAACGTTGTACTACATGAAAAACAACGGAAGCCTTGTCGGTGCCCTTACTACTCACGTGGATGAATTGGCAATCGTAGAACCGCTGATCAGATTCATGGGTACCAAGTTTCAAATCGGTGCTGACGAAGATCTTCATCACTTCTTATCCTTGAAAATCACTTGCGATCAATCCAACCGCCTCATCTTCATCAATCAGGCCCACTATATTGATGAGCTATGTGATCGATTTCTCCACGGCAAACACACGTCAGTCTTGAATCCGGCTGGTTCGGGCTTCAAAGACATTTGAAAGCAGACCAAGGATGAACCAAGTTTGTCGGGGACGTATAATCAAATCATCGGCTCCCTCCTTTGGGTATCCCAATGTTCTCGTCCGGACGTCTTGTTCATCATAAATCAACTGTCGCAAAATCTCAGAGACCCGTCCGAGGCGCACTGGCGTACTGCGGTACGAGTACTCAACTACTTGATCTCCACCAAAGACATGAAGCTCAGACTCGGCGGGACCCTGAATCTAGCTGGATATTCCGACTTGGACTGGGCCGAGGACAGAGACGACCGGCGTTCCACCTCCGGTTATGCCTTTCAATTCGGAGACGGTGTTGTTTCCTGGAAGTCCAGGAAACAAGCCACCGTGTCGTTATCAAGTACCGAGGCCGAATACAAGTTGATCTCCGACTCCTGCAAAGAAGCACTCTGGCTACATCAAATTCTAGCTGAGCTGGGCCTGCGATCCTCTGCAGCCATTCCGATCCACGTCGATAACAAAGGTGCTGAAGCCCTTGCCAAAAATCTGGAACACCATGCGCAGACGAAACACATACACGCTTGCTATCATTTCGCCCGGGAATGCCAACAAGACGGGAAAATCTCCCTGCTTCACGTGTCCACTAAAGACATGTTGGCGGATATGATGACAAAGCTGCTCAATCAACTTATTCTCGTAAAGCATCAAGTCAAGTTCGGTCTGGTGTCTTAATCTTTCTTTCTCATTCTCCCTATTTCTTCTTGTTTTCATTTCTCCTTGTTATCTTTATTTCTCTTCTTTCTTATTCTTTTTTCTTTAATTTTCTTTAATTTTTTTTTACTGTCATGTTCATTCCAGGTCTGCAGCAAGGGGGGGTGTTGAGGTGTCTTGTTTCTCTTCATCTTTTATCTTCTTTCTTTATGTGTGCTACACACCTGTCATGTTTTTATCTCATTTCACATTCATATCACAGATGTTGTAGTATACCTGAGGCAGCACTCAACTCGTGGAAGGATTCCTTTCCTCATCCTTCCATTATCACTCTCTGCTGCCTCAGGTATGTTTTCTCATTTATTTCTCTCTTCTCATCTCATTGTTTGTTTTCTCTCAACTTTACTGATGCAATTTATCCTTCCATTATCACTCTCTGCTGCCTCAGCCTCAGTTACTCGCAACATGCCAACCAGGCAAGGCAGGACAAGTGGTAGGCAATGGACAGCCAAGCTGAAACCCCCACCCAATGGCTGGCCCTGCCTGGGCCCCCCCAATGGCCATAGGATAGGCAGGCCTGTACCAACTTCCCAGACAAATAGCATTTCGTAGGCATGCGTTTTTTTTTTTTTGTATATTTTTTTATTTCAATCCAAGCTTTGAAATGAAAAAAAGAATAATCATACAAGTTACAAAAAAAAAAAAACACATTTTTTTCCCTTTGTTTGTCAATTATTGTGTTCCCCTTAACAATGACTTTTTGTATATATATAAGAGGAAGCAAAGAAGACAGAAAGAAGAAAAAAAATGTGATGGGAGTTGATGAGGATCAAGGGCAGATAAAAGGACATTACACTCATAAAGACAACTGATGACAAGAAGGACTTTGTTTTTATCATCATCATGATGTGTTGATTATGAGTATTAAGCAAAGAGACCAAATCAATCAAGGAGAAACAGAGAGGAATGAAGTGAGAGAGAGAAATGGTGAAGCAGATAACCAAACTTCCATTGCTTTACTAACATACTAGATATTTTCTTTTTTTCTCAGTTCTTGACGCTCAAGTTAAGTTGATATCTAAGAACAAAGGGTGGAGAAGAAAGAAAAGGTAAGTTAGAGGTGTAGAATAGAAGTAAAAGAGATCGAGAGAGAGATGCAGGAAAAGGACCGACAAAGGGGGCAAAGGTTTGACGGGTTGTCTGAGGATGTATTTCCGGAAACACCACATAAAGTTCTTGACTTGGTACGAAGCGTGTTTAGCTGTTGGAACGGAGAAGACTATAAAAGATTCCCAAGAGCACACACACCCGACAAACATGCAGACAATGTGAGCCAGAGTGTGGTTTTCTTATTAGGGAGGGGGTAGACTTGAAACAAGACGGACCGTAGTCTAATTCTTCAAGAGTAAGCGCCTTGGTCTCCGGCCTAATATACAAGAGCAGACAAAGACTTGATGTGGTCAGAGAACATGCAAGTCTATGGCTGAGGTAAAGCTGAGTCTCACTCACAGGGTGAAGAAGACAGCAACCCAGCCGATGATACACCACCCGGCTATTTGGAGATAGATCAAATCGCAGTTAGCACGGTCTTGCATGAAGAGGGTAGAGAGCTCTTGGTTTCGACTTACCATACCAACCAAACGCGCCCTGAGGTTTGAACGCAGTCAACATGAGGGGGAAGGTGATGGCGAGAATAAAGCTTTCGACAGCAACCGGCCTAGTCGTCAGTATTCAAAGAGACTTGTGACTAGGCATGGTAAATGAGGAGAGCTCAACTTGAAGAACCAACAGACGGCCGTAGCATACGACATTCCGAAGTCACGAATGTAAAGTGGGAAGGCCTCAGCACTATAGGTGAACGGAACAGGCTATCAAAAAAAAACAGAGCGCCTCAGCGGGCCAGCTTTGGGAGAGGAGGACGAGTAGCTTTCACTGACGCCTTCGCCAGGACTGTAAAAGGCCATGTAGAGGTAAATCGACGCTGCCACTACGCCCACTCGACGGTGGTCATCAGGGCCATCGACTGGGATGAAGAAGGCCATGCCCGTCACAAATAAACAGGCCGCCATGGCCGGGAAGGTTGCCAGGAGCAGGTTCCGTCTCCCAAAGGTCTGTTCTCTCCGCTTTATAATCAGCCCCCTACACCCACATACTTCGCTCTTTTGTTATACACGGGATACTCGAATCAAACTTACATCGATCGTGTATAGCGCGGGGATCGCAAATATCCAGTTGACCAGTCCTGTACCCATAGTCGTTAACAATGCTGCTTTTCTTGGGAACCCAGCTTCAATAAACACTTGGCTATCAAGCGTTTTGATGAAAGGAAACAGAATCAGAGAGCAGGCGGAAGGCACTCGTAGAGAAAGCTGAAGAATATCTGCTCACGAGCTATAGTAAGCAATCACCTGAGGGAAGTGACGGGACCAGGTGAGTATGTAGGTAGGGGCGTGGGGAGATATGTAGGACTCACATTGACGCCACAGAACTGTTGCATAAACATGACGAGACCGGAAGCCTGAGCGGCACGACGAACTCTAGGGACCCTCCACATATCCGTCAGCAGGTTCCGGCCCTCAAGCGACTCGTTCTCGAGCTCCAGTAGCTTGGCGATATAGAATAGGTCCCGACTGGCCTGGAGGTCGCAGAACCGTAGCTTGCGCATCGCATGATATGCCTCCGCGATCCGGCCCTTCGACATATACCATCGCGGCGACTCGGGCGCATAGTATATCATGCAACATACTATCACCGGCGCTACTACCGTCGACCCTAGTATCAATCTATCCATCCCAATGCAAAAAAGAAGAAGAAAAAGAACTCTTTCATCAATAAATTCTTCTAAAATCGGGACCAATCTATAGTCACTTTACCTCCAAGCCACATCGGGTTCAATGTCCATAAAGATGACACTGACTATGTCTCCAAGGGCGATTCCAAATGCCTAAGTAATTACCGGTGTGGAATGAGTTGTGAGATTTTTTTTAAAAAACCGGAATATGATCAATATATCTACTCACGGTCCACTATCCCGTAGACGATCCAAAAAAAAAACAAAAGAGAGAGAGAGAAAGGGTGCGAGGAGATTAGCCAACCTGCTGTGTTTAACAAAAAAAAGAAGAGGATGGCGTACCATTTGCCATTGCATGACCAAGGCACCTCGGATGGGTGCGGGTGAACATTCGGCTAACAAGAGGAAACGATAGAGATAAGATCACAGAGGATCAAGAGAGGATGTTGTGAAAGATGCTGACCGGTGTAGATGGGAGCAGTGGCGGACTGAAAGATGTGGAGGATTTAGATGAGTGAGCTGAGACGCGCAGAGATAGGCAAGGAGGGTAGGACCGACCTTGGGTCCAATACCTAATCCTAATAAAAGTCGGGCGGCAAATAGTTGAGGCCATGAGTATGTGAACGCCTCCCAAATCGAGGCCACCCCCGCGATGAAACAGGACCAGAAGATCACCCCTCTTCGGCCCAGGATTCGGTTGGCGGGATCGGTGATCCAACAAGCAAAGACCGCCTGTTTTTTTTTTTTTCCGGAGATATAAGTTACAATGTTCTCTTATGTGTGCGTGTTTTAAAAAAGAAATCTTCTCTTGGCGCGGTGATGACTAATTGACTCACACAGCATAGATAAGGGGCACTGTTCACTAGTCCTTGTATCATGGCCGTCCTGTTCGTTCCATCTGTGGGGATCCCAAACCGATCGTAGTAAAAGATCTGGGCCCCATTGACAACCGCCTGTTGTTTAAACCCCCCACACCACCGGATGAATCAATCAATCTTTTGTGTTTCTAGATACCGATGATCATTCAACCAAAGATGAGTGGTTTACTACGAACCTCGTCCATGCCTTGGACAATCGCTGCCATGGAGGAAAGGACAGCGATAAAATACCTGTGGAAATGGACTGGTCATTGGTCGAACTTATTCTATCTATACAAGATGGGGTTTTGGTTTTTTATTATGATTTTTTTTCTAAAATAAAAAGCAGGATGAGAACTGACATCATCATCGGTTGCTTCCATCGTCGGCTAACCTCCCAATCGATGAACTGTCTCTCCTCGGCAGTGATCCCGGGGATTCTGTTGAGATCATGTGGGTTGGCAGCTAGGACGGCACCCCTCTTGAAGTTTTCGACTAGATGGATGGTAAATGACGGTTGACAGGGTCAGTCATGGTGGGATGTTTTCGTTTTTTGGGAATGGAATGGATCAAGGGGAGAAAAGGAGATGGATTTCCAAAAGGTGTTTGTTTCTATTGTGGTCTGATAGCGGTTGATGTGCATGTAACGATGTAATGTATGCACTGTAAGTAGATGGAGTGTCTATCCGCCGGTTTTTCTCTCCAGGCCTGATGGGCAGATGGTGGGTAGAAGGTGGCATGTAGATATCTGTAAATAAGGGAATGGAGAGACCTACGTTGATCGTTCAAGCCGTTAGCTTGACAGAACTCCTCGGCCTGTTGGACGAGTTCTTGAGTGGAGAAGCCTGAGAGCGGGTTCTCGAGTTTGGCTGAGAGCTCGGCGATTCGTTGGAGCTCGGGGTCGAATAGGGATGGAGGTGGCTTGGTTGGGTCTGAGGTTTCGAGTAGGAGATCGCCCGACAGGGATTCTTTCTCGGTCTTCGTCGTTAACTCGGCCATGGTTAATTATTCTTCGTTCCACTACTTACGATGTCCTGTTGTTGTTGTTGTTGTTGTTTGTTTGATGTTCCACCACTTGCTCTATACGGCTATTGATCGGTGTGATAGGTTGTATGCGTGCGTGTGTGTGGGGGGTTGTGGGGGTAGCGGCTGCTATGATATTCTAATCTAATATAATAGTGGTCGATCGCCTGGCTCAGTAGATAGGCTGGATTGATTGTTGAGGTTGAGATGACTAATAATAATAGCTTTCCAAGGTGAGTTAAATTCCAGCTAGCTTTCAATGTGGATTAGGGAAGTAGTAGTGGAAGATAGGGAGGTGAGATTGAAGACACCTTATAAAGTTGGGGGGGGGGAGTTTATAAGAGTATGATGTTATGGTATGGACTGCTAAAACTGAATGTCCGACCAGATAGATTATTCCAAAAAAAGAAGAAAAAAAAATTAATGATCAATGAACCCAGCAAAGCTCGGAAACCATGGTATTATGATAACGTGATCAAGCCTGAGTCGGTTGCGGTGTCTCACCTAAAATCTCGATGGGGAAGAGAGCATGAGAGCCGATACAAGTTAAATAATACTTACTCGACACTCGACGCAGTTAACATTATTATTAAAGTGTTTAAGTTGATGACCCAGACGAATGAGTGATTGTTAAGTGTATAGCTGAGATTATTATGTCTGTTTTATTTTATTTTTTTATAGTTTGTAAATCTTGAAATCCCTTAATATTCGATCATAGTATAACTTGTAATACATGGCTGAACTATCAAGAAGCCTTCTTCTCCCCGGCCATGATCAAGAAATCTGAAATAATTATTTAACTATTTATACAAACCATATGGTGATCGATTGATCAGGGTTATTAAACAAACAGTATTATTTAAAGTTATTCGATAAATTTAGAATTATATTTACTTATTATACAAACTTAAGAAGAGTCTCATGGTGAGGTAGTTAAGGAGGAAATTATGAGGATGTTCTTATTACATATTTTAATTCTTCATCATTACTCGTGGTCAGCTTAAAGAGTCTTCTTAGTCGGCCAGCTCAACAACACCGCATATGAACAACCTATCCAAATTATCATCTTTCACTGAAACTTAACTCGACACTTGATGGAGAAAAACTTCCCCACTTGATTTAAAAAAATATTATGTATTGTGTTTTTACAAACGCTTGGACTGATTTGCATCAAGATTTGTTAAAATCTGTCAAAAAAAACAATATTTTATGTTTTTCAAAACCCATGATCCGGTCATTAATGATAACCATGGCTGATTCCTGATGCTGTGCGTGGCAGTAACCTGAAGATTAAACTGGGGCTGTGGCCTTAATCCCATAACCTTGCCATCCAAAAATCTACAAAAAGTCCAAGCATTTGTAAAAACACAATATGTAAACAAAAAAATCGGAGGGTGATTAGGGTTAATAGGGTTAAGATCTGATATCTGCATACATTTAATCATCATCACATGTCTTAAATCTCAGATCAACGAGTCTGATCATATAAATACATACATATCCACAGCAAAAAAGCCAATCATTCCTTCCGCATTCACATCATTTATGTACACTAATTATTTCAGTTTGCTGTTCAGCAATCATGAGCGTGTTATATAAGCACCTATTGATGAACGTTCATCAACTGCGAGCGAGTATTTCTCTCCGAGACTTGCGGCCAGCAACGCCCAACACGTTTCCAGCCCACTCAGACCGGCGGCCCAATACACCAAGCCAAAGCCAAAAAACAACCACAAATCACCCTCCTATGTACCCAGCCCAAAACGAATCGCTGCCAATGCTGAGGTGCGAACATTTCACCGTTATATCTAATAATTATCCCACACTACAAGCTGTCATCATTCTGTCATCTCTAAATAGACCTTAAACCACTTTCCTCTTCCGATGTAACTCCACCCCCCAACAGACAACATCAACAAGCTTTCAGAATTAAGGTTTGTTTTTTGGCATCCCTCTGGAGACATTATTGTCAAAATTTGTAGAAACTTCCATGGTGAGCTTCAATCAAGCTCAACCGTCGGAGAACTTGGGAATCAAGGCCGAGGCAGAAAAAATGTATTTTGGATACCAGAAGGAAACAAATAAATGAATGACTTCTTCTCTGCTTAACGTTGTCAACACCAGTAGTTGTAATTGTAAAGCATCCTGGCCACCATCATTTGAAAAAAACAATGACTGGAACATTAAATTTACCACTCAGGATCAGTTTGAAAAACAAAAGATAAACATCCAAGAATTATATATGTCAGAGGTGGGTTACTCCTAGGTGAGTAAAATCTACTTGATGGAAATTTGCAGGGATTAACCAGCAGCTCCAAGTTGTCAATGGGGTTGAATCTGGTCCAAGAGTTTATGCCCAGCCAGTGATAAGTTTTGAGAAGTTCAGGTGTGAGGATCCAGACAGTGATATGTAGATTTGAATGGGTCAAGCAAGCTATGAGGTAGTGATTTGTTGATGTATCTTCAAGCTCAAGAGCCAGAATGGGTAAATAAATGATGTTATTATTTTTGTCTCTTCTGAAAGTCTGGGGAGCAATAGAGTCTGAGGAGTACAACTTTATATGTGAGGCTGACTAAGCTAATAACAAAAAGAGTGAAATGATTGTGAAACCTGAAAAAGTGGAAATAAAATGAATGACATAAGAGTATTCAATTAGGCAGATGGGGTGTTACAAACTGTTTTGGCCAGTTGAGAGGTAACTGGTTTGAACTAGCCAGCTGAAAATATATAAATGGTTGGTTGGTTTTTTTTTTGATCCTTATTGATCAAATACAAATAATCATTATCATCATCATCTTATTGTCTTATTGTACATACAACATCCTCTATACCACATCCTGTGGTTGGTGTCAATCTATCTCAGGAAAAAAAAATGATGGGGGGGTTACTTAGAAACTCTTGCAATTTGTTTTGACTTGACTGAGGAGGAAGAAGCAGTTTTCAATAAATAAATAAAAAAAAGTCTATGCTGACTGGAAATCACAACATGGTGTGAATATACCATAGAGTAACAGAATAGATTTTTTACCTGGGTTGAATTATCTCCATAAGGTTGTATGGTGTAAGTTTCTCATCTTTGACTCACTGAAGTTGAACAAGTTCAATGACAAGGCTCATACCTGGATCACACTAGCAGTTTCTTTTCAAAGGGAGGACAGTAGTCCAATTTCCAATCAGGTTCCTTCAACGTCTCATGGAGAAGGATGATCCTGCAGTTGCAGGTTGGTTGTATTTGGATGCCACAGCAACAGTATACTACAAGCAAGCAGACCTCCCCAACCCACCACCAGCTGGTTGAAGGCGCAACAACTCAGCTTGGAGACAGCTTGTAAGAACAACTGTATTGAGACCAGAAAAGCAGTTGGCACTCACATTGAGCTGGGTCACAACATGATTCCAGTACCCAGGTTGGTTGAACCCTTTTGAACACTACCGTTCTTCCATGCCTCTACATCCTAACTTCCTTACCTCTTCAGAATAGACAGGGACCTGAAGTGGTCACAAGGAATGTGTAGATGTGTGCCAAGGTATGACTTCACTCTAAAATTGGGTAGCATCTTCTAGTGTTGACTAACTGGGTTTTAATAATCCCCTCTCAGTTCCACAGGATGTCTTGTTGAAAGTAGAAGAGGGCATGTTTGGTGAGTGTCAGCCTTAGAGTCATCACAGCTGACCCAAATCATGCCTTATGACCTTTTCCCCCAATACATAATGAACAGTAGCCTCATATACTTTTATCCTTAATCTTGATCATCATTTTGACTTCAAATTCTGTTTCTCAATTGAAAATTGACCATAGTTTTCACTGAACACTTTGTAATTTCTCAACTCCTTCATGGAGTAATTAAATAAATCATTCTACACTACAGATGGCTGGGAAATTGAAGCAAGGCCAGCCAACCACATCTACATGTAATATTACAGAAGCAAACCTTGAAAGTGTTTGAAGTTGGTGTATCCCCCATTGCAGGAATGATACACAACCTAGAACCACCAACTCAGATCACCAAGGATTCATCAAGTTACAGCTCACCACTCTAACCAAAAAAGGCCTTTTTCACCCAGTACCTCACAGGTATTTCCAGTCAGTCCCCTTTCTGAACCTTTCTCTTCTGAAATTAGTCCTTCTCTGGCTCCCGTTCTTCCCTTTCCCTTTCTCCTTCACCATCAAGCATCAAACCAGATCAAATCAAGCTCCAATAATCAGATCAGATTCTGCTCAATCCTCTCAAGTGATCCATCAGCTTTACTTCTGTCTTTTTCTTTGGTTTTTTCCTTGAAGCAAACCACATAGGTTTCCCTCTAAAGAACCTTGACTATCCAGCTTGATCATAGTCTACAAAACTGGGCTGATTAGACTCTGTCTTCTCGGATTCCTTCCATGGTTCCATTGTGTGAAGAGGCTGTTGCATTTCTCAAAGACTCTAGCACATATTTCCAACTTTTCCAAGTTTTTGATTATTATTATTAAGAGCCCTCATATCATTATTATCAAAGATCCATCAATGTCATCACTTCCTTATCCCTCCCCTTCTATTTTTATTCTTTAACAGTTGTTTTTGTTATCCCTTGAAATACAACTGTTTCCCCCCATCATTGTGTCCTGCTTTCACTTTAGAGACCTAGGCTCACAGTGAGCATATGCAACTCCTTCATGCCATTTCTGTTCTAAAAAAAAAACCCACTCAAGCTCATTCTACAGCTAACAGACAGTTGGGGAGACTCTTGTGGCTGGAAGCAATGCAGTCCTGGCTGCCTTCAAGATCAACCTTGTGGTGCCACCATATGGGCTTGATGGAAAATGACGCCTTTTTAATAAGCCAATTCATACCATGAAGATAGAGTCAACCTGAAATATATTACTTGGGATACAAAAAAAAGGATGGATGGTTATTGTCAGCCTTAGAGAAAATAAATATTTCCTAAACCCACAGTTAGGCCAATAATTATTTCCCTAAAGACTTCAAACAAACTGAAGTCCCTTAGAAAAAGGGAAATAGAGCCTTGGAGCTTATGTAACAATGGATAACCCATAACAAACAAAACACACACCTTATAATATGTCAAACTCATAGGAAAATTACCTTATCAATGGAAAAATAAGGATTATCATCTAAACAGAAGACATAACCCATATGAGATACTGTAACACATATTATAACAGTACAAATGAATGGTTTCTGCTTTGAGACTAGTGGTTATCCCAGATTGAGAATACCAAGCCACTAGCTTCCACACTAAGTGTCAGCCCTAGAGATACTCCAGAGTATCCTAAGCACTGACTAAACTAAAAAATACAATAAAAATAATGTATTACTAATGTAAATAATAACATATCATAAAACATTATTATACCAATCAACTCAGAATGTAAAATTAAGTGGGGTAGCTCACTCAAACCACCACTAAATTCCTGCTCCTTCTAGTACTTTATCATATGATAAAGATACTTTAAGAAAAGGGGAATAAAAGTATAAATTATTGATTAAAGAAATTATTGTCATAAAAGCTGAGAGACAATAAACTTATTTGCATAAATATTAGAATAATAATATTATGCTTATAAGAAAGAAATTACCTAAGTGTGTGGTAATTTCCCAGTATTGTTCTATTAAATGAATTGGCCCATGATGTGATTGGTTATACACACATGTCATGAGGTCATGGGGACATAGAAAATACTGTGCTCAATTCAATACAATTCCCATTACATCATGGTACATTTGAATTGTAATACATTAGAGCAGAATTTAGAATAAACATTCTAGAACCTTCCTCAAGGAACCTCTAGAATATAAAAGGAGGCCATTTCTGGCCTAGGATTGGTTCCTCAGCATATTCCCCCAGTACCATATTTGTAAGTACTCTGAATATTCTCCTCCTACTTTTAGAGTAGTGTTATCCCCTTTATCCTATCCACCTTATTTACTGGACTAGTTATCAAGCTATCTTAGAAAATCCCCATCTTAGACCTTGGACTATTCCTTAGAAAGCAGTTGCTGCAAGACTACCACCTCTGACAGTAGCCAATCAGCTCAAGTGCTTGCCAGCTGCTTAGTAACAGTTTATATTGTTACACTCTCAAAAAGACAGAAAAATAGCCAAACCTATATGGTTAGCTGTTAGTCTTCTCCTGATTGACTTATTTGTATATCAAAGGGACAATTCCAAAGGAGTTTTAGGTTATCCTCTGTGCATAGTTTGGACACTATAGAGAGAATAAGACTTGTGATTATTCTGATAACCTTTCAGCACAGTGATAGTACCTGGCTTTTTATAGACATTAAGCCAGTGTTTCATACACATAGCTGACACTAAGCCCCAAACACCATGTGCCAGATTACTTACAGGACACATGGTCTACGTACAGCTTAAGCCCACATGGTAATTCAACAAGGAGGTTGAGAATTATACATGTACTTATACAAGCAATAAAGCACCCAGCCAAGTACTATTTAAAGAAGTGCTCTAAGCTGAAGGAAAGAAAGTCATACATAAAAATACCTATTTACTACCTTTTTAGTTTTTCACATAGATTTCTAAGCCATCACCCAGAATTAAATTCTTAGTAATGCCTTAATAGATCCTTGAAGTAAACTTCTAGCTAGTAGATTGTTTATCCAGCATCATTTCATACTTTATTATTCCACCAACCATTGCCCTTAAACAAAGGAAGAGAATCTGTCCTCCCTTATTGGTTAAACAAACCCTCTCACCCTTAAATTGCCTTTGTTGCAGGCCTATTTCTAGGTTGGAGGTTGTCCTCAGACAACTAGCTCCTTTTATCATAAAGTTGAGCCTTGAGTTACATAATACTCTTAATTATCTGGCTTTATAATTCCATTTCCTTGTGTCCTGCAGTCACATAAGAGACCCAGGCTCACAAAGAGCCTGTATTAGGGGGTATCAAATTTGACCAAATCCACCATTATCTAATCAACTGGTTATGAAAATACACCATTTTTAAAAAACATGGATATCAATATAGAATGGTTCAGAATTCTCAAAATTGAAATTTTGCGGAAAAACCTAATTCACTGGTTTTAATTGTGGATTTGGTTATATTTGATACCCCCTATTGAAGAGGCAACAGGGTACAATAAGCAGAGCTGTGAAAAACCCCACAAAGACCATGATTTGAAATTTGGAGACATGGTCTTGATAACCACAGTCAATTTTAAAAACCTTGGTAGTCCCAGAAAATTGAAAGATATCAGTGAAGGACCTTTTTTAATAATCAGGCAATTTCATAGAAAGAATATTGCAGCAGAAGTTATATTGATGGAAGAATGTAATCAAAAACATCTAAAGTCTCCAATTAGCTTGTGTAAAAATTATATCAAACCTTCTATTGAGATTGTTAATGAAATATTAACACCAGTACAACCTCCAATAGAATTTATGGAATCATTAAACATACTATTAAAATTTTGGAAAGAAAAATTAGTTGAACAAGAAGGTCAAGATTGTACATTTTACCCAGTCAGATTCATGAAATTTTCAATATGAAAAGGACTTATGGTTGCAGAGTGCAAGGATACAAAACAGTTAATTATTTTTAAGACAGTTTAGAGCATCTAAAAGACCAAACAATTCCTTTTAGTGAGTAATATTTTTTGTGGGGGCAAATGTCAGACACTGAGAAATTAGGCCACATTTTCACAAATAGTACAATTTTTTTATCCCAATGGTTCAGAAATTTTATTGAAAAAATGAACTAGTAAATCATAATAAGTTACAAGTTCAATTCCTGCTTGATTGATATGTGTGACATTTGTTTTATGTAATATTCATCTTGATAATAAACCAAGTTTTATCTCATAATATAAGAGTTTCAAATAAAAGGAGAGATTGATATCTCTCCATAGATTCAACCTTTTGAATTACAATTAAATTACGGGGATGATAAACTCACTCCCCCCCCGGGCACACCCACGCCCAATGCACGCCCTTGAAAAAAAAGGTGTGCAGCCCGCACACCTTTTTTTTATTGGTGTGCGGGCTGCACGCCCACGTTTGGGTTTCAGCACGTCTACAGGCGTGCAACACCCACCCAAAACAGGGTGTGCGGTTGCACACCCTATTCAAAAAAGGGTATGTGACCTGCACACCCTCTTTATGTATATAGGTAGGGGTGTGCATGCCCCTACCCATATACATAGAAAGGGCGTTCAGGCCGCACGCCCATTCTATGTACATAGGTAGGGGCGCACACGCCTTCTATGTACATAGGTAGGGGCGCGCACGCCCCTTCTATGTACATAGGTAGGGGCGCGCACGCCCCTTCTATGTACATAGGTAGGGGCGCGCACTCCCCTTCTATGTACATAGGTAGGGGCGCGCACACCCCTTCTATGTACATAGGTAGGGGCGCGCACGCCCCTTCTATGTACATAGGTAGGGGCGCGCACGCCCCTACCTATATACATACATAGGGCGTGCTGACGGCATAGTCCCTTTTTTCTGGGACTGTGCTGTCAGCCGCACGGCTTGACCGGGGGGGATCCCTCTGGCCAAGGAGGTCATACAACCTCCTCTGCCGGAGGGATCCCTCCGGCCAAGGAGGTTGTACAACTTCTATATAGGCAGGGGCACAACCTCCTCAACCGGAGGGATTCCCTCTGGTCAAGGAGGTCATACAGCCTCCTCAACCAGGAGGGATTCCTCCGTTCAAGGAGGTCATTCAACCTCCTCGACCAGGGGGGATCCCCCCCGGACAGCCTCCTCAACTGGGAGGGATCCCTCTGGTCAAGGAGGTCATACAACCTCCTCGACCGGGGATCCCTCCGGCAGAGGAGGTTGTATGACCTCCTTGACCGGGGGGGATCCCTCCGGCCGAGGGGGTTGTATCCTCCCTGGCAGGGTGTGCAAACTGCACGCCCATCCTTGGGGGTGTTGCACGCCTGTAGATGGGCGTGCAAACTGCACGCCCATCTACAGGCGTGCCCACGCCCAAAACAGGGCGTGCAGAAAGCACGCCCGTCAAAAAAAGGGCGTGCGGGCTGCACACCCTTTTTTCAATGGGTGTGCCCCTGGCGTGGGCGTGCATTTATCAATCCACTTAAATTACAGTTCCTTATAAGGAGACTATTTTCATAAATTCACCCAAGAAATATAAAATCCTTGAGTTTTAACTTGAGGTTATAATTCTTTGTAATATTTAAGGAGTATATCTTTACTTCTGGAAAGACTTTTGTCCATATTATTACCATGCAAACCTGCTCACCTTATCATACAATACACCAGGAAAAAATTGGTTGCACCTGCATGAGGGTGGGTCCTCCTCTCTCAGCCATATACCTGTTATATCTCTTTTTTATCTCTGATTTGTCTCTTTGCAATCTGAGTTGTATCTAAGTTTTATCCCTGTTTCATGTTCAAAAGTATATCAGTTTATTTCAGAGTCTATCTCCCATTTTATCCCAGGGTTTATCCTAGGTTATATTTCATGCAATTTATTTTATCTTTATAAATACTCTGGTGAGTAAAACCCTGGACTGGCTTTTCAATATTCTTTTTCCCTGAGTATTTTATGTTTGGTCAAAAGAATCAACATGTTTGGAAAAAAATTATTCCCATGAGGAAATCCATTTTCAACCTATTTAATTGTCTTCTCATTTGTTTTCTCTTTGAGTTGGTTATTAGCTGGGTTCACTTTGGGACTTTAACACTATTTTAAGCCATTGATCATTGAAAAATTTCAACTTTTGTCAAATGGTCAGATTCTTCAGATTTCACTTTGTTTGAGTGTGGATTTCATTTTTTTTAAATTCACTTATAACATGTGACAAAAATTGTGTTACAGTGGCCAATGTGAACCGGGCTATTGGAAGTTTAGTCAAAAAAGCTATAAATTCATGTTTCTGATATCATCATTGACAATTCCAATAGCAAATTTTAAATTTATTAGATGTTTTCAAGTTGTTTGCTGTTCTCCAGAAATTTCAATTTAGAAATGATTTTCAAAAAATCACGTTTCTCTTGATAATATTTGTATATTTTGGTCTTCTATGCCTGTCTGCAACACCTAAATTCAAGGCTTTGTTGCAATGATCATTGCCAATCATGGTTGAATATTTCAAGAAGTTACACCTTTTATAACATCTTGATTAAGGCTGTAAGTAAACAACAGGAAGGTCTGCTTCTTTTTTCTGAACCCATCTACAAAATGCATACTAACCAATTTCTCACATAAATTTTTCTTGTAATTATCTAGTTGGACAATTAAAACTTTAGCCTTAGGCCTAAGTGCACAGAATAGAAGCAGTGATGAATGTTAACAATGATATCGAGAAATTTTACGTTAAAACACCCTGATTCTGTAACCAGTCCCCTCTGTGAAATTTTAAGGACACCTTCCTACTCTGCCAGCCCCCTGTGTGCAATTTTATGGAAACCATCCTTAGTATTCACCCTCTGCAGAAAAACCCCATCCCTTTCAATGATACCCCACGAAGCTATTCACCCTATTGGCTCATCAGATTAAGGACGCCGTCCTTATTTTTCCAGCTACCACTTTCCAATTTTAAGGACGCCATCCTTAGTATTCACCGGCCGGGGTCAACCAGAGTGCATTCAATGGCACCGATCCAGTGTGGAACAACCTTCTTGATAGGCACAAGGCTCTACCGTTTCACCTCATGGTGGTGGCGGCGACCTACTCTATTGCGATCCGATTGCTAAAGAACCTGAGCTTTCAGGCTGGCTTCAGGAGAAAGATCAGGAGATTAAGAAAAATGCAGAGATCTTGACTGAGTTGATATTTGAGGTGACTGACCATTCACTGAACCATTCATTGCCATTGGGAAGCCAAACTGACACCTGTACTCTATTCCATCAGAACCAACAGCTCGAGTTGATAACAGAGTTCTATCAGCCCATTTGGCTCAAGGCAAAACATATCGATAGATTCCGACTATGGTAGGCTCTTATGATGGCCATTGCATCCAATCTTGTGTTGATCTGATCCTTCTTCGATGTAGAAAAGTGGCAACCATCATGTTGTTTCAGCTATTAGTCATGCGGACAGAATGAATCTGAATCTCAAAAAAACTAAAGGGATCATCTTGTGGTCTGAATTCATCTTACATCTTCAACATCAACCAACAGCCACATCTCAATCAAATCACCCCCAAAGTCATGATGTGGGAGAACCAGCGACCACAAGCTGGATATTCAATAAGATCAAAGGCCATCATCTCTTCAATCTTCCTGGATTGCAGTATAATCCAATCCTTGCCGCAAATCTACTCTTGGTCGTGGTCCGATGTAAAATGCTCATCTTACTTTCCAGCAACCATCTACATCACCCTGATCAAGTTTACAAAATTTTTGATTTGTTTGGCTGGATTACTAAGTGTAAGTTTTGATCCGAAGTCAACTCAAAAGTAGCTTATCCTTTATAGAATGTAATTTTAAGCCTAACAGTATTTCCTTTCAGATTACCGCAAAACAAATGAATGTTTTTTTGCTCGGGCATCTGCCAATTGGTTTCTCAAGTGATATTGTAATTTATAATATTGATCAACCTTTCTTGATCTCGTGAATGATACTTCAAACATTTGGTACACTCAGATGGCTAGCGTAGCCTTACTTGCTGTTCTACCCCCAACTCGTTCCCAATCTTTCCTCTCAAATACCACCGACATATCCTGCATTTTTCAAACCTTAAGCAACCCATGGCTTGTCCACAACTCACATTTCCCACTGTCAAGGGTTCTGATTGCTGAGATGAATGGTCCTTGGGGGTGGGTGTTCTCTAAAAGATGTTCATGTTTCATATGATTGCAGGATGAAACCTCAGCCGCATATTACCTGCCAGTGGTGCCCAAGCAAGTAACTCACCAGGGCAATAACTGGAAGATTAACTGCTTGACTGAATCATGGAGTTAACTAAAGCTAGAAAAAAGGAGATGAAGAGAACAAAAAAGAAACATGGAATGAATAGATTAAACAAAGAATGTAAGGGTTTAAATGAGAATTTGAATTATGGATTTACAAAACATGGAACTTTTTTTGTTACTCAGTGGTCAAAAACCAAAAGGATGGGATAAGCAGGAGATAAACAGTAGGATATGCATGAGATAAAGAATAATATAAGTGTGGGATAAACAGTAATATAACCAAGGGATAAACAGTGAGATATGCATAAGATAAGCATGAGATACAACAGGAGCACCCTCATGGAGGTGAGACCACTTTTTCTGTGGTGATAGTGTGTGGGATTGAATTATAATCCTTTCAGCCTATTCCCCCTATCTTCCTGCCTAAATTTGAGTCACTGAGATTTATCTTGTGTGACTAGAAGTTCTCTCCTACTTTCAGGGAGTAGCTGAAGCAACGGCACTGGCACATTAGATTAGCTGTGTCCCTTTTTTATACAGAGGTGCAAGCCCCTCCACTCCCAAAGTTTAAGGGGCTTCTTTCCCCTGTGCTCACAGTTATGGTGAAGCCCTAAGGACTGTCAAATTTTATTACACAATAAAACTCAGTGCATATATATTCTAACTTTCCTCACATAAGAGATGTAGGTTGACAAAGTAGGTATTTGTGGGAAGGTTTAAATTTTTTCTTTTCTTGTTTCTAAACTATGTGTGCAATCAAGAGAAGGGACCCAATGACCTCTCTGTCTGAAATAGAAATCAAATAGCTGTTCATTGTACTCAATATTCAGTTTTTATTCCAGGGGCTTAATGTTGACTAGTTGTATTTACTCTTTTTTACATGCTGTTGTTTTTTTGTTCTTCATTATGTCAACAAACTGTACTCTATTCCACAAATAGTGGCGTGTAAAGTAAGGAATACAAAGTCTTACACTTATAAAAGTGTAATAAAAATAACAATAAGCAAAATTACTTTGGTGATTTGTTAAAAACACTAAGTATAAAAAAAACAGGTTACTACCCTGCTGCCAGACTTCTGTTATGAGAATGAACATACTCACAAGGGCTAACCAGAATTTAACACGGTTCTTCCAATTAAATTAAGAGTATTAATTTAATTGGGGGGGTTTTTGAAGAACTCTAACTATAAAAGATAGTTATAAGTAAAAAAGGCCACTCCTCCTAACTTACAGGAGAAGGTGTACGCCTTGGTAGCTTATAATAAGTTATCAAGTTATGGTTAAAGTTGATGGGAGGCCTCCGTAAATAATAAATATTTTGTATTAATCCCTCTGTAATTTATTTGACAGTGGGGATTGGGGCAATGTTGACAGGTGAATCTGATCAGCCTGTTCGTGGTAAGAAGTGAAACATGGTGTCATTTTTAATTAAAATGATGCCATATTTATTTCACATTAATTAAATTAATTTAGGGCATTAATAAAAAAACCTGGTTTTTCCGCGTTTACACCCGGTTTTACGCAGCGGCGACGTCAAATTTGCTGCGCAGCACACCCGGTTTTCCGCTTTTACACCTGGTTTTTTTAATTATTTTTTTGCGGGCAGATTTTTATTTTTTTTCAACATTTTAAACTTGTTTAATATACTACCAGGGGTGTAGAAATTGATGGTAATTTCTATTTTCCAAAAAAACAATGTCTTCTATTTTTTTGTTGCCCGTACACCCGGTTTTTTCAAAAGAAATTCCCCACAGCTCAATTTTCAGGATTTCTCAAAGTTTTAAATATTTTTAAAACACTTCAAGGGGTGTAGAATTTCATGTGACAAACAGTTGATGTTTAAAATCACTGGTTGTCTAATAAATCAAATTTATTGCTTGAAATTAAAGCCAGACTAACATAAAAAAGTTAGATATAATGATCAACTTGATGAGAATAAGTAAGAGAAAGATTCACCAGGAGATATAATGTTCAGATAAAAGACAACCTAATAGCAGACTAGAGTAGGAGATAACACAGGACACTAAATTTGAATAAAGAAATAGAATGAGAATAATTAATAATGAGATTAGTTAATAATGATAATTGTTTGGATGAGTTTTCTCACCAAATTGAGATGATAAGAAGGCTGTGTTATAGAGAGTAAAGATGAGTCTTTAGATGAGTCGACAAAGTCAACGCGATAGATTTTTAGAGGAGTTGACGAAGTCGATGAAGGTTTTTTGGATGAGTAAAAGAAGTCAATGAAGTCGATGTGGTAGTGAGAAGAAGAAATAAGAAGGATAGTCAATGAAGATGATGTAAGGACAAAGATGATGATGGATATAAGTAGCAGTAGATTGTTAAGGAAGTGAAGTAAGGAGAAATTCAGTTTCTTATGGTCAAGAGGAAGTGGGTTTTTTATAATGTTTCGGAGTTCATAATGTAGATGATCTTTCGGAGTTGATAATGGTCAAGAGATTGTGATAATATATGATCAAGTAAATTAATGATGTCGTTGAAGCGTCACAGCCATAATCTCAACACTGGTTGTCTTCTTATGATTTTTGGACAGAATTTATTTCTAAACACCTTCACACCTGTCTTTCAAGATATTTGGGGAGTTTTCAAATGGATTCATACACTTTAGAGGTTGAATAATTCATTGGAAACACATACTGATTATAAAACTAACTCGTTATCAGATTTCATCACAAAGAAATGGAAATATAATGATCCACAGAGGTATGGTACATTGTATGATGCTTTGGAGTGTTACATGTAAGATAATTATTAAACATTACATATGGGTTCAGGAATGTAATTCAGGCGTAGATTCACTATTTTTAATCATTTTCTAGTTGTTATCAGTAGTGTGTATAACAATTTCTCTTTCTTATACGTATTATTTGTGTGCACATTCTTAGTCTGTACTAATGTCTCTTTGTTGTTTATTACATTTATTATTTATTAATAAATTATTAACTTGCAATTATACCTCTTGCTTTTTTTATTTTTTTATTTTATTCATTTCATTTGTTCTATTTATTTTATTTTATTTTATTTTATTTTATTTTATTTTATTTTATTTTATTTTATTTTATTTTATTTTATTTTATTTTATTTTATTTTGTTTTGTTTTATTTTATTTTATTTTATTTTATTTTATTTTATTTTGTTTTGTTTATTTTACTTGTTTTACTTATTTATTTTATTTGTTTTGAATAAAATTTTGAATGAGGATGATTGGGGAGGTTGCATGCATCAAATGCTGCCCTCCATAATTTTATTTTGCTTATTTTACTTGTTTTACTCATTTATTTTATTTGTTGCAAATAAAATATTGAATCAGGATGATTGGGGAGGTCACGCGCATCAAATGCCGCCCTCCATATGCTATTTGCATAAAAATTAAAAATAAAAAAAACCGGGTGCCTGCGCGAAAAACCGGGTGCACCGCGCAGCCGCAGCTGCGCAGAAAACCGGGTGTAAACGCAGAAAAACCGGGTTTTTTTATTAATGCCCTTAATTTAATGTTTATTTTTCTTAATTAAACTAAATAATTATTAATCACATGTACATGTAACTTCCTTTGGGGTTAGTGCTTGGAAAAGCGCTTGCTCTGGAGAGTTAAACATGTGGGAATTAATTTATAAGTCATTATTGCATAATTAATATACTTTACATAAAGATTTACCTTTATTTATGTGTAATTTTATACTATAAATTACCATGTGTTAATCTTGGATCTTCCAGGATTTTCAAGAAGAAAACTATGCCAATAAATGGTTCTTTATCCATTTATTGCATGTTTGAAAATTAATTTTCCAAAGATTTTCATTAATTAAATTATAACTTAATTTTGGTAAAAAGGAGATATAATCTTAAATAATTATATTTTTATTGAAGGTGGTCATGAATGTGGCTTGAACTCAGGTGCTTATGTTTATAACAGTTATTACTAGGCCAGTCTTTAAATGTTAGACTATTGTACAATTTGATAAGATGATGAAGTCTAATTTCCTCATTGTTTAAGACTGTCAATGTAATAAAATATAATAATAAAAAAATAAAGAATAATTATAATTATTCAAGCTTGCAGTTTCAAGTATTACATGTTATGTCAACATGTAATATCTTGGTGGCTGACACATTACTTCTGCTTCCTTATCCTGTAGGTCTTCTGCTCCTCACTCCCTTCATCCCAGGATGCTGACCAACTTTCCCTCATGGGTAAAAGGTTATTTTCCATTATCATATCTTTATGTTTCTATTGTCATTTTTTCCCTCTCTCTTGTGCTGAGTAAAACATCACCACTTCTGTTTTCTTATCTTCCAGGTATTCTTTCATGCCCTCTCTTCAATCATCCCAGGACACTGACCAAATTTGCCTCAGATGTCAAAGTTCATCTTTGATTTTTTTTGTTGACAAATTCCATATCTCCTGCACACTTAGATTACATGGCCTAAGCATATATTATAGCCGTAGCACCAATTTCATATACCCTGCACAGTCAAGATGCTTAGCCAAAGTATAAACCTCATTCATAACCCAGCAAAATGTGATCATACATAAACCAATAAACCTAACCCATAACTACTTCTTATAAATCAATTAACCCTCTTCCATTGCCCTCTTTAGGTAAAGTAGCCAAGCTCATAAGGAATAGATTTCTAAAAATAGCCTTTACCTGCTTAAAAGAAACTGCACCCCAATAGTCTCCACAGTCAGAATACCAATGCCCATCTTTGGTCTTCTGTTAAGTGCAAGGAGACCATTGCCCCTGTATTTGGATACTGAGCCAGAGACCATCCCTTTTGATCTTTCACCTTCACAAATCCAAGCTAGAAACAGAGACAATCAAATGGGGAGGAGCTTTAGAAGGCTGGTAAAAGAAGAAAATTCTACTTGAAATTATGATTTTATGTCTTCTGGAAAGCTAGCCAGATTAGGTATTTGAGTTCAAGATTAGTGAAGAAGTGGTTGTACAGACAGAGAAATATAAGCATATGAACAATACACATATGGAAGGTATTTTAAATCAACCATGTAAAGAGAAACATTGTGAATTAACAATGTAATAATCATTATTATTAATGATGGAAGATGTTCAATTTCTCTCAAAAATTGATGAGAACCATGTTGAGATATTATTTCATTCTTATCTCTATGTTTTTATTTCTTTTTCATTTATTTCTATTTTGTGTGCTACATAACTTTCACTTAAATTTCACAGATATTGTAGTATACCTGGGGCAGAAGTGAGCCAGTGGAAAGGATTATTTTCTTCATCCTCTGCACCTTCATCTAATCTCATTGTCTGACCCAGGTATGTTCAATTGTTTTTCTTTTTGTCTTGTTTTCATCATGATTATCATTAAATATGCAATGCTAATCATCATCCTTTCCACCATCATCTCATCTTACTGTCTGACCCAGTGCATCTCATCAAACCAAAAACCAGACTAAGGAGGAAAAACAAGGGTTAGAAATAAAAAAAATAAAAAAACAGAGAAACAACAAGAGGAGATAAAGCATACTGCTAATGATGGATCTAATATTAAAAATGAGGTAAGGAATTTGGAAGTGAAGCAAGGAATAAAGGAAGAAGCAAAATAACTGATTTGTAGAATTTAAGGAAAGAAAGAGATCAGTGATTTTCACAACAAACAACAATCAATAAGATATAGAAGAGAGAGAGAAAAAACAGAGAATGAAGAGAAGACACCAAATAGAACAATGGTTGATGTATTGCTTTTTAAAGAAGTTTACTGATGTCTGAATTTGATGTCTTGATGAAGTCAAGAGTCAAACCTTGAAAATTTGAGAAATGGAAGTGAGGGAGTCAGATCAAGAGAGTGTCAGCCTCAGTGATGCCAAAGACTGGAATCTTTCTAGATACACTGGGTGCAAGCAAAAAAACAGGTGGTAACACAAGGGTATGTGTCAAGGGGAAATGGGTAATGGTTGATTTAAAAGAAAAGGTTTTAATAAAAACAATAAAGTTTTTATTAAGGGAGGGGCCTGAGTTACAGGGGTGTTTGATTGTGCCCTCCAAGGTTCTGGTCTTTTTGGTAAAAGAGTATGCCCAGACAGTAGTATACTACTGAAGTATATAAGGAAATAACACTCACTAGTTTATTTCCAGGAAAGATAACTTCAGGAGTATGACTGGTCTTGTGGCGCTCAAATAACTGGGTAACAGGTTGGTGATGAGTGCTGATAAAGGTGAAAGGTTGTTGGATGAACTCCAAGCATAAAACAAGAAAAAACTGGACTATATAACAGGCTATAAGACTGGTTGATATGGTGGGTAAAAGCTGGTAAATGTAAATGAAGATGGGGATATCATTTCGTGGGAATGAAGGGCTGTTTATATATCCATTCTGGGATCTTGGGGGCGAATCAGAAGCTCTGTTTTTCCTGGTCTAGTCTTCTACTAAGCCCTAGTTACCTGTATAACTGGTTTGGTTACGGTAGGGCTTAGTTACATGTTTCAACAGGCCCAAAGTGGTTTAATGTTCCCAGTAAGGTGAGTACTTTCGTTTCTTCCTTCCTTTTGGACCAGTAGTCTATTTACAACCAACCAATTGGGCTATCTTGGCCTTAGTAGAAAAAGTATTGCCGCAGCGTTGGTTGTGGCTTCTATTACAGGTGCAAGGTACATGTGACTATGGAAATGATGATGTAGAACTTATTTATGCATCATACCCAAACTCTATTCACCTTAATTACATAGTCTACTAGCATATATTTAAGGTTATGTAGATCTTTAAGTCATATGAAAACTTGACGGCCTTGTAAAGGGATATGAAGGAGTGATAATTACGGGGTACTTTTGCTGAGCTACCCTAGGTTAATTTACATGTAGATTCAGAATCTGAAATAATGTTCTCATTTTTCTTTATACTTTAGAAGTTATATCTAGATTCTGTTTTATATGTTTTGTTTTAATAATTTCTTTTGAAACAAAAGATGTAAGGTGTGCATTCTTTTGAGACTAAGAATATAAGTTTTATATTGTTATAATTTGCTATGGTCAGGTTGTCTCTGAATTAGTAGCAGGCTGACAGAGAGGAAGAGAGGCCAGTGAGCAGGTGAAACTTTACAGAGTCAGGTATTGATGCAAGATCTTGAATCTCAAAAGTCTCCTTAATCAATAAGTTTTTGAATGAGAGTCTTGTTGAGTCTGAGGATTTACCTACTAATATTGGTTCTTATTTATGCTAATCAGTCACTGGCCCTAAGACATTCTACATGTTACAATTATCAAGACTTTGGTGTATGCTGCAAATTCTGAGGACTATTTTTGGGAGTGGCATGTGAGGGACAGTCAGGCATGTACTGTACTGAGATCACAAAAACTCAACATAAGAGTCTCAACAGATTATTAGAGATTAAACATCCAAATGCAATCAAACTGATGGAGTAAGAAGCGGGTGATGACTTGTTTCAATAGAAAAGAGAAGTGAAGAGAATGTGAGCAGAAATTATTGCCAGAATTCTGAAAATTTACACTGTACAACTTGCTACCAACTTACTTAGCTTAGCAATACCAAAAACAGTTGACCAACCAAATCAGAAGGTCTCTTAATCATTCTATTTCATATTTTTTCACTTTGAGTTGGAGGATTGTCTACTTTTACATATAATCTACTCAGTTGAGCATGAGCAAGATTAACCATGGCATAGTCATCAAGGCATGCATGAGCTCACAATGACACCTCTTTTTATCAGGTTTTCTTTCTTTACAGTCACAAAAATCAAAATAATAGGGAACCTTATCAAAGACCAATCAGAAAAAAACAGAGGCAAGTAGGAAAAGAAATTGTCTGGAATTTACACACCAATAATAGCAAGACAGTTCAGTTGTTAAGAAAATGAATGGTCTAGAAGAAACAGAGACAACCAACAAAGACAGGTGAAAGCAAAGGCAAAAAAAAACAAAAAACAATGAATGTTTGAACATGAATAATGAAGATATTTGATTGATTGATACTTGTTTGTTTGGTTAGTATGCAAGCATTGAGAAAAAAGGAGATTCAATCAATCATTCCCACAATCATCGCCATTGATAATAGGAAGACGAATCAGATTTCAATTGAAGTGGGATTATTGACGGAGAGCATGGTAAGAAACCAGAGTAAAAATCTGTCCACATTATTTATTTCTTTACTGGAGATGGTGACTTACGTCTGATGTGGATTATTCAGATTTGCATTATTTGAGAGAGTTCTTACTCAATTCAATAATCTTCATTTGATTGGTTTTGAACTTTTCTAGTCTGTATATGAGTCGGCCAACAGAAAGGGGAATATTGTGAGAAAAAAATGATGATTGATATTTGAAATAATTTTAAGTGTGATTAGTTATCGGTAGAATCGTCGATTTCATTATTGGTTAAAAAACAAGGATCGGGGAAGGAAAACACTATTGGTCAGTAAATTTCCTTGAGATCTCATCAAGCAAAGACAAGGATACTAAACTGTAGCTCTAGATTTCTGATCACACAATCTTTCTCGGCTAATTCATCTCTCAACTCTTGGTTTTCCTTGGTAAGTTGATCGACCTCGGCTGGATGATTGAAAGACTTTTGTTCAGGGTGAGGATCACCGGAGGGGGGCGCGCCGGAAGAAGGATGAGGATGGGAGACGGGGGGCTCGAAGACGACGGGCGTTGAGCTGGGTAAGGGTTCGTGTCGGGTAGACACTGGTGAAGGAGCTCGACTGAGCGAACGGGGCAAGGGAGGGTCTGATTGAGGAGGAGCAGACGAGACGGCGCCTGAGGCTGATCCAACAGGTGTGCTTGCGTAGAGAGAAGACTTGATTGGTGGCGCCGCGGTCTCGGAAAGGTTGTCCAAGCTCACAAGGATAGGCTCGGCCGTCTTACCAGCAAAAAAATCAGAAGAACTTAAGGCGGGCTTGCCCGATAAAGCCGGGGGATAAATGTCGGCCTGAAACGAATCAGACTGTTTGGACAATACATGGAATGTATGTCAGATTAGGTTAACAATGAGCCGTTAAAAGTGACTGTTCCTACCTTTCGGGGAACAATAAATGATATCGGCTCCACTAGATTGTTCGTCACTTTGTAAGCTCGAGCGATTTCGCAATCTTGAGTGTTCAACGCCCGTCGTGGAAGCCAACACATTCCTCGCTGTGGCTCGCTTGATTTGTACTCGGTACTGCCCAAATTTAACGTAAGCATACCTTGAATACCCCAGTGTTTGGATCAGGTCGACAACACTTACAGGTAATGTCTTTGAAAGTTTTCGATCGCGAACGGATGTGAACGTCAGTTGGCTTGGCTTGGATTCAGGGCTCTGAGAGAATGTAGAAAGATTGGCAAATCTTGGCAGGCTTACAGTTCATCAGCTTCATACTCGTAATAACGAACGTTACCATCCCCTTTTCCCGCGAGAAACTGTAGGCGGAGCAAAGCAGGAAACATCAGAGAAATACGATGAAGGTACCGTTGGAAGAGGAGTATACTGACTAAAATATTATTATCAGACCAAAAGGGCATTAGAGTACCGGAGCTGGTATCGATGGTCAACTGTTTGATTGGCCCTTTTGAAATATCTCCCGAGTTCCAGACAAAGACTTGGCGGTCGGAAAATTTGCTAAAGCCAGTCGTACAGATTCTATCAAGACGTCCCATCCATTCTACACGTGATCCCTTGATACCGGTATGTGAATCGGCCGTGGATGTCAATTCGCCTGACCTCAGATCATAAATCCGCAGCTTCTTATCTTTGCATGTCCTACAAGTTCAAACGACAAAAAGCGTTTACTTTTAGGTGTGAAACCATGGTTAGATGGAGATGACGTGACTGACGTAGCTAAGAGAGTACCGGTCCAGTTGAAGCTCATGCTACCAACCATATCAGGTTGCTGGGGCAGTTCGACTACACAGGTAGCTTTCTCAACGTCCCAAATCTTGACTTCCAGACTGGTAGTGGCCAAGACGTTCTCAGCAACGGGGTGCCATTTGACATGACCAGCTTTTCGTACGTGGCCGCTCAGCCTGAGCACAGGTTCGAGATCGTTGACTTCAGGTTTTTCAATCCTGAGAGCAGCGCTGAGCCTGTCCTCGTCGATTTGAGTGAGTACAATCTTACCATCCTCGCCCGACGAGGCAATAAGGGTATCTGAGAAGGGTGAAAAGGAAGTATCAAGAACAGGTGCAGTATGCGCTCGACAGAGTGGGTACAAGTCCGGTAGTTTTCCAGTGTGGGTCAATGGGACGACGAGAAATGCACCCCCGCCAGAAGCTTGATAGCTGTGAGAATCGAGCAGGGGAGGTTGGATTCAAGGAGGAAATCAATTGATTCAATAATCACTCTCAGAATAAATTATCGGGAGATTAACAGACGGACTTGACAGAGAGAAACTTTGGATTTGCGGCAGCCAAGTTAGTGTCCCAAGCTGAAGCAGAAACCTTGATATTATCAAAGCACATCTCTCGCTTGGAGGGCTGGCCGTACCTGGAGTGATTATGAGGAGAAGGATAAGATAACCATGAAACGAGGCGTTAAAAATCAACACATGCTGAGGAAAACACTTGAACGCGGCATACACATGGCGGTAATAGCTCTGACGAACGAATCGACTATAATTAAACAATCCAACAGAATAGATATACCACAAGTTCACGGATTTTATTTATTTTGAGTTCGAATAGACCGAATGACAAAAAGGCGTCAGTCAGCTTGATCATTACAAAAGATTTGTGTAGCGAGGGCCCTGCAAGATGAAGACACCACTTGCCTCATCGTTTTTGGTCCGAGTGGTCTGGGGTGAGCAGGAAACGGCTTGGTTGGATTGAAATCGGGATGAGCGTAGCGGTGAGACTAGTAAGAGCTTTCTGGATGGTAAATGTTCGTCGAGAAGGGGAACCGTACTACAACTTGGCCCGTTGACCTTGTACTGCAGATCGATCGACAGCCGGATGACGGCTAGCTTACGTCAGAACACACGCACAAGAATGTATGCACTTGCGTGAACAATCCAAACCATGTACAATGGCACCTCCCCAAATTACCCACTCATGAAAGCATACCCAAAAGCCGCACGGGCTGACAGAGGCTTGGAGTCCTAAGGACTGATTGACTGGCCAGGATACTAGTTGGTTGGACTTCTGGAATGCTGAATGCAAATATAAATAGAGCTGAGCAAACAAAAAGCTAATCAGAAAGAAAGGGCCTCTTAAATGCCTTTCTGAAGGCTTGGGGGCAAAACACAACAGTCCTTTTTGGTGATCTGAGTGCTATGTTGAAACTTGCACTCAATTATAACTGGATGTGAGTCTATCTGCAAATGCATGTGCAGTCCTTCAGTTGATATGCACTACATTGTCTCAAAACCCAATCAACACTGGTATCAACTCTCTGGTCAACAATCCTCCTTGAAATTCTTGTTAACCCTTTCTACCTGGTTGATTTCCTGTATGTTGCTCTGCTTCCTTTTTATCAACACTTCTCTTGATCCACCCAATCCAACATCACTACTGTTGAGTTTATTCACTCTGTTTTTATCAGTAGTGTGCTACATTTCCTTCAGTCACGGTTTCACATTTCATTTCACCTACATGTCACTAGTTGTCTAGCATACCCGGGACAGCAGTCAGTGTGTGGAAGGATTTTTTCCTCATCCTTCCACATACTCATCTCCCACTGGCTGCTGCTCCAGGTATGTTCTTTCTTTGTCTTCCGTTCTCTTCTCTTCTTCATTTCTCTGTTGTTTCTTCTTCCATTTCTCAGTCTTTATCTTCATCACTGATGCAATGAATCTCATCCTTCCACATACTCATCTCCCACTGGCTGCTGCTCCAGCCCTGGTCCATCTCATCAGGTTATGAGCCTGCGCTAAAGGCCAGCTATCTACCAAGCACGGAAAAGACAGTCTACCAAGTGGTTTCAAGTGGAAATCTCAAGGATCAACCTTCATCCAGAACCCTCTCATCATGTCGGAGGCGACCGGTCCCAAAAATCATTCTTCTCTTAATCTAGGTGTCGCTCTTGCCGATGACGCTTCTACTCCCAAACTACAGGGAGCCAAGATTATCCCCCTCCGAGCGCCAGACTCGGACTCTAACTACTCCGACTGGGAGTACCAGGTCCTGATGCTGCTAGAAAACTATAACATCAAATATGTTCTCAAAACAATCAAACCAGAGAAACAACCACCCAACTGGGACCGCGACAACAAAGCGGTCTGTACACTGATCTCGCAAATAGCCAACCCTGCGAACTTCCGCTACACCAAGCCTCACCGCAAGGACGCAGCAAAGACCTGGGAATCTCTCTGTGTTGCCCACCAAGATTCGTCGGCAGGGGGCCGCATGTACTGGCTAAGAAAACTGTTGGTCTCAAAAATGGAGAACAACGACATGCTAGCTCATATCGACGCCGTCGCTAAGGTCGCCAAGAAACTTGACGTCCTTATCACTCCAGAAAAACCACTTACAACCGATGAAATTCACGCCACCGCACTCCTCAACTCTTTACCCAACAACTGGGTAAACTGTGTATCCTCGTTGATGAACCAACCCAGTGTCTCTGCCAAACAAATTGTGATGGCACTCAAGAGCGAATACCTTTGCAGAAAAACTCACAATGGCGACAAACCCATCTCAGTCTCAGCAACTAAAACAAAAGCTCAACAGCACAAGCCGTCCTCTTCAAACCGTTCCCGCTCTGATCGTCCTCCGCGTGACAACTCTCGTCATTGCGACTTCTGCAACGCCAATGGCCACGATCTGAATACCTGCAACAACACTCGCAGGATTCTGGCCGAGCACAAATCAAACCAGCGTTCTCGAGCAGATCAACGAGACTCAGAGAAACAACCGGCAAACTCCTCTGCACCAGCAGCAAGAGCAGGTCGCACTTCAGCTGTTCCTTTGGGTGTTTCCTCTTACAACGGCAACAACAATGATGATTCCGATTACTCCGGCTCCAAAATTGATGTGGTAGCTGGCAATGCCATTGCCTCCCTCTCCGCTGCAATTTGCCCCTCACCTGGAGGCGATGCAAATATTGACTCTGGCTGCTCCATGTCAATGACTCCGGACATATCCACAGTCAATCACCTCAAGAACAACCACACCCCGGTACATCTGGCCAATCATTCTGTTGTCGAAGCTACACACAAAGGTACCCTCCACCTTCCCATCTCTGGCAACAAAGCAGTCAAAACGCTGGTTGTCCCAGCCCTCCACAAGCCCTTGCTCTTGGTTGCAGGGCTGTGCGACAAAGTTCTTACTGTTGTGTTCACCAAAACCTCATGCAATCTCTTCAACACCGCCTCTACTAGCGTCAACAGCGACCTGGTAGGCCGCGGATGCAGGAGAGGAAATCTCTACTACCTGCCCTCACGACATGTGAGCTCCAATTCCTGTCTTTCCCTCCCCTCACCTCCTTCCAATAAATCCCTCCTCAGCTACCACTACCGTCTTTGCCACATTGGCCTTAAACCTCTCAAATCCTTCCTCAAACTGAATAACATTACTCCTTCAGTTATGAACAAAATCAACGTTCAACGGTGTCCAATATGTGTCCAAGCCAAAATGCCAAGAACAGCCTTCAAGTCCCAATCCACTCACCAATCCCTCACTCCTGGTCAACTGATACACTCTGACGTTGGCTCATACGAAGTTGTG
The DNA here is from genome assembly GCA_007896445.1 of Puccinia hordei. Lineage (NCBI taxonomy): Eukaryota > Fungi > Basidiomycota > Pucciniomycetes > Pucciniales > Pucciniaceae > Puccinia > Puccinia hordei. The sequence goes on along the minus strand of RDRW01000189.1, from coordinate 109,667 downwards.
TTGAGAGAAGGGTACAAATATTTCATAACTTTTATCGACGATGTGGAACTACTCAAGGGACAGAATAGAGCTTGGAAGGGAAATGGATGACTACACTAGTATTAATGTAAGTTATACCAAGGGTGCTGATATAAGAGCTGCCTTCCTGACTAATGCTATGGGGAATGAGGGTAACACTAAGAATAAAATAAAGGTGTGGCTAATTTCTATCTATTCTTAGAAGACTAGTACTGATGAACTTACTTAATACACACAACAGGTGAGAGGAATGGATAAAAGGGAATGTGGTGTATACAATTATATGTAATAATTTGTATAAGTATTTTATAATATGAGGTAAGGTTTTATAACTCTTGAGTCAAGGTGGACCAAACAAGAGAGGGGGATAATGATATGATATGATATGATATTTGGTTTTAGCTGAGTAACTGAGCTGTACTGATATTGATATTGATATTTATATTTATATTTGTAGGTTTGATGGTGACTCTACTTTATAGGTATACTAGTATATGGGATCAAGAATGCTGGTATAGGTAAGTAAGTAAGTCAAAGGGTCCATAAGGGAACAAGAGGGAGGAACAGGTGTCCTTATATATCTGAGAGAGAAGATGAGCCATCAGGCTTGAGAAAGGAAACAACAAAGCTATGACAACTAATTGGTGGGAAAGGAAAATCATGACAGTTGAGTAATGAGAAAGTGGGGTTATTTAGAGTAGTTTATGATGTAGTGTTTGTTATGTAGTAAGTATCTGTATGATGTACCTTGGATATGAAATATATAACTACTTTATGTACTTATACTATAACTTGCTTTTATACTGTATCTTGATGGATATTCTAAGCTTGCCTGTAGCTCTGGAACTAGAAGGAATTTGAGAGTGGTTGGAGTGAGAGACTAGGGTTAAGATGGGGTGTAGAATTTGATTACAAAAAAATGATGCAGGATATGTGTAAGGATTGGGATTTATGAGTATATATTTGTAAGTAAATGTGGTTTATTAGTGGTAATTAGTCTTGGAAATTATAGTAATGATGTGGAATGGATCACCACAACGATTGTTCCAAATCCCTCAGTGTTTACCCAATGAAATCAAAGTCAGACTTGTTTGTGTTATGGTCTGATCTGTGGAGAGGAAGGCTCTGGGGTTCTGGGGTTTCTGGGGTTTCGGGATCCTATAATGTAGATTGCAGGATGAGGAAGAGATGTGGATCCTTGTCCTGACAGACTATATAGTGGTCTGTCTGTGATATGTACGTGATAGACTATCTACATGTGGTGCGGGCTTTGGTGCGGGCAGGCCCGCAATACGGCTCATGACATTATCCCCCGTTTAATGCTAAATCCTCCACTCATTCGCCAATCAATAAAAAAGAAAAAATTCCACCTCTTATCAATTTTGTTCCTCACTTCCTTCTCCGCCTCCGCCGATGAGCAGTTCCCGCATTCGGAAATCTTGAATTAAATCCCGCTACCAGTTCCTCGCAATTCTTCAAGTTTTCCGCCGGTTCCCATGAGTTGTCTTCTGTTCCAAATCCCTTCCAGCTGACCAGGTATTGGGTCTTCCCGCGTCGTCTTCTACAGTCCAGTACCTCTTCGACTTCCCACTCGTCCCCACCATCCGCTGTAATTGGTTTGGGGTCTTCCCTTCGTCGTTCCGCAATTTCGTCGGGTCTGTGTTTGCGGAGTATTGATACGTGAAATACGGGGTGTACCCCCCGCATGGATATAGGGAGTGTTAGCTTATACGCGGATCTTGAGATTCTTTTACAGATAGAGAAAGGTCCCAGCCATCTATGTTCCAATTTTGGGCTGGGGCGGGTCGTTGAAATGTTGCGTCCGTCTAGCCATACTTCGGCCCCCACGTCCCATTCCGGTGTTTCCCTTGTTTTCCTGTCAAATTGGCCTTTCATTGTTTCTTGCGCCTCTTCTAAGCAATGCTTGAGTTCTCCTTGGACTTCCGCAAGTTTGCGGAGTCGTTCCTCTACTGCGGGGATGCATTGTTCTGTTGAGGGGGTTCCGCTATATGCCGGGTTGAATCCGTAGTTGGCTTTGAACGGGGAAACTCCTGTCGAGGTGTGGTCGTTGTTGTTGTAAGCAAATTGGCCATTGGGAGGAGTGGGGCCCAATCGTTCTGTTGGTAGCAAACAAAGTGCCGCAGGTATTGCTCGACTGCCTTGTTGGCGATTTCGGATTGTCCATCTGTCCTTGGGTGGTACGCTGTGGATGGCTGTAGTCTAATCCCCATGCGGGAGCTCAATTCACGTGTGATTTGGGAGATAAAAATACTTCCCCGGTCTGAGATAATTGTCTTGGGGGTTCCATGGAGTTTCCATACGTGTTCTGCCATCAGTTCCGCTAGTTGTTCTGCGTTCATGGTTTTCTTGCATGGGATGAAGTGGGCCATCTTGGTCAGCCGGTCTACTACTGTTAGTATGCTGTCGCTCAAGCGGGATTCAGGGAGGTCAGTGATCAAATCATAGCTAATGTCCGTCCACGGGCCTGCGGGGATTGGGAGGGGTTCTAATGTTCCGAACGGCCGTCGAGTGCTAGATTTGACTCTTTGGCATGAATCACATCCGTCTACGTACTGGTTTACAAATCTCTTCATTCCACTCCACACAAAACTTCTCCGTACCAATGCCAACGTGCGGGATCTGCCTGGGTGGCCTGCGGACTTTGTGTCGTGTCGACTTTTGAGGATTGTCGTTTGCAATGCCGAGTCCGCTGGTACCACTATCCGTCCCTTGTCATAGAGTACCCCGTCGGCTTCCGCATACCTGTTGTGGTCCCCTGTGGTTTCTGTAACAGCTTAATCCAGTCAGCCAATTTTGGGTCATGTGGGGTCAGTTCTCTAATCCTGGCAATGATTTCGGCGTCAGACAACACTAGGTCGTCCGTTCCCGCATCTTCCAAATCAGTCCCCATCACGTCCACCTCAAACCAATGTTCCCCATCATCCATTTGAATTGATTCGTCCATAAACCAGCTGTCCAATTCCGCACATTCCGCAATCTCTTCAAAAGTCCGCTCGGTGATGTTACCTGGCTTTAAAAGCTGACCAAAGGTCAGCTTTCCTCCCGGTGCTGGGGCGAGGTCCGGTCTGCGGGATAGGGCGTTGGGTTTTGTCAATTGACGTCCTGGTCGGAATATGATCTCAAAGTCAAAACATCCCATGGTCTCCGCCCATCTTGCCTGTCTTCTTGTGAGCTGCTTGGTTGTCATGAAGCTTTCCAAATTACGGTGATCGGTGTATACAATTGCCGTCAAGTGGTGTGGGTTCCCCTCCAAGTATTGCCGCCACTCTTTGAAGGCAGCCACAATAGCCAGTAACTCTTTGTCAAAGATCTCATAGTTGCGTTCCGCCTGTACAAGGGATTGGGACAGGTAAGCTACTGGGTGAAGTTCCTGGTCCTTGGTGCAAACCTGGGACAGTACCGCTCCGAGCGCGAAATCGGAGCAATCACATTCTAGGACAAACGGTTTGTACGGGTCTGCAATTTTCAGGATCGGGGCGGATGTGAAGGCGGTTTTGAGGGATTCAAATGCAGAGTTGCACTTGGCGTCCCACACGAAGGGGGTCTCTACTCTTGTCAGGTTGTGGAGCGGTCTGGTCTTTCCTGAGAAATGGTCGATGAATCGGCGGTAAAAATTAGCAAACCCAATGAATCGTTGAAGTTCGGTGACATTCTTCGGTGCGGGCCAGTCGGTTACTGCTTGCACCTTTGCGGGGTCCATTCTGATCCGGTTGCATGATATCAATAATCCTAGGTATTCCACTTCCGGCCTTGAAAATTCACACTTTTCGGGTTTCAGCCACAATTGGTGCTTGCTCAATGTGTCCAGAATACTGCCCACCGCTTCCGCATGGTCCGACCCTTTCCGCGTGTAGATCATGATGTCATCTAGGTATGCAGCGGTGTCTTTCCCAATCCGTCCGAGGAGGATGTCTTGCATGAAGTATTGGAAGTATCCTGGCGCTCCCGTGGGACCGAAGGGCATGGTAAGCGGGGCGAATTGACTTGCCCTGCAGATGAAAGCCAGCTTATCTTTGTCGCCTTCCGCAACTATGAGGTTTCCATATGCGTTGCGGAGGTCAAGCTTTGTGAATGTGTCCGCATCCAAAAGGCTGTCAACTAAGTCCATTGTCAGTGGGAGCGGGTATTTGTTCTTCACCGTTACCGCGTTGAGTCTCCTGTAGTCAAAGCAGGGTCGCAGGTTTCCGTCCTTCTTTCCAGTGAATAGCACTGGTGCCGCCCACGGGGATGTGGTCCGTCGAATGGTCCCGCTCGTCAGTCCTTCGGCAATCATAATGTCAAGTGCCTGGTTCTCTGCTGGGGATAGCGGGATGATTCTTCCGGCCTGTGGGGTGGCTCCTGGGATCAGATCTACGCGGAAATCATACTTTCTTCGCGGGGGAAGTCTCATGGCGCTTGATTTCCGGAACATGTCAAGGTGTCGGTGGTAGTACCGCGGTACTAGTTCTTCCGCGGTCCGCTCCGCAGTCGTGGCTTTCCCTTTTGCTGCCAATTGGGCCGATGTTGACCACGATGTTTTGGCCGTGCTGATCACTGCAGGGGTATGTCCTAGGGGGAAAAGAGGCTTGCCAGCTGTTTCGGGATTTAAAAGCGGGGGAGATCTATCAGACTCACATTGCGGGGGTGTTATTGTGCTAACAGCACACACCCCCTTGTCACTAATCCTAGCTTTCCCCATGGGCCTATAGACCGTATGCGGGGATGTTGGCGGAGAGGACGATACTGCCTTGGCAGTAGCAATAATTTCATTGGGTACCTGGTCAGAGTGTCGAGTATTGGGGTTCCTGGCGGGGCTTGCGAATCTATCTACAAGGCGTACAAGCTTGCCAGCTGTCTCGGGCAGTAAAGTATGGGGTGGGGGGTTGTCAAACTCACATTGCGGGGGTGTTATTGTGCTGTAAGCACACACCCCCTCGTCACTAATCCTAGCTTTCCCCATGGGCCTTTCGACCTTCTGCGGGGATGTTGGCGGGTAGGACAATACTGCTGCCGCAGTAGCACAAGTTTGGTTGGATACGGTTTCATCGGGTACGTGGTTGGGGTGTCGGGTTTCGGGATTCCATGTGGGGTTCTGGGGTCTATCTACAGGGTGTACAAGCTTGCCAGCCGTTTCGGGAATGATGTGGGGGATAGGGATGTCAAACTCACATTGCGGGGGCGTTATTGTGTTCAAAACACACACCCCCTCGTCAATCTTCCTAGCTTTCCCCGACTCCCGGTTGGGGTGTTTTTCGGAATAGACGAAACCGCCGAAGCGGCCGCAATGTCCGGGGTCCATAGGGTACGGTTTGTCCAATTGATTCGGTGTCCATATCGGCGGATCCAGGGCATCCCTAGGATCCCATCATACGAGTCTTTCAGTCGTGTAATGATGAATCGGGACGGGCGGGGTTCGTCATTCAACATTAGGTCTATCTCATGGGTTGCTCTGCTTGCGGACCCTTCAAATCCGAAGATGGTTCGCCCCGAGGCCGAAGCGGCCTCGAGGAGTCCCCATCGGGATGCGTACGATTCACTCAGAACGTCGTGGGTTGCTCCGGAGTCTATGAGGAAGGATAGGGGGGGATAGGGGCTTTGGGGTGTGGCTCTGGGAGTTGTGATGGTGCATGAAAGGAAACATCGGGGATCAATTTCATTTACATGTAATGTCTGACTAGCACCAATACTGCATGACAACTCCGCTACGCTCGGGAAGGGCACAACCTTCATTCCCGAGCGTCTCCATTTTTTGACTTATCGGCTCGTCCCTTGTTCACCTTGTCCATCTGCCCCTCCGTTTTGAGCGCCGCCAATCCATTGGCTAGCTGTCGGATCTGGTCCTCGAGTGCAGAGACTGAGGTGGGTGTCCATCCTTTCCCTTTCTTGTTTGGACACTCCCGAGAGATATGTCCTCGCGTCCCGCAGCGGAAGCAAAGTCCTTCCCGCATCATGCGGGCCTTCTCGTCCTCGGACAATCGGCCGCTGATCGCAGATGTGTCCATGGCGTTGGGATCTGGCTGGGTCTTTGCAATTCCAGTGGTCGTTTCCGCTCCGTGCATCTCCAAATCAAGCTCCATGGCTAGACCCGCTGCCTCATTGACAGTGGTGAAAGTGGTGCGGGCCAGCACTAGTGCCGTTCGAATGTCCCGTTTTAAGCCCTGTCGGTATTGGCTGATGAGGGTCGGGACCTCCCATCCGGTGGCAGTAGCGTGGGTGAGGAATGTGTGGGTGTAGTCGGCCACTGTCCTCGTCTGTCGTAGCGTTCGTAACGCCCGTTCCGCCTTCCCTTTCTTCTTGGAGTCAAAATACATCGTTCCAAAATCCTTCGTCCACCCGTCATATGAGAAGTCCGCTCCTTCCGTGACTAGGTCGATGTACGGGGCGGACCACACGGCGGCGGGTCCAGTAAGGTAGGACGCGGCGAACAACAGCTTTGTCCTGTCGTCAGGGAACATGGCGCTGTTGACCGATGTATAAATCGCCACTTGGCGGGCGAACGTTTCTGCCTTTGTCCCGCGTTCACCATTGAATTTGTTGGGACATGCGATCTTTGGTCCGCGGGTTGGGGTGGAACCGGTTGGTCGGGATGGTTGGTCCCGTTGTGCTTCGGCCGCTCTTTGGCGGGATCGTTCGTTCTCCCTTGCTTGAGTCATCTCCTCAAGCTGTCGTCGGAGTTGCTCTACTTCATCCATCTTTTGGGTGCGGGTGGGGTTGGGATCGTTTGGGTTGTCTGTCTGGTTTTGTTCAGGTGTCTGGGTGTTGGTTTCTTGCCTTTGTCTCCGTAGTGTTAGATCCTGCAATATGTTATGGTCTGATCTGTGGAGAGGAAGGCTCTGGGGTTCTGGGGTTTCTGGGGTTTCGGGATCCTATAATGTAGATTGCAGGATGAGGAAGAGATGTGGATCCTCGTCCTGACAGACTATATAGTGGTCTGTCTGTGATATGTACGTGATAGACTATCTACATGTGGTGCGGGCTTTGGTGCGGGCAGGCCCGCAATACGGCTCATGACATTTGCATGCTTCAAGATCTTCCGGTCTTTCTTTGAGAAGACTGGAGCTCATAAAATTGTCTCTCTGAGAACCGACAACGGAGGAGAGTACCTGTCAAATGAGTTTTTGTCTTACCTATCATCTGCTGGAATCAAACATGAACCGGGACCTCGGCACTCGCCTGAGCTGAATGGGGTAGCCGAGCGCACAAACCGAACAATAAGCAACTTGATCCGCTCATCTCTTCTGAGTGCTAGGCTACCAAAGTCCTTCTGGGCTGATGCCCTTCGACATTTTCTATTCTCTTACAATTCTATTCCCTGCAATACCCCACTGGGGTTCACCTCTCCAAATTCCATCCTGAATCTTCCTTCTGTAGACATAAATCAACTCCACCCTTTTGGTTGTCAGCTTGCTACTATGACAGAGCAACCTGTCACAAGTTTACCACAAAATTATTATAAAAAAAAATAGAATATCAAATAATATTTAGAATATTATTTGATATTCTGAATCTACACTAAATTTAACCTAGGGTACCTCACTCACAGGTACCCCTAATTCTCACTCCTTCACTATGTAAATTAGCAAAGAATAATTAGCAAGTACCTTTAATAAAAAGGAACTTGCATCAATTTATGCTTATATATATATACACATATGCTTAAACCCCATTTCCAGTCACGGAAATGAGGTGTTGTGTAAATTAGGGGAGATAGTGTAAATACACCGTGTTTTACTCAAACCCCGCGTACCGCAGTCCGCAGAACCTCAAGTTTAACCCGCGTGACTGAGAGCCCGCGTCAAAGTTGGGATATAAGCCCCCGCGCAAGCAACAAGCCCCTTACAGGCTCCCAGCTTGGCACGCGGACTCCACAGTCACTCAGGTACCCCCAAATCCATAAAAACACGCCCCAGTAACCTCATTACATATGTTACATATGTAATAAAGATTACTGGGGACTACATAATTAATTATATTGGATGATATTAATAATTAATACATTTAAATAAAACATATTGAATAAACAAACAGTACAGACAATACTGTGGCTTATTATAAATACTCATAAGCCACTAGTATTAATAGTACTAATGTACTACAGACTGTACCTCAATATAAATGAATAAATAAATAATAAATATCATAATAAAATCAATTGGTGACGTGTATTCAAAGCAGGGGCTGCTGAAGCGTCACCAAGAAAGCAAAGATGGCCAAAATGTGGTCCAAAGATCCCACAAGTTGGCCAATAACACCTACAGGGTCCCCAGAGGGAACTCAAGACTATTTAAGGAGCTCTTCAACCGCCCAAAGAAGGCTCCTCATGCTTCCCAATACCCACTAACAACCTTACCCACTTCTTATTAGATATATACATCTTTATAACACAGTCTGGTAAGTTTCTTAGTAGTTATTCTTTAGCCCTGTCTTCCCCAACAACTTCACAGTGCCCATCAAGCTCCACCAATCATCCATCCAAGCGCTTCAAACTGTCCAGTTTCACCCAGAATATCCCCAAGATCCCTCAAGGTTTATTACTAGTAAGTAATAACCCTTTTCTTGAAGATATTCCCCCATTTCCATTCCTGGGATTAAACCACCCCTGTTCCAACAGGCCCCAGTGTTCCAGGTACCTAAATCCTCTGCATTTATTTGTAAGATACCTTAGAGGGATCTAAACCACCCCTGATTTATCAGGCCCCTCTGGTTTTTAATTATATTAAATTTATTTAATATAATTATTAATCTATTTTTCTCTCAATTTTTACGTCACAATTCCCCCATATCTTTTGGGAATTGTAACTTGTACCTTACCCAGAGTTTATATAACTCTTTCCATCTATCCTTGCACCACCTGTAGCTAGAAGGACTTGTCCTTGGCATCAGGGAGGCTGACATTGGTTGTCTCGTGTGGTACAAAATTCCCGAGGCAAATCGCAAGAAACTTGACAACAAAGCCCGCGCATCCCTTCTCCTTTCCTACCTTTCCAACGGAAACGGCTTTTGCCTTTGGGATCTGGAAGCGAGGTCCGTTCTCAAGTCAAGGGACGTCATCTTTGACGACACAATTTTTCCGTATGGGACTCAGCTCACATCGTTGTCTCCACCACTACCCGTTGAGGTCTCCTGGCCAGCTCCACTCTCGGTCCAACCCTCGCCTCCTCCTTCCATTCCCATCCAACCTTCTCCCTCTCCTCTCTCTAACCCCCTCTCTCCTACCCCTCCCGCTCCCCCACTCCCCAATGAAAAATCAGCTGACGTACCTCTGGTCATTCCTCTGAAACCTTGCTTTGACCGACGACTCCAAGCGTCAATCCACGCCCCAGCGAATGTACCCCGCAAACCTGAGACGATAGGATCCAACTTGGACTCATCCTCTCAACAGTCGTCAGCTGGTTCCTCCCCCCTTTGTCCTCCTGTCCCTACTCCATCTCCCAACATCACACTCATTTCCTTACCTCCCCTCCCCCTCTCCCCGTGAAACCTCTTTCCCTACAGCTCCCGTTCCAAATTCCCCACCCCAATCCTCATCTCCACCACGGCCGCCTTCTCCCAGTCCCGTTGAGCCAAGACCACCCTCCTCAGCGCCTCGTCGCCGTTCCGCTAGGGAGCACAAGGCTCCAAATCGCTATGGCACCTGGTCCAAGTCAGCCAACGCCGGTGAAGACATTGACACCCCAAAGACGTGGCGCCAACTTCTTTGGTCTCCCAACAAAACTCGATGGCTCAAGGCCGCTGACAACGAGTATGCCTCCCTACTAGGCATGCAAACTTGGCGTCTGGTCCCTTGCCCGGAGAAACGAAAAATTATCAAGTCCAAATGGGTCTTTAAAGTCAAGCGCCGTCCCAATCACACCATCCAGAAACTCAAGGCCCGTCTAGTCGCTATGGGCTATTCCCAGATTGAAGGCCTAGACTATGATGAGGTCTTCTCTCCCACTCTCCGTCTCGAAACCCTTTGTCTCATTTTTAGCCTCCTTGCTTCCCGTGGATGGAAAGGTCATCAAGTTAACTTCAAGACAGCATTCCTGAATGGCCATCTTGATGCCCCTGTCTATATGGAACAACCGCCCGGCTTTGAAGATCCCCTTCACCCAGACTATGTGTGTGAAGTTCATCGCTCTCTCTACAGCTTGAAGCAATCGCCTCGACAATGGAACCTTGAGTTACATAAGGCTCTTCTTGACAGTGGCTGGTCTAACTCCAAATATGACCCCACCCTCTACTTCAAACTATACTCCGGAAAACTTGTCGGGTCGCTTACTACTCATGTCAATGATCTAGCTATTGTTGGTGAACAATCCACAGTCGATTCCATCATCTCCTCCCTTGGCCAACGCTTCAAGATAGGTGCCGACGAGGAGCTCAATCATTTCCTCTCCCTAAAAATAACACGCGACTATGCCAACAATCACGTTTTTCTCAACCAAGCTCACTACATCTCTGATCTCTGCGACCGCTTCCTAGAAGGCCGTCACACACGCGTGTCAACTCCTACTGACATTGCTTTCAAGTCTCTCAGTCGCCGCGCTCCTTCCAATTCACCTTCTCCCGGTCCCTAAGCTCAACTGATTGGCTCCCTTCTATGGGTCTCTCAGTGCACCAGACCAGATGTTGCATTTGCTGTCAATTGACTCTCCCAACATCTGAGGGACCCATCGGATGCTCACTGGTTTTCCGCACTGCGAGTTCTGAACTACTTAGTCTCAACTCAACATCTCAAACTTTGACTAGGCGGTTCTCTCACTCTTGCCGGTTTCTCCGACTCAGACTGGGCCGAAGACCGTGACAATCGCAGGTCAACTTCAGCTTACACCTATCGAGTCGGCGACGGCGCCATCTCGTGGAAATCCCGCAAACAAGCCACCGTCTCCCTTTCCAGCATCAAAGCAGAGTATAAAGCGCTCTCAGACTCCTGCAAAGAAGGTCTGTGGCTTCAACACCTCCTGACCGAACTCCGCCTCCGACCAGACTCTGCCATACCACTCCACGTCGACAATGAGGGGGCCGAGGCCCTTGCCAAAAATCCCAAACATCACGCCCGGACAAAGCATATCCACGCCAGGTATCACTTCATCCGGGAATGTGTCCAACAAGATGACATCAATCTTCTACATGTCTCCACTCGTGACATGCTAGCCAATATGCTCACAAAACCTTTGCCACGGGTCGCACTAGAAAAACACCGGCTCATGTTTGGCCTTGTCCCATGAACATCTTTCCCTTTTCTGTCTCTCTCTCTTCCCCCCTTCCTTTTCTTTTCCTTCTTGTTCTCACCCTATCTCTCCTTTTCCTCTCTCTTCCTTTTTTTTTTTTTTTTTTTTTTTTTTTCTACTTTCTCTTTCTTTGTTTCCTTCAGGTATGCAGCAAGGGGGGGTGTTGAGTTTATTCACTCTGTTTTTATCAGCAGTGTGCTACATTTCCTTCAGTCACGGTTTCACATTTCATTTCACCTACATGTCACTAGTTGTCTAGCATACCCGGGACAGCAGTCAGTGTGTGGAAGGATTTTTTCCTCATCCTTCCACATACTCATCTCCCACTGGCTGCTGCTCCAGGTATGTTCTTTCTTTGTCTTCCGTTCTCTTCTCTTCTTCATTTCTCTGTTGTTTCTTCTTCCATTTCTCAGTCTTTATCTTCATCACTGATGCAATGAATCTCATCCTTCCACATACTCATCTCCCACTGGCTGCTGCTCCAGCCCTGGTCCATCTCATCAACTACATTTTTCTCAACCACTATTGAAACACCTCAAGAAATCTCAGTGCACCACTCATCAAGTTTCAACTTGGTAAGAAACAAACCCCCAGATTTCATACTCATTCTCTCAGCTAACCTTCTTTCTCTCTCAGTTATTGTGACATGGATTCTTCTTTTATTTTTCTCTACAATCAGAATCCTTCAAACATCTGAACTCATTGAATTTGTTTATGTCCTTCATCTTATTACTCAAAAACTGTCAACAAACTGGACTCTATTCCACTTAAAGTGGCATTTACAGTAAGGAATTAAAAAGTCTTACTTTAAAAGTGTAATAAAAATATAATTATATCCAATATTACTTTGGTGTTTGTTTAGAACACTAAGTATAAGTATAAACAGTTTACTACCCTGCTTCCAGACTCCTGTTATGCAAATGATATCCTCAGAAGGGCTAACCAGAATTTAACACGGTTCTTCCAATGTAATTAAGAGTATTAATTTAATTGGGGGGTTTTGAAGAATTTTAACGATAAAGGATAGTTATAAATAAAAAAAGGCCAGTCCTCCTAGCTTACAGGAGAAAGTGAGCGCCTTGGTAACTTATAAGAAAGTATCTATGTATAGTTAAAATTGATGGGGGAGGATGTCTTCAATTTAGTGAAGAAACCTCCTCTTTAAATAGTAAATTAATTTTGGAGTAATCCCCCTGTCAATTCATTTGGCATTGGGGATTGGGGAAAATTTGGCAGGTGAATCTGATCAGCCTGTTTGTGGTAAGAAGTGAAACATGGTGTCATTTTTAACTAAAATGATGCCATAGTTATTTTGCATTAATGAAAATAGTTCAATATTTAATTTACTCTAATTTCAGCCAAAGTACCCCAGATAACTTAAAACTTCTAGTAGTAAAACAACTTGAAAGAATATTACCACTAAAGCACTGAAATAATTATTATACATTAAAATACAGAATAAAAAACATAAATACTTGACCACGAAGTAACAATGTATTTAAATAAAGAACATAATAAAAAAAATAAATATGACATTAATAATATAAGTATATAATACTAGTAATATACTATATTATCTATTTATTTATTTTATTTGATTAAATACTAGGTAAACTAAGGATGATTCAGAGGGACAAAGACCACGAACAAGAGGAAGGAAATAACATGATAAAATCACAAAAATAATAATTGAACAACTGTTCAAAATAAATGTATTACATCCTTAGTGGGAAATTATCTGTTGACAGATCTCTGCAGTCATGCATTCCCAAAGAGCCTGCATGACAGGGATCAAACAAGAAGCTCTTGAAGCGCCCACAGAACAAACAAAAAGATGTATTTCACATTGCATACAACACACACCTTTTAAACTCTGACAAGTGTGATCAACAAGTACATATGCCATTTAATCAATACTTATTGACATGTAATTACGACCTTGGATCAACACATCTAACAAACCTTGTCAGAGGTTCAGAAGCGCCTCAAGATTCCAGCAAAAGAGCATAGACAGGCTGTACCAATAGTAGACAGCCTGTACATATGGAAATTTGATTAAACAACTACATACATTTATATTAAATCTTAAACCCTTAATTTTATTTTTCCCATAGCCAAAAATAAATCCTGTGTTTTGCCATCAGGGCTCCAGAAAGGCATTTAAGGAGCCCTTGTTCCCCCTGTATTTTGATTCCTCATGCTTTACTATATATACTACAACTCTTACCCACAAATCACCATAGCTCTACTGTTGCTATTCTGTCTGGTAAGGTCCTAGTATCTGTTCTTTAGCCCCTTCTTACTCCCTTGAAATTTCCCAGTGCCCATCCAGCCCTTCCAACCACCTTTCCAAGCGCGTCCAACTGCTCAATTTGCCCCTAGAAGAATATCCAGAGTGTTAAGGCATTTTTTTACTAGTAAGTAAATAACCCTTTCTCTTTATATTCTTCACCATCTTTTGTGTGGGATTTAAACCACTCCTGTTTACAGGCCCCAGTGTTTTCAGGTGCTTCAATCCTCTGCTTGCAAGATACCTTTGAGGGATTAAACAACCCCTGATTTATCAGGCCCCTCTTATTTTTAATTATATTAAATACATTTAATATAATTGATTATATATTCTTCTTAAAATACCCACATTCCACATATTTTCTTTGGAATTACCCCTCTTATATTTTATCCCAGAGCTTTCTGCTCTTTACCATTTATTTTTGCACCCTGTGTAGCTAGAAGGAGTACTCCTTGGCATCACAGAGGCTGACAAGTAGTTATTGTCTAGGTGCTCCTTTTTCAAAGGACTAGACTTTCAGGTACCCAAAATACCCCCTGTTCACTCAGGTCCTGAATATTTTAGAGGGCACAGTAAATACCCCTGTAACTCAGGCCCCTCTGTAAAATAAGAACTTTATAGTTTTTTTATATCTTTTCACCTTTTTTACCCACCTTTCACTGCACAACCTGCAGCTGTTTTTACCTTGCACCTGTTTAGCTAGAAGAATCCAGTTCTTGGCATCACAGAGGCTGACATATTTGCCTTCCCTGGCAGTCAGTTACCCCAAAGCTACACCGGAGCAACTGGCTGCCCATCAATGACCTCAGCCTCTCAGTTCACCTTGGCAGGATCCTCCAATCCACCTGAGTCAGAAGAATGAATGTAGTTGTTGTATCTTTTTCTCTTTCTTCTCTCAATTTTTTTTCTCTAAATTGTTTTTTTCTCAATTTTTTTTTCTCTCAATTTTTGTTCTCTTGATTTTTTTCTCTCTTGATTTTTTCTTCTTCTCTCTTTTAGCTTTAAATGAATCTCTTGTTAATTTTCATTTCTATGTATATTGAACATACTTTATACTTTGGGAAATACAATTTTGAGAAGTGTTTTGCAACATTAAGTGGATCTACAGACATCTATTATAATACTGACTAATGCAACATTGCTTTTCATTGTCAGAGAACAAAACCCAATGGAATTCCTGGAATAAGACCCTTGGATTTTCCCAAGCTGTTTCATACACAGTCTTCATTTGATTTATTCCAACCATGCAAGTCCAAACTTGATGCAATTGGCATACTATCTCAAGGAGATCAAAGCAGAATTGATGATTGCTTTCCGGGAGGGGCAACTTCAGATGAAAAAAACTTCCTTGGATTCAACACATGCCCCACTCTGCAGCCTGCCTTTCTGAGACGACCTGATTGTTGAGGACCTTCAGCCTAGAGTACAACCTTGGGGTTGCTGGAAGCCAATCACCACGCTTGACAGGTGCAAGAATCTGCTGCTGTAGCCTCTCTGATTTCCAAGGGAAATCTGTATTGCTTAGAATTTGATACCCTGGTGGTGTGTTGTGAAGCAGATCCAAGTATAGGGGCTTTGCAACTACAGAATTGTGCCACAAACCCGGGGCGTTCCAAACTGAGTAAATCAACAAAATGTCCGGGGGAAATGCAAGGATGCAACTGCAACAGTGGGAACATTTCCAACCATTGTAGTATGCATTCTGGACACTGTTAATGATTAAAAATTGGGCAGTTTATTTAAGTGCACCAATGCCATCTGTAATGGATGGGACTTCCTCATCATCTTCTGAAACTAGGACTGGCAGGTTCATGCCATCAGCAAACCCAAAGTACTGTTTGAGCAGTGGAAAATCTTTCTCAACTGCCTCGCTGTATGATTTAATCATGCACTTGGTTGATGGCCAGATGATCTGTGCTTGTCTTAACTTTTTCAAAACCACAAGGAGATGCTGAAGGCCTGTCTCCAGATATCAAGAACAGACAGCTGGTGTGACGGAAAACATTTGCTGGAGGGAGGATGCCAACATTTTTGAACATAGCCAGTGGAGGACCAGCCCCAAACAGCCCGCAGCATTGAGTGATTTCCTAAAAACTTGTGGGTCTCCATGTTGATTGACATTGTTTTGCACAGTTTTCTCTGAATGCCATTGGGTTGTAAAAACATTCAGCAAGGTGTCAAAGGTTTGGACATTGATGCTCATTGTTGTGATGAAAGCTTGGTTGCTTCAACTGCTCCATGGATACATCCACGCACTGTCCAATAGAGGGTTTCCAGGGACATCCGCCCGTGTTAGATAAGTTTTTATTTGCCAGAAAGGACTGCCCATTGTTGCAAGCGCAAAGACTAGCATAGCTGCTGTCACGCTCTGTGATGCCAAGGACTGATAACCTTCTAGCTACACAAGGTGCAAGACTCAAAATAATATTGAATAAATTATTCTAGAGGATTTTTAATCTTTTTATTAATATTAAAAGATTATAAATTTAATTGGGAGGGGCCTGCAAGCAGGGGTGTTTTGGGTGCCCTCCAAAGGTGTTCGTGATAATGCACAGGAACTTTTTAACCTTTTACACTGGGGCCTGCAAGCAGGGGTGTTTAAGTGCCCAGTAAAAATAGTGGCTAAGAAAGGGCCACAACTCCTAGTGAAACAAGACTTACTGTAGGCTTTAAGAGGAGGAGGGGGGGATTTCTTAAGGTAAACTGGACAGCTGGAAGCGGTTGGAAAGGTGGTCTTGATGACTGGACAGAGTTGGGTTTGAGGAAAAGAGGCTTTGAAGTCTTGAAGACTGATTTACTGGGCAGGACACTAGTAAGCTGGACTGGTGGAATGCTGATGGTAAATATGATAAAGCTGGGGAATCAAAACACAGGGGGAAGAAAGGGCCTCTTAAATGCCTTTCTGGAGCCCTGATGGCGAAACAGCAAGTGTTATTTTGGCTATGGGAATACTACAAGGAAGGAGTTATCCTTAGTAGAAATAAATGATGTAATTTATCAAATTATTACATGTACAGGCTGTCAATCATTAATACAGTCTGTCAGTCATCTGTAGACATCATCTGAGGGCGCTTCAAGAGCTCTTAGTTTGATGTACAATATGTATTGATCACTTGATCAAATAGAATAAAAAAGAAATAATCAAATTATAATACAGAATCTTATTTCTGTTTAATTTGGTTATTTCATATGTAAGGTTCTGTACCATGAGAGTTCTTGTCATACTTGCATGGAGGGCGCTTTTACAGCTCTCCATTCAATTATTTGACAAGCAAACCTCATGGGAAAAGTGTCAACATTTATTATTTTCCCGTGATTGAATAAGCTTGTCATTTAGTTTAATTGTACAAGTTTTATTTGAAGTATTCTTATGTTTCCTTTATCCCCTGTTTCGTGTCTTTCATGTGTTATTATATTATTTAACTTATACTGTATGTATTTGTATAAGTTAATAATAATACAAAGACTATAAAACAGCGTGATATTTATGTCAAATGTTATTTAATATTTTATTTATGTGTTCAAAGGATAATTACATAGTTTATTTAAGTAATTATCCCGTATTTTGAGGAATTCTACTTATTAGAATACTCTTATATTACATATGTTTATACTTAGTAAGTATTTTAGCGCTTAGTAGGAGTATTCTTTAAGTTAATTTTATTATTAGAAGGAGTAAGTTTTCTAGGGTACTTTGGCTGAGGTACCCTAGGTTATTTTACTTGCTCTTTCAGAATATGAAATAATATTCTCACTTATATCAAAGGTTAATGAGTTATTATTTATTTTATTATTTATTTATTTATTATATTTGTTTCTAGCATTATTACTACTTAGTAATGTTTCTATTTTAACATGTTTTTCTTATGTTTATTATAATTTATGTTGTATTATTACTTATGTAATAATGTCTCTTTCATATGTATTTTTATTGATTAATTATTACTTTATTTATTGTTCTAGTCAGGTTGTCTCTGAACTAGTAGCAAGCTGACAGCTGCTTCTTCAGAATCTTTCTGTTTTTGAGCTATGCATTGATTGTAGGATTGCCAAAGAAACTGGTGCCTGGTTGACTGGAGGAGCTGATATGAGGGACGTGAGTCAGTGGCATTGTAGGTGTTTGGTAATTTTTCCATGTGGATGGTTGGAAGGGTTAACTCCAGAAAATTGGGAGGAATAAGCTGATGGGAGGTGGGATCTGGAAAAATTTGAAAATCATCTGAATCTGGAAGCTCCCAGACAATGGGAAGACCTCCCGTCATCTCATGTCACATTTCTGTCAAAATATGTTCTTATTTCTATATTTATAACAGTATATCATAGTATTTTATGCACATATTTTATATTTTCATTGTCTATTATGGTTTTATTTCTCATCAACCAGACTATGTGTTTATCAAATACTTTATAAATACTCTCTTTCCTCTCTGAAATTCATTTCCCTTGGGGAAGTTTTATTCCATTTATGTCTACTCATTCTCCAGGATTTCCTGCTCTACACACCCAACAGCTTGATTTAAACCTTATCTGCCGGTGAAAACTCAATATCCATTAGAGCCTCCACAGTTGTTTTGATAAATATTTGACAACTGTGGAGCCCTTAGCAAGCTCAATACTTGTTTTATCAAGCCTGTCCCCACTCGTGGCTCAATAACCCGGCTCAATTGCTGGGTTTTCAAGCCGTTCCGCACTTGTGCCCTCTGCAATTTGAGTCAATAATTACTTGGGGGGAGGGTTCACCAAGAGGTGACCTGTGAAAGCCAGGACAACTTACCTTATCGAGCTCAATAGAGGTCCGTAAATTTATGGACCTCTATCAAGAATTCTAGCAAATCAATTGTTGTCATGCGCTATTGACCGCATGAGTGGGATTCATCTTGATAAAGTTAGCTTATTGAGCCGACTTATTGAGACGACTGTGGATGCTCTTAGTGGTCTTCAGAAATTAAAATCACAATTGCTGTCAGCCTTAGAGACAATAAGTATGTCCTAAACCTACAGTTAGGCCAACACTTATTGCCCTAAAGACTTCAAAATAAACCAAAGTCCCCTAGAAAAAGGGAAATAGAGCTTTGCAGCTCATGTAATAATGGATAAACCCATAATAAACAAAACACATACCTTATAATATGTGAAACCTATGGATAATCACCTTATCCTTTGAAAGATAAGGATTATAGTCTAAAGGGAAGACATAACCCATAGAAGATACTGTAACACATATTGTAACAGTACAAATGAATGGTTTCTACTTTGAGACTAGTGGCCATTCCAGATTGAGAATGCCAAGCCACTAGTTTCTACACTAGGCCCCAAATATCATGTGTCAGATTAATTACCAAACACATGGTCCACGTACAGCTTAAGCCCACATGGTAATTCAACAAGGAGGTTGAGAATTACACATGTACTTATACAGGCACTAAAAGCTCCCAGCCAAGTACTATTTAAGGAAGTACTCTAAGCTGATGGAAAGAAAACATACATAAACACACCCATTACTGCCTTCTTGGTTTTTCACCCAGATTTCTAAGTCACCAATTAGAATTACATTCTTATTATTGCCTTACAAGTCTTTGAAGTAACCAACCAGCCAGTATTCTGTTTATCAGCACCATTTCCTCCCTTATATCACCAACAATCCATCCCCTTAAACAAAGGACCCAAATCTGTCCTCCTCTTTTGGTTAAACAAACCCAACTACCCTTAAAGTGCTTTATTGCAGACCTATATTCTAGTTTGGAGGTTGTCCTTTGGCAACTTAGCTCCTTTTATCATAAAGTTGAGCTTGAGTTCAACATACTCATTTTTGTTAGCTTCTACAAAGCTTTTTTCCTTGTGTCCTGTTGTCACTAAAGAGACCCAGGCTCACAATTGGGGGCCTCATTGGGAAAATTAACCCAGTAACCTTGCAGATTTTTCAAAATAAAACCTTTGAAAATTCTTGCTAGTCATACCTCAGACCTTATAAGTCTAAAATTCCCCGGATCAGAAAAAGTCTATCCAAAACCACTGATTATACATAATCAACAGTCTCCATCCGAAATTCTTTTTCGTCGAGAATCACCCCTCAACCGCTTCTACATAAAGCGTCCTCATCGATTATACATAATCAATATTCCCCCCTCCGAAATTTTTTTCGTCGAGACGATCTCAACTACTTTTACATAAGAATATTCACCCATTACACATAATCAACTCTCCTCCGAAATTTTTTTTCTCGTCGGAGACTACTCAACCGCTTTTACATAAGCATATCCACTACGGTGATTATACATAATCACCTACATAAAAAAAAAAAAAAAAAAATTTTTTCCCAGAGATTCTTGCAAACAAGTAACGAACTCCCCTCGAATAACAATTTCGTCGAGAATTCAAGAACCGAAACATCCATTCGTTAAGGATTAGCTAGCCAAGTAAGCAGCCATCCTACATATTTCCTCTTATCATAATAGTTGACAAAGCCGATTCCATTTTTTCACAGAAAAAACGAAAAGCACCCCGTACAAAACATACCGATACCTTTCACCATTTCCGAGTTCAATCAAGAACTAGCGGAACGCCGTGAGTAATCCCTTTTGAAACATCATAAAAAAAACGTCTCAACGGAACAAAAAAAAAAAAAAATTTTTATTGTTAAAATTTTCTTTCTCTGATTGAAACCAACAGAGTTCCAAGCGTTCATCAATAATACTGAACTGGAACATACGATACAAGTCAATCCCTCGCTCCCCGAAGGATCGCTAATAAACCCTGACAGTTGGGTGGCTATACAAGACAACGTACAAGTCCCAAAGACCGTTAAAAAGAAACCGAAGAAAAGTGAGATAGAAATTTTTTTTTCTCATTTTTAAGTCTTTACTAAAAAATGACTCCACCTGTGCTTAGAAGCGGAAAAAACGCCGTCGAAGCAACCGACAGCCCCGTTGTCCCAGGAAGCTTCAATAGCTATGTCGAACATGACGATCGACCATCCACAAGAGACGATGGCGGTATCACTCCCTCCGAATACTATCGGAGCGGCAGCACAGACCCTACTCAACGCGAAGAGGGTCGTTATGACGCCAACGGCAAACGAATCCCCGTCGGGTCCTATGATCGAAGACAATCGATCACCGACCTACCCCCAACAGAGAGGAGAATCGATCCCGCCAGTTTTCAAGAACGGCCAGTCTCAAGTCTTGGAGCCAGAAGCCCAAGCAGCCCTATCAATGCTGAACATGGCGTACGACTCGTTCATGACAGCAAGGACAATGCATCAACTGAGGCTAACAGAAATGTTCCTCAGGCAATGCATCTCAGCCCAAGAAACTCTAAGGAGCATGGTAGGCGACCAAACGACGAACGAGTTAAGCCAAAACTGGAGCGCGAAAGCCGAACTAGCTCAGTTCAAACAGGCTCACCCTCCCCCTCCGAGAGAGCGAAAGACACCGCCTCAACCAGAACCATCTTCGTCAACGAACGAACGATCCAACAAACCCTATCAAGGGAAGAGGAAAGATCGCGACTGGCAAGACAGCAGCAGCTCTGGCCCCTCGGACAGAAGCATCGAGAGGACGCTGGAAGCAGCGGACTTCCTCCGCAGAGCGTCAGGCTGGGCGGACCGTCGAAACAACAGACGCAAGAAAAATTGAGCGAATCAGTTAGTTTGAGCCCTAGGAGTTCTCATGAGTACAATAACTCAATAAGAGCGACTACTACTTTGTTAGAGGAAGTACATAATACTCTACTGTTGTCTATTACAAATAGTCTAAACCAGGTTGTCTCTAAATTTGAGAAAGATATCAATTCCTTAACTAATAGATCAGTTAGTAACCAAAATACCATAACAGATTCAATTAATGAATTACCATCCAAAGTAGTTGATCATTTTGACCAACTAGGAATAGGAGAAAATCTTATCCATGAGATCAAAAAAGCAACAATAATCTCCAATGAATTATTCCAAAATAAAGCTGATTACATCAGAGAGGAAGTAAGAGACATGGAAGCTAGAGTAGGAGAGCAAATTGCTACCCTGCAGAATGACTACTCTAAGAATAGTAGAGAGACTAACACATTTATTAGTCAAATGTTCTCAAAGATAGAACAATTCCAATTGACTGAAGTTCAGAGACTGAATAAAATAGAAAACCAACTAGCTGAAATTAAGCAGCTGGTTATTTCCTCAAAAACACCCAATGGGGGGAAGGAAAAGGATTCAGCCCCACACCTAGCCTCAGGCACTACTCTAGAAAAAGAGGAAGTAAATCTAGTAGAGGAAAAACCACAGGTCAGTAACTTAGAACACCCACACCAACAGGGTAAACCAAACTCCTCTAATGAAGGATACCAGTATCTCACAGAATTGTGGAAAGCTATCCCCAGGACAGCTGACTGGGAGAAATTTAGTGGAGAGGGTGAATATAACCATAAGAACTTTATTAAACAAGTAGATATGCATGCACAAGACTACCAGATGAAAGATCATATGATTGTTAGCCGCCTAGGAATGGTGTTAGAAAAAACAGCCAGGACATGGTACATGAACATGAGAGAAACCCATGGCTCCCACCCCTGGGATTGGTGGAAAGCACAACTTGAGAAAAAGTTTGGTACAACTCAATGGCAATGGAAAATGCAGAAGAAATTTGAAAGGGAAATCTATGATAATGATTTGAGGAACCTTCACACTTGGTTCAATGCTCAAAGAGACAGACTCAAAGCTTTTCAGCCAGAACTAAGCCAATTTCTGGTATGTGAGAAATTGCTGAAACAATGCTCTGCAGACCTGGAGCATGCTGTTAAAAGCAGGTATAAGAAGGATGAACAACTCATCACATTTGAGGACTTGGTTAGCACAGTAGAAGAAGTGCTAGGAAGGGGAAGTCTGATCAGAAGACACCAACCTTACAACAAAACACAACCAAAGATTCCCACTACTGATGAGAAGAAAGTGGACCATCCTAAGAAATTTGAAGACCCTGAAACAAACAAGGGCAAAAGTCAGATATGCTCTACATGCAAGAAAACAGGCCACAATGCCATAAATTGTTTTAGAAATAGACAGAGAGTCAACAACATTGACAGGGAAGAAGAAGAACCTGAACAAGACAAACAGTCAAACCCAGATTCTTATCCATCTGAAAATGAGGAAGACTTGGCAGACCAAGAAATGATCCTAGCCATCCAAAATGATGAGTTATACTCAACTAGAGATAACTTCATACACATGATTGAAGTTAACATAGAGGAAAATGTACCCATATCTGAAATCCAAATGAACAGTAACTTACCACAAATATGGGATGACTCATACTCATTATCCCACATTGAGGATGCCAGGCTAATGAGAACCAAGCCAGAGAGGGGACTTGCCCATATCTCTGGCCTAAATAACTTGACCTATGTCTACTACTCCAATAATAAATGGAAGTGCCTGTTAGATGGTGGAGCTTCATGCTCAATAGTAGGAGATAAATTTTTGAACAAAGTTTTCCCTGAATGGAGAGATAAACTCTTACCAGCTACCAACACCAAGTTTAGCAGCTGCAGTGATAAACTGGCCCCTTTAGGTATCATAGAAATGAGCCTAGTGTTTCCTCACACTAAAGGATCTGTGAGGATCCAAGCTGAATTTGTAGTAATGAATAACACAAATGTAGATTACTTCATAATGGGAAATGATTATCTCATATTATATGGATTTGACATCAGCAATAGTAGGGAAAGGTACTTTACAATTGGAAATGGGAACAAAAACAAAAAATTCTCTTTCTTACCAAAAAAGAATCCTTTAATCATATCTCAGAATGAGAACCACACACCTACAAAAGTGAATTTAGGAAAAGATTTTGAGGAATTCATTAGTAACTGTGTCTCTGAAGCTAGAGTCAATGAGTCACTAGAAATGAGCAAAAAGAATACACTCTTTGAACTACTGTTTCATAATAAGGAAGCTTTTGCTACTGTTGATCAACCTTTTGGAGCAATCATAGGTCACCAGGTAAAACTGACCCTGAATGTGGAGAAACCATACCCACCTCTTCTTAGGAGACCTCCATACCCTGCTAGCCCTAGAAGCAGAGAAGCACTAGAGCAACACATTGATGAGTTGCTGAAACTAGGTGTCCTAAGGAAGATTGGACATAATGAGATAGTAGAAATAACCACCCCAGTCATAATAGCGTGGCATAATGGGAAGTCTAGGATGGTAGGGGATTTCAGAGCCCTGAACTCTTACACAGAACCAGATAGGTACCCCATGCCCAAGATACATGAGACACTTAATAATCTAGCTAGAGCAAAATACATATCTAGCATGGATGTCCTCAAAGGATTCCATCAAAACATAGTACATGAAGACTCCAGGAAATACCTGAGAATCATCCTACACAAGGGAATTTTTGAATACACCAGAATGCCATTTGGGATCAAGAATGCCCCATCTCACTTCCAGAGAATGATGGATATGGAATTCAGGAATGAGATAGATGAACACTGGGTCATTATATACATTGATGATATCACAATCATGTCAAACACCTGGGAAGAACACCTCCAGAGACTGGACATTATCCTAAAAAAGGTAATCAAGATGAACATGAAGATCTCTTTGAAGAAGTGCAATTTTTGTTACCCAGAAATAAAAGCTTTGGGGCATGTTGTATCAGGACTGTCTCTAGCTATAGATCAAAATAAAGTAGCAGCAGTCCTGCAAAAACCTATGCCTCAAAACAGGAAAGAGATGCAGTCATTCTTGGGTTTTGCTGGATACTACAGGCAACACATAAGCAAGTTTGCTGAAATAGCCCGACCTCTGACAGAACTGAGCAAGCTAGATGTAGTGTTTGAAATAACTACTGAAAGACTAAAAGCATACCATTTACTAAGGCATAAGCTGACATCAGCCCCACTGTTGTTTTTTCCTGACTGGTCAAAACGCTTTAAGTTATATGTGGATGCCAGCATGGAAGGAGTAGGAGCTGCCTTACATCAAGTACAACTTGTCAGAGATGTGCCTACAGAAGGCCCAATAGTTTTCATTTCAAGACAATTAAAAGACAGTGAAGGAAGGTATGGAGCCAGCCAACTGGAATGCTTGTGTTTAGTTTGGGCACTAGACAAACTCCACTACTATCTGGATGGAAGTAGCTTTGATGTCATTACTGACTGTACAGCACTTAAATCACTCCTTAACATGAAGACAGCCAACAGGCACATGTTAAGATGGCAAATAGCTATCCAAGAATATAGAAGCAACATGACCATCATACATAGAGCAGGGAATATACATAAGAATGCAGATGGTCTAAGCAGATGGCCCTTACCTAATACCCCTGATAACCCAGCATATGATAAGGATGATGAACAGAATATACCAATAATGGGGATACATACCAGTGACCTAAGTGAAGAGTTCTTTGACTTGGTTAGAGAAAGCTATAAACAGGATAAGAATGTTACCCTTATTTGTGAAGCACTAAAGAAAGAGCACAAAGAGGAAGGACTGATAAGTCAGCTGGAAGAACCATGGAAAACAGCCCTAGCTGAGGGAAGGTTCTCCTTATTTGATGGTTTGCTTTACCACAGAACTAAACACACTTCAGTCATAGTCCTAACAGACAGGAGCACAGTCACCACTATATTGCATGAATGCCATGACTCAGTCTTTTCAGGACATTTTTCTGAAGACCGTACTTGTGAAAGAGTGAAATACTGTGCATGGTGGCCCAACTGGAGAACTGAGACACAAGAATACTGTCATAGTTGTGAGAGATGTCAAAAATCTAACAAACAAACAGGAAAAAGGCTTGGACTTATGCAGAAAATTGAAGAACCTTCCAAACCTTGGGATATAATCAACATGGATTGGGTAACTGGTCTATCACCTGGGGGAACCAGTAGTTATAATGCCTGCTTAGTGGTAGTAGATAGATATTCTAAATCACCAATATTTGTACCCTGTCATAAAGAGGATACTGCTATGGATACAGCAACCTTGTTCTGGAACAGAGTAATGCCAAGGGCAGGTCTACCACAGATGATCATATCTGACAGAGACCCCAAATTCACATCAGAATTCTGGACAAACCTACATAGCATGCTAGGGACTAAGCTATCCTTTTCTACTGCATACCACCCCCAAACAGATGGGTTAGCAGAAAGGATGATACAAACCCTGGAAGACATGATCAGGAGGTTTTGTGCCTATGGCCTGGAATTTAAAGATAATGATGGCTTTACACATGACTGGGTATCCTTGCTACCAATATTAGAACTGGCTTACAGTACCAGCGTTCATGCTTCCACAGGAAAAACACCTGCCATATTAGAAAAAGGATGGAACCCTAGGTTACCACAAAATTTCCTTGTGCATAATATGATTAATGTACACCCCACTGCTGAAGTATATGCAAAAATGTTTGATAAAGCAAGAAAACATGCAGAAGAGTGTATAGCACAAGCAGCGCAATACAGTAAGGACAGGTGGGATAAATCACATAAGGAACCTGAATTCAAAATAGGAGAGAAAGTACTAGTTTCCACAGTAAACTTTAACAACCTTTCTGGACCTAAAAAAATGAAAGATTCATTTGCTGGTCCCTTTATTATCAAAGCACTTCATGGAAAAAATGCGGTAGAAGTTGTACTGACAGAAGAATTCAGCAGGAAACACCCAACATTTCCTGTTAGTCTGATTAAACATTACTATGAATCTGACAAGGAGAAATTCCCAGACAGAACAACCCCCCTGGAAACTCCTTTACCAGTGGAGGAAAGTATGAACAAAATAATCCATAAAGTACTTCATGAAAAAAGGACAAAGAAAGAAGGAAAAGAAGTGAAAATGTACTTAGTGAGATACAAGAATCAAGGTGCAGACCAAGATGAATGGATTCTAGAGAAAGACATACCTGAAAATCAAGCAATGCTTAGAAAATTTAGGGCCTCAAAAAGGGGCTAAACAGAGCAATATCTGTAACAACTAGAAAAAATCACATTTGATCATGAAACTTTAGGAAGTTCCATTCTTTTTGGTGGTAGCGAATGTCAGCCTTAGAGACAATAAGTATGTCCTAAACCTACAGTTAGGCCAACACTTATTGCCCTAAAGACTTCAAAATAAACCAAAGTCCCCTAGAAAAAGGGAAATAGAGCTTTGCAGCTCATGTAATAATGGATAAACCCATAATAAAAAAAACACATACCTTATAATATGTGAAACCTATGGATAATCACCTTATCCTTGGAAAGATAAGGATTATAGTCTAAAGGGAAGACATAACCCATAGAAGATACTGTAACACATATTGTAACAGTACAAATGAATGGTTTCTACTTTGAGACTAGTGGCCATTCCAGATTGAGAATGCCAAGCCACTAGTTTCTACACTAGGCCCCAAATATCATGTGTCAGATTAATTACCAAACACATGGTCCACGTACAGCTTAAGCCCACATGGTAATTCAACAAGGAGGTTGAGAATTACACATGTACTTATACAGGCACTAAAAGCTCCCAGCCAAGTACTATTTAAGGAAGTACTCTAAGCTGATGGAAAGAAAACATACATAAACACACCCATTACTGCCTTCTTGGTTTTTCACCCAGATTTCTAAGTCACCAATTAGAATTACATTCTTATTATTGCCTTACAAGTCTTTGAAGTAACCAACCAGCCAGTATTCTGTTTATCAGCACCATTTCCTCCCTTATATCACCAACAATCCATCCCCTTAAACAAAGGACCCAAATCTGTCCTCCTCTTTTGGTTAAACAAACCCAACTACCCTTAAAGTGCTTTATTGCAGACCTATATTCTAGGTTGGAGGTTGTCCTTTGGCAACTTAGCTCCTTTTATCATAAAGTTGAGCTTGAGTTCAACATACTCATTTTTGTTAGCTTCTACAAAGCTTTTTTCCTTGTGTCCTGTTGTCACTAAAGAGACCCAGGCTCACAATTGCATACACATAAAATCATAAACGACTTTGACTGGGATTATGTAAGCACCTCTCAGCCAAAGTGATTTGTGATTTTATGTTTATGCATTTATGATTTCAATTTTGAAGACCACTATTACCAACTTTTGGCAGGAGACAAGGTGTAAATTGGGGCCTGGATGGTCTAGCGGTAACCATCACCCACGGAAGCTCGGTGTCGCCCCTGTGCGACAAATTATCTCAATCCTGAGATGGCACGCTCTGTGATGCCAAGGACTGATATCATTTCAGCTAAACAAGGTGCAAGGCAAAAAATATGGGCAAAAAAGGGGTTTTTGATCTTTTATATTAATATTTAAAAGATCAAAGATTTTATGGAGGGGCCAGCAAGCTGGGGTGTTTAGTTCCCTCCAAAGGTGTTCGTGCTAAAAGCAGAGAACTGAACCTTCAAAACTGGGGCCTGCAAGCAGGGGTGTTTAGTCCCAGTGAAATAGTGGCTAAGAAAGGGCCACAACTCCTAGTAGAAAAAGACTTACTGTAGTAGGCTTTGAGGGAAGGAGGTGGGGGGCTTTCTTATGGTAAACTGAGCAGCTGGAAGCGGTTGGAAAGGTGGGCTAGAAGGCTGGACAGAGTTGGGGTTGAGGACAAGAGGCTTTGAAGTCTTGAAGACTGATTTACTGGGCAGGACACTAGTATGCTGGACTGGTGGAATGCTGGGTGTAAATATGATAAAGCTGGGGAATAAAAATACAGGGGGAAGAAAGGGCCTCTTAAATGCCTTTCTGGAGCCCTGATGGCGAAACCTCAAGTGTTATTTTGGCTATGGGAACACTACAAGGAAGGAGTTATCCTTAGCAGAAATAAATGATGCAATTTATCTAATTTTTACATGTACAGGCTGTCAATAATTAATACAGTCTGTCAGTAATCTGTAGACATCATCTGAGGGCGCTTCAAGAGCTCTTAGTTCTATGTACAACATGTATTGATCACTTGATCAATAGAATAAAAAAAAAGAAATAATCAAATTGTAGTACAGAATCTTATTTCTGTTTAATTTGGTTATTTCATATATAAAGTTCTGTACCATGGGAGTTCTTGTCATACTTGCATGGTGGGCGCTTTTACAGCTCTCCATTAAATTATTTGACAAGCAAACATCCTGGGAAAAGTGTCAGCATTTATTATTTTCCCGTGATTTAAAGGAGCTTGTCATTTATTTTAATTGTACAAGTTCCTTCTGGCTTGTTTGAAGTATTCTAATGTTTTCTTTATCCCTGGTTTCGTGTATTTCATGTGTTATGATATTATTTAACTTATACTGTATGTATTTGTATAAGTTAATAATAATACAAAGACTATAAAACAGCGTGGTATTTTTGTCAAATGTTATTTAATATTTTATTTATGTGTTTAAAGGATAATTACATAGTTTAATTAAGTAATTATCCCGTATTTCAAGGACTTCTACTTACTAGAATACTCTCATATTACATATGTTTATACCTAGTAAGTATTTTAGCGCTTAGTAGGAGTATTCTTTAAGTTAATTTTATTATTAGAAGGAGTAAGTTTTCTAGGGTACTTTGGCTGAGGTACCCTAGGTTATTTTACTTTCTCTTTCAGAATATGAAATAATATTCTCACTTATCTCAAAGGTTAATGAGTGATTATTTATTTTATTATTAATTTATTTATGTTTATATTCTAATATGTTATCTTTTTCTTTTTCTTATGTTTATTATAATTTATGTTACATTATTATGTATGTAATAATGTCTCTTTCATGTGTATTTTTTATTAATTAATTATTACTAATTCATTGTTCTAGTCAGGTTGTCTCTGACCTAGTAGCAAGCTGACATGAGAGAGTGACGAGTCCAGTGTTCAAATCCCGGCAAGCCCAACCCCTGGCCGCTACCCCTTCCAACCCAGGACAACTACACCTCCCCCTTCAATTGCAAACCCTTTATTAGTTGTCCCCTTACAAAAAAATCATCTCTTTCAATTTCAATACCTGTTACCCGTTTATCAACCAACCTGGGAAGGTTAAAAACATCACACACCCACCACTACACAGTAGATCAAATTGTCTAGATTACCGCGTACTCACAGAAAACTTAGGTCCTCATAACACCATGTGCTCAAACAATTGTTACAAACTTAAAAAACTTGTAGTTCAAAACAAATCATATTCACAGTGTGCAATGCCAATGGCCAAATTACACTTTAAAAAAAAAAAAAAAAGAAAAAAAGGTGTAAATCTTCCCCTTAGGTCAACCAATCTGGAAAAATTCTCCCCATTTTAAACGACATGGGCTCTCCAGATTGATGGGACGGATCCCAGTCATGCACAAAGCAAGGTTTCCAAAGACTTGAAGAACTGAGATACTTTACGAGGGTTTTAATCATGAAGTGAGATTGCCTGTTACACAAAACCTCAATATTTTGAACCGAGAGGCGAGCTAGATATCTACTAAGATTCCTACTTTGATGGTTAGTAAAGTTAGTTATAACTTTATGAAACAAAAGGGTGATGTGATGGAGACAAATTAAATAGCCACACAACAATCAGACCATATGATACTTATCACCAGCCGATGAGCATACATCATGGGATTGCCGGTTGATTCTGAAGATTGCCCATGGGTCGGTTCACATTAATTGTAGCTGACCACTGCTGGTTTACTTGCTTGATGGTTTCGGAAATCGGTTATCACTCCAGCCATTTAACTGACTTGAACTCTGCCAGTCAATCAAAGCTTAAAATGTGATTCCCAATTGTATTTTTTCCCTTGCTCTAAAATCCATATGTGAACCGTCAAACAAGCAGTCTTCTGGTCATCAGCTTACAACTCAATACATATTATACATAACTAGAAAAACGTAGCAAGCTAACCAGAACAGAGCTGGGCTGGTACGCATTTCATGATCCTGATGTTTCTGTGTGCGCTTCACTATCTCATGAATCGTGTGAATTTGTCATATTTTTTCGCTCGAAGGTTGATGGTCTGACGACGTGGTGTCCATTGGCCATTTGACTTTAACTCACTTGAGCGTATAGGTCAAAGGGTTCCGGCCTGCGTGTAAGTCTTTGCCTGCGTGCAAGTCTTCGCCTCTCCGGTAAGGAACCAAGACTGTTAACTCATCGCCAACCTCCTCTTCTTCTCTTTTTGTTTGAAAAGTCAGCCGTACAGAAATGAACCGGTGCACTCCACAGAAAGCTGTCCTGAGCCTTGCTGTCCTCCCTTTATTTCGCCGGGCCCAGCTGGTTGCTGGTCATGGTGACCATTCCTCAATGCCATCCCCACAGGGTAGTTTGCCGATAGTAAGTGGTTCGATCAATTGGTGTTCGAGAAACCGGATGAATGCTGATTGGGATACCTTTATATTTTCACAGAGTCCCCCAGCTCTAGTGGTCGTCCACATCTTTCTCCAACTCCTCAGCTGGGGGTTCCTCCTGCCCATCGGCGTCATCCTCGGCCTTGCACGCTCCCGACTCCATGCGCCCGTCCAGACTATCGCAGGCCTGTTGCTCTCACTTCCAGCAACGATCCTCCCCCATCTGGCCGCACGCCATCCTTACCCACCTACCCTGCACGCCACCCTTGGTTCGATACACTTCTTCCTTTTGCTTGCTCAGATCATTCAAGGCTTCTTCCTCAAATCTCATTGGCTCGAACACTCCACATTCAGATCCGCCATCCAGTTCTCTCATTCGATCACCGGTAAATCTTTCTTCCTTCTCTCTTGGATACAGATCTTACTCGGTGTTGTAGGCCTCCTTTTTCTCGCCCATATCCTCCCGCTCGTCCTATCTAAAACACATCCTGGGCTCGGAGGCTCTTTTGCATTTCCTTATCTTTGTTTGTTCTGGTTTAGGTGGGTAGCTTAGGCTTTTGTTACGGCGATCATCTCGGACAATGTCTGGCACATATGATTGTGAGTGCCTAGATCTCCTCCTCAAGCCTGTCTTGTATTTTTGTTTGGAGACCGACCATTTCCTTTGGCGCGTGTCTTTTCATTTTGTAGATGGGATCAGCTTTTGTCGGCTACGGCGTCGTAATGGTCAGTATGTTGGAGCTCGGAAAACCTTGGCTACGGTCTCGTCAAGTCAGTCAAGAGTATTTGGATTGCTGTGTGATTACGGCATGGGGGGTCGTGAATACATTCACGTAAGGTCAACTATCATGCTATGACAGTTGTTAAAATTGCTAATTGAAAGATACAAATCAATCTGAATAGGGAACATGGCGTATTCTTCTCCGCCGGGCCGCATTGGTCACACAAAGACCTACAGCACACCTTTCTGGGAGTAATTTGGGCGTGTGCGGGCGGACTAGGAATCTATCTATCGCGGGGCGGCCGACGCTCGGTGATGTCGGGACTGGTGATCATAATCACCGGCTGGGCGTTCCAGTCGCACCAGCAATCGCTCGAAATCTCAACCCGAGTTCATGGCGCCTTCGGGGCTACCCTCATGGCTGCCGGTCTAGTCAAGATCATATCCGTCGTTCGGCGACCCCACTCCGTCCCCGATGGCCAGCCCGAGCTCGGACCAGATCCCCTCGATCATCTCACACCGTTACTCCTTACCATCAGTGGGTAAGTCGATACTGCGCGAAAACGTGCTTCAAGTTGATCTGTTGATAGTTGACTTTGTTTTTCAAGGGTCATGTTCATGTCAGCCACCGAGGAACAACTGCTCTTGATCTTTCGAATCGGCGTTGACCATGCGACCTACGTGCTCGGCCAAATCTCGATCGGCTGTCTGCTCTACCTGTATATTAACCTACTCATCCACTTTTACCGACGAGCTACCAGCGCCCAACCCTCCCTCTTGGACCCGGCTGACGCTGAGGTCGTCGGCGCCCGAGTCATCCAAAAGCGGGGATCTGTCGACGGCCAGTATGAGCGTCTGTCAATGGAAATCTTGCTCCCTCCTCAGCTTGACCGTCCTCATCGGGACTCGTCCCCCTCTTTCTCCGACGACAATGATAATCACCAGTGATTTCATCCCAGCCAACACCCTTATGTAGTCAATCATCTGTCTTGCCTCATCATGTCCGTTTAGCCGTACCATAGACACTTGCATCTTTCTCATCTTGAATCTCTTGCTCTGTTGTTTCTTGATTACACACTACACTAAACCTGCATGTTCTCTAGTCGGGTTAGATATATATTATCCTGCCTTCCTCATTCGCATTGAGCCAGGTTATTCTTTGTTGTGTTTTAAAAAGAGAGGCACGTATGGATATGGGTCGGTATAGATCAGGATAGATGATATTGGGATTAACTGGGGGAAACCAATGCAGTCTCCTCCGGCTAGCTGGGCTGTAGTCGAGAAGGCTATGTAACCTAGGAAATCCTAGGTCACAGCAGCTCTCAACGGTTAGTCTGAAATTCAGGATAAGTGATAATGAGATGGTGTACGCAGGCGCCCCGAGACACCTCACCTGTCGCATACTCGGCAACAAAAAAGAAACCGTTGCATGGGTTTGGAGTTTCTTTATTCATCATGTCAATAAATTGTTCTCCAAGAAGACTCCCACCTGTGATGAGAGTGTTTGACTGCAGATCACGTGATGTAATTGTAAAAAAACCTTTTGAATTTTTGGTTGTGCTGATGCCTCAGCTGAAAATTGTCTGCACAATCATCTAAGACTGCAAATGCAAAATATACTATGACTATGCTCACCTTGTTCTTGATGTCAAGGGCCCATTCCTTCAGCTTGAATTGTGAATTGGGGAGAGATGGTAGAGAAACAGTAGCATTGGCCTTATCACATGGCTCAGGTTGATCATGCAGGACTTTCTTTGACACCACAAATTCTGGGCTTTCCATTTTTATTTAGTCTTGCCATTGGCTTCAGCCCATAAGAGGCCAAACAGACAAGCCCACTCATTTGGATTTATTGATTCTGTTCATGTTAAATTTGGCTCAATTAAATTTAACAGTGCATTCAAGGATTGGGTTCATCAACTCACTGTCATTATGGGTTAAACTTGCCACCTCATTGTACATGCAAAAATGGCTAAAACATGTTGCTCCCCCCATTTGGCTTAACAACCCCAGATAGGAAAGTGTAGGGTTCATCTTCAGCATTTTCTTGCATGAAATCCAATAGATGCTTTGCATTGATAAGAAAAGTAGGCCTTTTGAACTTGGTGCAGATTTTTGGGTATGAGACACTGATATTTTGTGTATGTGGTGGCTAGGCAATGCAGGTCATCTACTGGTAGCTTGTTAAGAATGTCCATGAATTTGGTTTCCAACTTCTGTCATTGGAAATGCTGATGATCACAATGTTTGTCGTCCTTTACATCTTTTGGCAGTTCATCAACAAGTACTGCTAAGCGAACTAGTAGCAAAGAATCTTTTGTAAGTGGATTCTCCCCATTGGTAGACCCAGAAGTTTGAGTTTCCCTAGAAATATATATTGCTCTTACTCCACAAAATTGACCACCTCTGGTTCTTCCGGCCCCACAAGTGTCCTATAAAAAGTGTGTCCTCTTCACTAGATCTCACTGGAAGGACAGGCAATGGCCAAGGAGTTCTAGAACCAAAGGGAGTTTTGATTTCAAAACTAGATGTGAGAGAAGGGATCTCTCATAATTAGTAAGACTAGAGTGGATGATGGAATGAAGAAGGAAATAACAGTGGAAGAAAGAATGGAGAAACACTTACCTAGATGTGAGAGAAGGGATCTCTTCCATCTAGGTAAAGGGGAAAAGGCAGACTAAGTACTCAGAGTTTGATGACTTAATCAGGTCTTTGTGAACTTGTGAAACCCAACAAAGGAGGGGTTTTACATGTCTATGTCAGCTTGCTGTACTCTACTCCACTTATTGTGGCGTGTACAGTAAGGACTAAAGAATTATTTTACACTTAAAAAGTGTAATGCAACAATATCCAATAAGAACAATTACTTAAGTGTTTATAAAAACACTAAGTATCAAAAAAAACAGGTTATAACCCTGCTGCCAAAACTTCTATTAAGGGATTTAAATCCTAGAAGGGCTAACCAGATTGATACACGGTTCTTCCAATCCAATTGAAGATAATTAATTGATTGGGGGGGGGGGTTTGGTTGAGGAATTTTAACTAATTAAGATAGTATATAAATAAAGGCCAGTACTCCTTACTTACAGGGGAAGGTGAGCTCCTTTTTAGCTTATAATAATTTATCTAGTGTGTGTTAAAATTGATGGGGAGTAATCTTCATTTTAGTGAAGGAAACTCCTTCTTAAATAATAAAATAATTATTATTTCACAAGCTTCCTGGAAGCAGTGATCAGGGCAAAATCATCAGGGGGAACTGAGCACCCTGTTCGTGATCTGATGTGAAAAATGGTGTCATTTCTATGTAGAATGACCCCATAATTATTTCACAAAGAATTGCTTAGTGGGAAATAATTATTTCAGCATCAAATAATTATTTCACTAAAGAGTACTTGTGAATAAATTTTCTAGGAACCAAGGCTTGGGAAAGCGCTTGCCCTGAGTGATCAGTAATGTAAAATCACATGTACTTATGTATTCAATACATACTACATAAGTTATGTAATTAAATACATATATAATCTTATAGTATATAATACTATGGGATATGCTGGGATTTTCCAGGATTTTCAAGGAAAAAACTACAACAATAAATGGTTCTTTATCCAATTATTGCGTTTTTGAAAATTAATTCGCCAAGGATTTTCTTAAATTAAATTACCTTGGATTTTTGATAAAAAATAGATTCATTTTATTATTCTATTTTGCATGTGGTCATGAGTGTGGCTTGAACACAGAGCCTTATATCTCAACCAGATATTTCTAGGCTTGTTCGTAACTGTTAGACTATATACCAATTGTTGAAGCAGTTGAGTATAAATCTATTATAATCAGAAAATCTGGTAAAATAAATAAAAATAAAAATAAATAATAATGTAATTAACTATTATTAATTATTCAGCTTGCAGTTTCAAGTGTTACATAATGTATGTAATATCTTGGTGGCTGACAGTCTACTTGCTATTATGGCAGAGACAGCCTGTCATAATTGAAAAATAATACAAACAATAAAAAATAAAAAACAATAAAGTATAAATAAAAATAAATTGTAATAATTAACCTAGGGTCCCTCAATCAATGGTAGAGCGCTATGGTACACCATTTGTCCACTAACAGTTAGTGTAGGGGTTTTTTTTTTCCTGAAAATTTGTTGTGTTGGCTGATGCTACACTCTGCTAAACTAAAAGATAACATGAGAGGAAATTTCTCAGCCAAATCTTTTGTAGTGTTAGCTTTGGAAAATAACCACTACTGTCAGCCTTAGAGACAATAAAGGTGTCCTAAACCTACAGCTAGGCCAATAATCATTGCCCTAAAGAATTCAGATAAACTAAAGATCCCTAGAAAGAAGGGAAATACAACCTTGTAGCTTATGTAATACTGGAAAGCCCATAATAAGCAAGTCACATACCTTATAATATGTGCAGCTTATAGGATAATTACCTTATCCATGGAAAGATAAGGATTATCATCTAAAGGGAAGACATAACACATATATATTACTGTAACAAATATTAAAAAAGTCCAAATGAATGGTTTCTTCATTGAGACAAGTGGCTATTCTAGAGTGAGAATATCAAGCCACTTGTATCAATACTAAGCCCCAAACACCATGTGCCAGATTATTTAAAGGACACATTGTCTACATACAGCTGAAGCCCACATTGTCAACAAACTGTACTCTACTCCACTGATTGTGGTGTGTACAGTAAGGGATTAAAAGACTTTACACTTTAAAAGTGTAATAAAAATAAAAATAAAAATAACCAATATTACTTTGGTGTTTTGTTTAAAAAACTAATTATAAAATAAACAGGTTACTACCCTTCTTCCAGACTTCTGTTATGGGAATAAATATCCCCAGAAGGGCTAACCAGACTTTAACATGGTTCTTCCAATTAAATTAAGGATTTTTAGTTTAATTGGGTTTTTTTTGAAGAACTCTAACTATAAAAGATAGTTATAAGTAAAAAAGGCCAGTCCTCCTAACTTACAGGAGAAGGTGAGCTCCTTGGTAGCTTATAATAAGTTATCTATGTATAGTTAAAATTGATGGGGGAGGATTTCTTCAATTTGGTGAAGAAAAGCTCCTATTAAATAATAAATATTTTGGAGTAATCCCTCTGTCAATTCATTTGACAGTGGGGATTGGGGGACATTTGGCAGGTGAATCTGATCAGGCTGTTAGTGGTAAGAAGGGAAACATGGTTTCATTTTTAATTAAAATGATGCCATAGTTATTTCACATTAATTTTCAGCTTGCTACTAGTTCAGAGAAAACCTGACTAGAACAATACCAATAATAAGAAATTAATTAATAAAATTATATGTTGACATCCCTCAATATTTCTCTTAGCCTCTTTTTATTCCCAGTAACCCTCTGCGCTTTTGTGTCACCCATGATGTCATTAAATATAATTATCAATGACATCATTGTTAAATTAATTCAATAAAAAACATTTCTCAACGCTTTATCTGACTTCAATCATTCTATTAATCCCCTTCTTTTTCCTTACTCTAATTTTTCTCGTTGACATGTCTCCTCTTCCTCATCAAGAACAAATTTAATAATCTCTCAATCTATCTATCTCTTCTCTCTCCTCCATCTTCAATCCTCCTTCCTATCCTGATTCTTTCATTGACTCAATCTGTTCCATTCCCCTAACGCAAACTTCTCATCATACATACTTTACATCACGTCTATCGTTTCCTTTCTTTACTTTACATCTTCATCTCATGTGCTACTCTACACATTCTATCAACCAACTCGACTATACTCCTTAAAAACTAAACTCTTACAAGTTGGTTGCCTTTCTTTTTCTTATTCTTATCCCTTTTGCTTGTTGTCTCTGACCTTTCTTTCTTCTAGCTGTCTTCAGCAATCACTCATCTTCAGATCCTTATTTCCTATTCTCTTCATAACATATTTATAAATCCTTGTTCATTAAAGTGGTACGACAAGTTTCTTTATTTTTTCTTATCTTAATCATTCCTCTGATCTTGTTATCTCTTCAGTCTGGTTGTGGTCTTTAGTAATTGATCTTAAAGCTCCAATTTGAATATTATATATGAGAGAGACATTATTACACAATTAATAATGTAACATGTTATAATAAACTTAAGAAAAAGATAACATTTTAGAATATAAACATTATTACATAGTAATAATGTAATAAACAAATATAATAAATAAAGGGCATTAATAAAAAAACCCGGTTTTTCCGCGTTTACACCCGGTTTTACGCAGCGGCGACGTCCAAATTGCTGCGCAGTACACCCGGTTCTCCGCATTTACACCCGGTTTTTTTATTTAATTTTTTGCGGGCGGAATTTCATTATTTTTCAAAATTTTAAAATTGCTAAAAATACTTCTTGGTGTGTAGAATTTTATGGTAATTTTTATTTTCCAAAAAAACTATGTCTTCTATTGTTTTTGGCCAATCCACCCGGTTTTTTTTCAATTTAATTTTTTGCGGGCGGATTTTCATTATTTTCCAAAGTTTTAAATTTATTTATCATACTTAGAGGGGTGTAACATTTTATGGTAATTTTTATTTGCAAAAAAAACAAGCATTCTATTTTTTTTGGCCAATCTACCCGGTTTTTTCATAAAAAAACCCCACGGCTCAATTTTCAGGATTTCTCAAAATTTTAAATTTTTTTAAAACACTTTAAGGGGTGTAGAATTTAATGTGACAAACAGTTTATTTTTAACTTCACTGGCTTTCTTTTTATCATTCTTGGACAGAATTTATTTCTAAACACCTTCACGCCTGTCTTTCAAGATATTTGGGGAGTTTTTAAATGGATTAATACACTTTAGAGGGTAAATAATTCATTGGAAACAAATACAGATTATAAAACTAACTTGTTATCAGATTTCATGACAAAGAAATGGAAATATAATGATACACAGCGGTATGGTACATTGTATGATGCTTTGGAGTGTTACATGTAAGATAATTATTACACATTACATATGGGTTCAGGAATGTAATTCAGGCGTAGATTCACCATTTGTAAGCATTTTCTAGTTGTTATCACTAGTGTTTATAACAATTTCTCTTTCTTATACTTATTATTTGTGTGCGCATTCTTAGTCTGTACTAATGTCTCTTTGTTTTTTATTACATTTATTATTTATTAATAAATTATGACCTTGCAATTATGTCT
Organism: Puccinia hordei; assembly: GCA_007896445.1. Classification (NCBI taxonomy): domain Eukaryota; kingdom Fungi; phylum Basidiomycota; class Pucciniomycetes; order Pucciniales; family Pucciniaceae; genus Puccinia; species Puccinia hordei. The sequence goes on along the minus strand of RDRW01000189.1, from coordinate 70,987 downwards.
CTTGCTTTTTATTTCATTTATTTATTTCATTCATTTCATTTATTCTTTTTATTTTATTTTATTTTGTTTATGTTTATTTTGCTTGTTTTACTTCCTTATTTAATTTGTTTAAATAAAATATTGAATGAGTTGGGGAGGTTGCGCGCATCAAATGCCGCCCTCCATAATTTTATTTTGTTTTGTTTTGTTTATTTTCCTTGTTTTAATTGTTTATTTTAATTGTTTTAAATAAAATATTGAATGAGGATGATTGGGGAGGTTGCGTTATTCATAAATCATTAACTTGCAATTATGTCTCTTGCTTTTAATTTATTTATTTAATTTATTCATTTCATTTATTCTATTTATTCAATTTTATATCATTTTATATTATATTATTTTGTTTATTTTCCTTGTTCTGTTTATTTATTTTATTTGTTTTGGGGTCACGCGCATCAAATGCCGCCCTCCACGTTCTATTTGCTTAAAAATTAAAAATTAAAAAAAACCGGGTGTAAATGCGGAAAACCGGGTGCACCGCGCAGCCGCAGCTGCGCAGAAAACCGGGTGTAAACGCGGAAAAACCGGGTTTTTTTATTAATGCCCTAAATAAATAAATAATAAAATGAATAATAACTCATTAAACTTTGAGATAAGTGAGAATATTATTTCATATTCTGAAAGAGAAAGTAAAATAACCTAGGGTACCTCAGCCAAAGTATCCTAGAAAACTTACTCCTTCTAATAATACAATTAACTTAAAGAATACTCCTACTAAGCGCTAAAACACTTACTAGGTATCAACATATTCAATATGAGAGTATTCTAGTAAGTAGAAGTCCTTGAAATACGGGATAATTACTTAAATAAACTATGTACTTATCCTTTAAACACATAAATAAAATATTAAATAACATTTGACAAAAATACCACGCTGTTTTATAGTCTTTGTATTATTATTAACTTATACACATACATACTGTATAAGTTAAATAATATCATAATAAATGAAAGACACGAAACCAGGGAGAAGGAAAACATTAGAATACTTCAAATAAGCCTAAAGGAACTTGTACAATTAAAATAAATGACAAGCTCCTTTAATCACAGGAACATAACAAATGCTGACACTTTTCCCAGGATGTTTGCTTGTCAAATAATTGAATGGAGAGCTGTAAAAGCTCCCACCATGCAATTATGATAAGAACTCTCATGGTACAGAACTTTGTATATGAAATAACCAAATTAAACAGAAATAAGATTCTGTACTATAATTTGATTGTTTATTTTTTATTTGTTGATCAAGTGATCAATACATGTTGTACATCAAACCAAGAGCTCTTGAAGCGCCCTCAGATGATTTCTAAAGATGACTGACAGGCTGTATTAATTATTGACAGCCTGTACATGTAATAATTTGATAAATTACATCATTTATTTCTACTAAGGATAACTGCTTCCTTGTAGTGTTCCCATAGCCCAAAGAACACTTGATGTTTCACCATCATGGCTCCAGAAAGGCATTCAAGAGGCCCTTTCTTCCCCATGTATTTTTATTCCCCAGCTTTATGATATTTACCACCAGCATTCCACCAGTCCAGCATACTAGTGTCCTGCCCAGTAAATCAGTCTTCAAGACTTCAAAGCCTCTTGTCCTCAACCTCAACTCTCTCCAGCCTTCCAGACAACCTTTCCAACCACTTCCAGCTTCTCAGTTTACCATCAGAAAGCCCCCCACCTCCTTCCCTCAAAGCACAATACAGTAAGTCTTTTTCTACTAGGAGTTGTGGCCCTTTCTTAGCCACTATTTCACTGGGACTAAAAACCCCTGCTTGCAGGCCCCAGTTTTAAAGGTTCAGTTCTCTTCTTTTAGCACAAACACCTTTGGAGGGAACTAAACACCCCACCTTTCTGGCCCCTCCATAAAATCTTTGATCTTTTAAATATTAATGTAAAAGATCAAAAAACCCCTTTTTTACCATATTTTTTGCCTTGCACCTTGTGTAGCTAGAATTATATCAGTCCTTTGCATCACAGAGCGTGACATTAATTAAAATAATTTAATATTTATTTCACTCTAATTAAACTAAATAATTATTAATTACATGTACATCAAAATTCCTTTGGGGTTTATAATTGAAAAGGCTTTCCCTGGAGAGCCAATCAGGTGGGAATTAATTTATAAGTCTTTATTGCATATTTAATATAGTTTACATAAAGATTTACCTTAATTTATGTGTAATTTTATACTATAAATTACTATGTGTTAATCTTGGATTTTCCAGGATTGTGAAGAAGAAACCTATGCCAATAAATGGGTCTTTATCCATTTGTTGCATGTTTGAAAATTGATTTTCCAAGGATTTTCATTAATTAAATTATAACTTATTTTTGATAAAAAGTAGATATAATTTAATTGATGGTTTTATTGAATGTGGTCATGAGTGTGGCTTGAACTTAGATGATTCTGTTTAAATCAGGTATGTCTAAGCCAGTTATTAACTGTTAGACTACTATACAATATGATAAAATGCCAAGTCTAATTTTCTTTCTGTTATAAAGGTCAATGTAAATAAAAGATATGAAAAATAAAGAATAATTATAATTATTCAAGCTTGCAGTTTCAAGTATTACATGTTAAATACTTAAATGTAATATCTTGGTGGCTGACACACATGGCAATTCAACATGGAGTTTGAGAATTACACATGTACTTGTACAGGAAATATAGCACCCAGCCAAGTACTATATAAAAATGTACTTTGAACTGAAGGAAATTAAAACTACATAAACATACCCCTTTACTGCCTTTTTGGTTCTTCACCCAGATTTCTAAGTCACAACCAGAATTATATTCTTAGTGTTGCCTTACTAAATCTTGGAAGTAACCTTGTTGCCAGTATATGCTTTATCCAGCACCATTTCATACCTTAGTATTCCACCAACCATTTCCATTAAACAAAGGAGGAGAATCTGTCCTCACTTATTTGTTACATAAAACCTCTCAACCTTCAGTTTCCTTTGTTGCAGACCTATTTCTAGGTTGGAACACATTCTGAAGTTCTGATTAGTGTAGCAGCATCAGATGTACACTACACTATGCTAAAAGTTGGCTGTCAGCTGATTTTTTTCACGCTACACTATGCTCAAATAGCAGTTTTTTTTCCCGCTAACTGTTAGTCTCACCAGGTAACATGGCTGATTCATAAAATCTGTTTTCATGGATTCAACAGGTAAAGTCCTGCTGCATTGAATCTGTTAGAAGAGAAATGCAATGTATGTCTTGTGTTGAAATTGCAACCAGGATCAACATCTTAGAGCCAGAAGAGCAAACCATCTGAACAGAATGTTTTGGGTGGATTCCATACCTTGTTTTACCAATAGTTGGTGTGAGTTGATTGGGAAAAGAAAAGGATGTGGGAATGGTAAAAGTTTTTCCCTTTCACAATTTTTCTTTCTTTGAAGCTTTGATGCTTTCAAGTTAGTATTTTGATGACTCTGATGATTCTAATCAGTTCCTCAGGATAGTATTGTCCCAAGATCCATCATTTAAAACTAAATTAAAGATATAATTTCTTTTTTTTTGTTAGAAATCATTGGCTTTGGTTGCTATACTTGAAAAAGTACAGCAATAGACACAGCAGTGGTGGTAATTGCTGTACTTGCACAAGGAAAAAAATCAGGATAGCTTATTTAATTGTTGTACTTGGATAGCTTATTTAATTGTTGTACTTGTGCAAGTATATAATTTTTAGATGAGATGATCTTGGCAAGGATCTGAAGATTATAAGATGACTTGGGTTGGATCTGCCCAATGACAATAAAGATTGAGAATCTTTATGATTTACCTGAAGATAGGATGATTTGGGTTAGATCTGCCCAATGATGATGAAGATTGAGAATCTTTATAATTCTATTGAGGAGTGTCAACAATAAATGACACAATGAAGAATGAGAAAAGATTTTTGCTTTTTCTTTAGTTAATAGAGTAATTGATTGACTAAAAAGAAAAGAATGAAGATAAACAAAATATACTGACTACCTGAAAACAAGATGACTTGGGTTAGATCTTCCCAATGACAATGAAGATTGAAAATCTAATATATGAAAGAAAACAGAAGAAGAAATAAATAGTGTTAAAAATAGTGTTAAGGTGAGAACACAGATGATGAGAATGATAAAGACCTTTGAATTCTATTTCTGAGTGTCAAAAATAAATGACACAACAACAAAATAATAAGAGACCAATAAATACAAATAAGATAGAAAGAAACAATTAGTCCATCAATACCATCACCATGAGATTGAGTTGAACTGGGAATTAATTACTATTTTGCTTGTTATTTAGTTAATTGAGTAATTAATTGACTAAAGAAAAAGGAAGACAGCTTAGGTGAAAATTTTCATCCTAAGTATCAACTATTTGTGGGTTGGATATTCAAGGTTGATGTATGCAATGTTGTGATGATTGAAATTCAGTATTGATCTTCCATAAATTACAGCAATTAAAAATGCCTTTTTCATTGCTGCACTTGTGTGAGTACAGCAATTGAAACAGATTTTTTAATTGCTGTGCATGTGCAAGTACCACAATCAAAGAAGCTGTTTTAATTTCTGTAGTTCCACAAGTACAGTGAATACCAGCTATTTTAATTGTTTTTCTCATGCCTGTTTTGATTTCTATACTCCTGCATGCAAGGATAGCACTAAAATAAAATTTAGTGCAGCTGACAAGGGCACTACACTAATAGTTATTGTATCTGAAAAGATAACTATGCTAACAGTTGGCGTAGCTGAAAAGAGAACTAGACTAAAGCTTATTTTCACTATACTAAATTTTAGTGTAGCTGAAAAGAGCCCACACTTGTTATGACACATAAATGTAGGATTTACATGATTACAGTGGTTTTACATAAATTCGTCACATTATTATTTATTTTTTTGTTTAGCTTCACTATGTATTTACACATTTCTTCTCACCAAACCAAGTACATAGTCTCACATGTATATAAACTCTACATACTACGTAATCTTATTCTTCCCTTGGGGAGTTTTCCATCTCATTTGCCATTATGCTGATATCTCAGCTGTTCAACGCTAACAGTTAGTGCAGCTTTTTTCCAGCTAACACTGCTAAAAATCAGCTAACACAAAATTTATTTAATGTTAACTTTTGTTTTTCAATAGAACTAACACTACATTGTAAAGCACTAATGTTTCTTCCAATGGAAATTATTTAGTCTTAGCTTCCCTAATCTCAAGCTTAAAGTAACTTTGTGGTTGCATAGCTAAAAAAGCTAAAACTACACTACTCTAAATCTAATTTTAGCTTAGCAGGCCCACAATTTCCTCACTGAAAGTTATTCCTATTTTATACTCCTTGATTATGTAAATACAGTTTAAAGATCTAACAGGTACTTCTGAAAAGAAGAAGCACCTCTATGGGTATATTGACTTAAATATATTCTTAAGCCTAAACTTTAGTCACAAAAATAAGGTGTTGTGTATATTGACAGAGAAAGTGTAGATGTGGCATGAATTTCTCCAAGAATGAATACTGAAGGCTGCACAGCATAGCAAACCATGTGCCTACCAGAATGCTCAACTTGGGAAAGATTAAGCACCTGCACATGTGTACAATACCTATTGATTTAGCTCATTAGAAGCATAATCTTCAACTTCAGAGTTCAGTCATAACAGTGAAACCTAATGATACTTAGTTAATAGAATATCTTTTACCGGTTCCTATGTCCCTTTTTCTTCATTCAGTTTCTCCTTTCTTTTCCAACTCACCCACTTGCACAATTGGGTGTGGTCAAAATCTTGTCTCCTCATTCAGTTTTTAAAGTTGTTTCTCACTTTTTGGTCTCTTCAAAAGAATCTGTGATCCTGGGTCTCTAAACTGACAACAGGACACAAGGATGAGGCGCAATAGTTGTATTTCAAGGGATAAAGAATACAAGTACTAAGGATAAAGGAGAGAGAGAAAAGATAAGTTCTGTTGATCTTTGTGGATAATTTTCAGAGTGATCTAAAGATAAACAATCTCAACGTGGAAAATTTGGCTAAGCTGTGCCAGAGTCTTTGAGAAATGCAACAGCCTCTTCACACAATGGAAACATGGAAAGAATCTGAGAAGAAAAATTCTAACCAGCCCAGTTTTTTATACTATGATCAAGCTGAATATTCAAGGTCATTTGGAGGGAAACCTAATTTGTTTTTGTTTAAGAAAAACCGCAGAAACAGATTTGAAGTAAAGCTTGTGGATCTCTTGAGATCATTAAGGTTGATCTGATCTGATTATTGAAGCTTGATTTGATCTGAGGACTGAAGGAAGGGGAAAGAGGAGAAAGGAGGGGAAGAAAGAGAAGGACTAATTTCAGAGAAGAAAGGTTCAAAAAGGGGACTGACTGAAAATACTTGAAGTACTGGCCGGTGAAAGAGGCCTTTTGTTGGTCAGAGTGGTGAGCTGTAACTTGGTTGAATTGTTGGGTTCCTGAGGGAGTGGTTCTGAGTGTCTTGAGGTTGTGTATCCTGCCTGAAATAGGGGAAAAACCAACTTCAAATATTCAAGGTTTGATTATGTAATCTGGTGTATACATGTGGTTGGCTGAAATTCTTTCACTTAACTCAAGATTGGGTAAGTCTAGAAGGAGTGGAGAAATTGCAAAGTGTTCAGTGTAGACTAAGGTCAAAATCAAGTGAGGAATCAGAAACCTAATTCAAAAAAACCTTAATGCTTGAGCTTAAAAGGAGATGAGGTAGTTTTGACTTAAATAAGAAGATAAGACAGACTTTAGGTCAGCTTGTGCTGGCTCTAAGGCTGACAGAATCTGTCAGCCTGCTAATAATTCAGAGAAATCATGACTATAGTAAACTGTATCAATATTCAACTTTTTTTCTTAGTTCCAAAAGAATTCACACCTTATGTCTTTTGTTTCAAAAGAAATTATTAAAAAAAAACATGTAACACAGAATCTAAATATAGCTTCTAAAGTATACAGTGAACTTGGAATGTTATATCAGATTCTGAATCTACATGTAAATTAACCTAGGGTAGCTCAGCAAAAGTACCCCATAATTATCACTCCTTCATATCCCTTCACAGGCCTTCAAGGTTTTATATCACTTGAAGATCTACATAAAACTTACAAGTATGCTAGTAGAATATGTAATTAAGGTTAATAGAGTTTGGGTATGATGCTTAAATAAGGTTTACATCATCATTTCTATAGTTACATGTACCTGGCACCTGTAATAAAAGCCACAACCAACACCGTGGCCATACTTTTCCTACTAAGGCCAAGATAGCCCAATTGGTTGGTTGTAAATTAACTACTGGTACAAAGGGAAGTAAGAAACAAAATTATTCACCCCACTGGGAATATTGAACCACTTTGGGCCTTTTGAAACATGTAACTAAGCCCTACCGTAACCAAACCAGTTATACAGGTAACTAGGGCTTAGTAGAAGACTAGACTGGGCAAAAAAGAGCTTCTACTTTTCCCCCAAGGGAACAGAATTAACATTCAATCAGCCCTTCCTTCCCACAAAATGATATTCCCATCTTCATTGACATTTACCAGCGTACACCCATCTTATAAACCAGTATTATAGGCTGTCATGTAGTATATTTTTTGCTTGTTTCTGACCTGAAGATCATCCAGTCACCTTTCACCTTTCTCATCAATAATCACCAACCTGTTACCAGTTATTTGAGTGCCTCAAGACCAGTCATACTCTTCCTGAAGTCATCTTACATGGAACTAAACTAGTGAGTCTTATTTCCTTATATACTTCAGTATTATACTACTGTCTGGGCATACTCTTTTACCAAAAATACCAGAAACTTGGAGGGCACAATAAACCAACCCTGTAACTCAGGCCCCTCCCTTAATAGAAACTTTATTGTTTTTACTAAAACCTTTTCATTTAAATCAACCATTACCCATTTCCCCTTGACACATAACAATGTGTTACCACCTGTTTTTTGCTTGCACCCAGTGTAGCTAGAAAGATCCAAGTCTTTGGCATCACTGAGGCTGTCAGCTTGCTACTAGTTTAGAGACAACCTGAGTAGAACAAAATAATAATAATTAATAAAAATGCATATGAAAGAGACATTATTACACAATTAATAATGTAGCATAAACTATAATAAAGTTAAGAAAAAGATAAAACTTCAGAATATATACATTATTACATAGTAATAATGTAATAAACAAACATGATGAATAAAGTAATATTAAAATAAATAATAACTCATTAACCTATGAGATAAGTGAAAATATTATTGCATATTCTGATAGAGCACATAAAATAACCTAGGGTACCTCAGCCAAAGTATCATAGAAACCCTACTCCTTCTATTAATAAAATCAACTTAAACAATACTCCTACTAAGCGCTAAAAATACTTACTAGGTATAAACACATGTAATATGAGAGTATTCTAATATGTATAAGTCCTAAAAATACGGGATAATCACTTGAATAAACTATGTAATTATCCTTTAGACACATGAATAAAATATTAAACTACATTTGACATAAATATCACACTGTTTATAGTCTTTTGAATATTGCTCACTCATACAAATACATACTGTATAAGTTAACCAAAATTATAATACATGAAAGAAGAGAAACAGGGGAGAAGGAAAACATTATAATATAACCTCAAATGAGTCAAAAGAAACTTGTACAATTAAAATAAATGACAAGCTCTTTTAATCATGGGAAACAAATAATTGCTGACACTTGTCATAGGATAGTTGCTGGTCAAATAATTCAATAGAGAGCTAGAAAAGTGCCCATCATGGAATTATGACAAGTAATCTAATGGTACAGAACTTTATATATGAAATAACCAAATTAAACAGAAATAAGCATTTGTACCATAATTTGATTATGTGTTTCAAATATTTCTTGATCAATTGATCAATACATGTTTTAAATCAAACTAACTGCTCTTGAAGCGCCCTCAGATGATGTCATTAGATGATTGACAGGCTGTATTGATTATTGACAGCCTGTACATGTAATAATTTTATAAATTATATCATTTATTGCTACTAAGGATAACTCCTTCCTTGTAGTGTTCCCATAGCCAAAAGAACACTTGAGGTTTCGCCATCAGGGCTCCAGAAAGGCATTTAAGAGGCCCTTTCTTCCCCCTGTATTTTGATTCCCTGGCTGTATTATATTTACAACCAGCATTCCCCCAGTCCAGCATACTAGTGTCCTGCCCAGTAAATCAGTCCTCAAGACTCAAAGCCTCTTTCTCTCAACTCCAACTCTGTCCAGCTGTCCACCACACCGTTTCAACCGCTTCAAGATGTCCAGCTACCTCTGAAAAGTCCCCACTCCTCCCCTTTAAGTCTTTTTCTTTCAGGAGTTGTGGCCCTTTTCAGCCAATATTACCACTGGGATCTAGAAAACCTCTGCTTGCAGGCCTCAGTTTATTAAGGTCTTAAATTACCTTTGGAGGAAACTAAACCACCCCTGCTTGCAGGCCCTGTCTAAAAAATTCTAATATCTTTTATATAAATAAAAAAGATAGGGTCCCCAGAGAATAAAAAAGATAGGGCCCCCAGAGGAATCACAGAATATTCAAGGAGCTCTTCAACTGAAAGTACAGGATAATCAAGCTTTACAATACCCAATCAACATTTATCCCAATAGTTATACTCTTGTGACACTGTCAGGTAAATTCTTTAGTAGTTATTATTTAGCCCTGTTGTCCCCTTATAAACTTTAAATTTATCACCTAGATTTCTCAATAACCTTTCTAAGCGCTCAAAAATCTGCTTCTTTTACCCTCAAGATCCTCAAGTCCCTCCAGGATTATTACTAGTAAGTAATAACCCTTCTTTTCTTGGTAATCTTCCCTGTTTCTTTTTTGCAACTTGAAACACACCTGTTCCACAGGCCACAGTGTTTCCAGGTGCCTGGATCCTCTTCCTTTGCAAGACATCTTAGAGGGCTTAAAACACCCATGACTCATCAGGCCCCTCCAGGTTTCAATTTTATTAATACAATTACCATCCTTTCCTATATTTTTACACCCAAATTTCCCATAATCCTTTGAGAATTATTCCCAATACCCTTATACCAGATATATAAACTCTTTATAATTATCTTTTGAACCATGTGTAGCTAGGAGGATTAGTCCTTGTAATGATTTAGGCTCACAACAAGTACAATTACCTTTTCTGCACAACTACCCTGAGATAAAGTGAAAAAATTCTTGATCTCTGAAATTATATCACCTCCCAATTGATCAGTGATCCAAGGTAAACTTTGAGGATTGTATTGGTTCTGGAATTTGGACTGCATGGGTTCAGGAGGGTTGGCTGGTTTGTCAGATGGCAGAATAGTTTTTTTTGGGTTAATTCTAAATGGCTGTGCTCAGATAGATTAGCTGGTGAAAAGATTTGAATATCAAAGGCCTTGGCTGTTTTTTTTTGCTTGATTTAGTTGCAGAAAAGGTGCCTCATTTGGGAATGCTGAAAGTAGGTTTTGGGATTGGGAAGGAGTAAGTTCTGCTTGATCTTAGGCACGGTACTTACCAGGCAAGAGGCTGGTGACTATTCTTTGTTGAAAGCAGGTAAACTACTAAGGTAATGTGTAATAATCTGGTGAATACTGTCTTGGGGGGACATGGGGCTCCTTAAATACCTTGTGGTACCAGGGAGCGCAAAATTGTTCAGTTACTGTTCAAATTGTGGTTTATACAGTTATTTGGCCAATTTGTGGTTGTATTCTAGCTGTATGTGGCTGGATTGTGGGTGACTGACCACAATTCAGTGTAATTTGAAGTTTTTCTGTGTTTCATCAAATTATTACATGTTTTATCCACATTCTTTTGGATAATTGGCCATTCTGTTTCATATATTATGATACACAGAGATTTGGTACTTTCTGGAATATTCTGGAGTGTTTCATTAAGTATGAAACACTCAGATCCTTTTTACAAGTGTTTCATGTGTTCCAAAATCTAGAGGAAGGCGGGTTTTCCTAAGTCCTGGTGTACTCTGGGTGTTATTTATGGTAAATCTTTAATAATAAATTCATGCTGATTGTGTCCTAAAATCACTTTTTAGGCTAAACATTATTCTTCTAAGTACTTCAAACAAGGAAGAACACACCTTAAAACACTGAAGAACACTATGTAACATATGTAATAACCAGGTAAACCCCAAAACCAATAGGTACTATCTGTGAGCCCGGGTCTCTAAAGTGACAACAGGACACAAGAATGGGCAACACTACTGGTATCATCTCAAGATATAGAGGATACAACTAGTAGAAGAGTAAGGGGAAGAGAAAAGGGAAGGGGAATTAATTTATTGATCTTTTATTGTTTGTTCTTTATTGATTTAAAGTGCTCCTTGAAATGAAATGAGCTCAAGATGGAAAAGTTGGATAAGCTGTGCCAGAGTCTTTAGAAGTGCAACAGCATCCCCACACACTAAGGACACAGTGGAAGGAAAACTGAATCATTAAACTAAGCAGCCCTGATCTTGAGACTTATGTTCAAGGTTCTAAAAGGTTAACCTGTTGAAGAATGTGATCTGATTGTTTGATTGAGAATGGGGGAAAAGGCCAACAGGGGGAAGAAGGGGAAGCAGAGATGGACTGCTGTCAGAGAATCAAGGTTCAAAACTGTACCGACTGACAATACTTGAGGCACTGGGTGAAAGAGGCCTTTTGCTGGTTAGAGTGGTGAGCTGTAATTTGATTGAATCCTTGGTTTCCTAAGGTAGTGGTTCTTAGTGTCTTGAGGTTGTGTATCCTGCCCGCAAGGGAGGATAAACCAAATTCCAAATGTTTCAAGGTTTTCTTATGTAATCTTAAGTTCAGATGTGATTGGCTGGCCTTTTTTCACTTGCCCGCCAGCTGTAGCCTAAAATCATGTATTTAATACTCTATGAAGGAGTTGAGAAAATACAAATTTTTCAGTAAAAACTGAGTTTGAAATTTAATAAGATAACAAAAACCTGAAGTCAAAACAAGGTTTACACCTCAGGGCAGAAATATATAAGGCATTTGGGACTAGGATCAAGAGAACGAGTAATCAAGGTAGCCTATAGGACATTTGAACCAAATCTAAGGCTGACACTATTGTTATCATATGTTAAAAACATGGGATAATCAGCTTATCCAAGGAGAGATAAGGAATTTAACCTGGAAAGATAAAATAACCCATACATGATACTGCAACCCATAAATATAAATTGCTAATGAATGGTGTCTATAATGAGAAAAGTGGCTGTTCCACAATAAAACTGCCAAGCCACTAGCCTTAATTATAAGCCTCAAACACTATGTGCTAAAATACTTACATAAATAATGGTATATTGAGCAGCTACATACTGCTAAAGCCCAAATTGTAATGATTGAAATTGAGACCCAAATTGTAATGATTGAAATTGAGATTGAATTGCTGAAAACCAGAACCAGAAATAAGGAAAAATAGACAAGATCAGAAGAGCCATGAAGAGAAGGAAAAAGACAAGCCACAAGAAAGTGAAAAGAGAAGAGAGGAATAGCACACCGCTAATAAGATGGAAAGACATATAAGTGTAAGAGGACTTAGGAGGTGAAGTGAGGAAGCAAGGGATGAGAAGAAGACTGAGAGAATAATGAAAGAAAGAAATCAGCAATTTTATCAACAATCAATAGAAATAAAAGTAAAGACATGAATAGATAACCTACAGCACATTGAGAAACGTGTTGTAGATGGAATGCCTAGACTTGATAACTTGAGCAGAGCCAAGTATCAATCTGGAGGAGTGGGAGGAATTGAGTATTGATCAAATATGGTAAGTGAAAGAGATTGAGCGGTGAGACTTTAAATTGAAGGAATTTGAGAAGCGGGTTGAGCAAGATCTTGAGCTTTGAGTCTTGATCTTGATCTAGTAGTGAAGCCAAGAATCTTGTTGAGTCTAGAGTTTTCTAGCCAACTGTTTTGAGTCAACACAGTCATCATGAGCCCTAAGCAATTGTAGCTGTGTGTCTCATTGACTGGTTGCGGCACACTAGATACTATAAAGCGGGCATTGATAAATGCACGCCCACGCCCACGCACGCCCTTAAAAAAAAAGGCGTGAAACCCGCACACCTTTTTTTTATTGGTGTGAGGGCTGCACGCCCATCCTTGGGCGTGGGCACGCCTGTAGATGGGCGTGCAGTTTGCACACCCATCTACAGGCATGCAACATCCCCAAGGATGGGCGTGCAGCCGCACACCTGCCGGGGAGGACTGCAAGCCCCTCAACCGGGAGGGATCCCTCCCGGTCAAGGAGGGTATACAGCCTCCTTGACCGGAGGGATCCCTCCCGGTCGAGGAGGGTATACAGCCTCCTTTACCGGAGGGATCCCTCCCGGTCGAGGAATACAACCTCCTTGACCGGGGGGGATCCTTCCGGCCAAGGAGAGTGTACAACCTCCTCGGGTGGAGGGATTCCCTCCAGTCGAGGAGGTGGTACAACCTCCTCGGCCGGAGGGATTCCCTCCTGGTTGAGGAGGTTGTACAACCTCCTCGACCGGGAGGGAATCCCTCCGGCCGAGGAAGTTGTACCACCTCCTCGACTGGAGGGAATCCCTCCGCCCGAGGAGGTTGTACACTCTCCTTGGCCGGAAGGATCCCCCCCGGTCGAGGAGGTTGTATTCCTCGACCAGAGCTGATGTCATGCGTACATTCTTGTGTACGCATGACATCAGCATGTATATAGGCAGGGGCGTGCCCCTACCTATATACATAGAATCGGCGTGCAAGCCCGCATTCCAATTCTATGTATATAGGTAGGGGCACACCCCTGCCTATACACATAGAAAGGGCGTGCGGTTTGCACGCCCTTTTCTGAACGGGCAGGGTGTGCGACCGCACGCCTGAAGTGTCGCACGCCGATGGGCGTGCAGCCCGCACGCCAATAAAAAAAAGGCGTGCGGGCAACACACCTTTTTTTTATTGGCGTGCGATGGGCATGGGCGTGCGTTTATCAACACCCCTATAAAGCAGGATGCGCACAAGGAGCAAGGCAGGTAGCAAGGAGCAAGGCAGAAACTCAACAGTAATTCAAGATGCAGGTTGAGAATTACACATGTAATTGCAAAGGAAAAAAAAAACAACCAGCCAAGTAGTAAAAATTGAGTACTCCTAGAAGAAGAGAAACAAGGCAGTTATAAAGGTACAATTTTAATGGGTTTTCCCAGACTTCTAATTCATCACCAAGAGTTCAATTCTCAGTACTGGATTATGTAATCATTCAAGTAACCTTCTAGCCAGTAGCTTGTTTATCCTTAGAATTTCTCATCTTATTATTCCACCAACAATTTTACATACACAAAGGACAAAAAAAATTCCTCCTTATTGGTTAAAAACAACCTCCAATCCCGTAAATTTCTCTCTGTCAGTCTACTTTGAAGGTTATCCTTAGACAACCTCTTTTTACTAAAGGTAGAGCTTGAGTTACATAATTGGGGGTATCAAATATGACCAAATGCCCAATTAAAACCAGTGAATTAGGGTTTTCAACAAAGTTGCACTTTTGAGAATTATGAACCATTTTATAATTGCCATGGTCTTTCAAAATGGTGGAATTTCAAAACCAGTTGATTAGAAAATGTTGGATTTGGTCATATTTGATACGCGGTAATACTCTGTTTTTTATGCTTCAAAAAATTGTTTGAATTTTTTCCTGCAGTAAGAAGAGATACACAGGCTCAAATTGGGGGTTTAATTGGGAACTTGACCCAGTAACCTTGAAAATTCCTTCAATTGACATATTGATATTTTTTAATCACCTCTACATACTTCAGTTTGCAACTGCAGCTACCAAACACCTAGAAAGTTTACATACCCATAATCATAACCCCCCCTCAAAAATCTCTTTGTTGAGCTGAGCCTTTTTGCTTGAAACTTCCTTTGAACAATTTTTGAAGAGTTTAAACTGCCAAAAATGTTTTTTGAGAAGTTATTTTTTTTTAACAAAAAAACTTTCTCAGTATATCTATCAACAAGTCAAAATCAACTTTTAAATACCCACCATCTCCTGCAAAATGTTTTTTTTCCAAGTTCATTCCAACATAATTTTTACACAATAAAAGTATATGTTTCTCTGATTTTTTTTCACTAAGTGGAATTCTCAGCCCTCCAAAGTAAACTTATTGAAAAACATGAACTTTCCAACATCTTCCAGAATTTCTTCCTCAAACAAACAGCCAGACAAACCGTTTGAGTCCCTTGAATTTCTCTTAAAAAAAACAGTTGCAAAATTGACAACCAACCATATCAACACATAGAGTTTCAGGAGTTTTTTAACAGTACAAACATCAAACAAAGAATCCAAGGAAAACATTTTTTTTTGCCAAGGATCTTTGAACAATCTAAAATACTGAGTGCCAACTCAAGGTAAATCCTGAGTTACCAAAACAAGGAAACAAAAACCCAAGAAACATATGAATAGGGGCTATCAAATATGACCAAATCCACCATTATCTAATCAACTGGTTTTGAAAATCCACCATTTTTAAAAACCATGGATATCTATATAAAATGGATCAGAATTCTCAAAAGTGAAATTTTGTGGAAAAACCTAATTGACTGGTTTTAATCGTGGATTTGGTCATATTTGATACCCCCTAATAAGTTCTTTCTCAAAAAAACAATTTGTTTCAAACCAGTAATTAAGTTGAACCCTTGGCAGTTAGAATTGGGAAATCAATTGTGGTGGTGTTCAGTTTAGATCTTGGGTGCTGAAATTGTCAGCATTTGGCATGTGCAAATCCAATTTAGATTCTATTTGAAATAATTCTTATCTGTAGTGGTTGTCTGGATGAGGATCATTGATGACCCCTCTGGTATCCCTTTTTGAAACTGATACATACATCCATGAATCCATACACAACTCAGCAGAGATAGAAACTTCAGACATCCAAGAGTGTCAGAAGGGCTTTTGGATTCATGGTCTCATGTTAAAGTTTAAAGAAAAACAATTCTGACTCCTGAGTATCCATGGTATAGTTAAATAGCCAAACTTTAGATGAAACATGAACTGACCTATTAGGTAAAGTTTGGTGAGCATCCAAAGTTAATATTTTAAGACTATGCAGGAGGTTGGAGATCTTGGAGGGATTCATAAATAATCAGTAAGTATGAGTTTCACAACATCATTACAAAAAACCATGAAGCTCACAAAGAGGATTTTATTACATCTTTTCACACAAAAATTGCTGATTAAAGGTTATGTTGAACCCCACAAATTTATAAATAGTTGAAATTTTCCTTGTTGTCCATGCTTTGAGCTTTTTGAAAATTAAGTTTTTTTGACAGCCACATCAAGAAATCATAGATCAGCTCACAAAGCCCCGGATTTTCCATCCATAAAAGTACTTGAGGAGGTGATTATTCTTGTCTTTGTAAAAAAATTATTTGCACAAAGCGGTTAAATTTGAATTTGCTTGTAGATATGTTTTTTACCAGGGTTCTGGTGGGGCACTTGGGTTTTTTCTTGACTGCATTTTCTTGGGGTAATATTTTACCAGTTGAAACTGAAGTGGAGAGTAGTACTACTGCTGGAAAAAAGGCACTTGATGTCAATGGTAAACAATAGATATATGCTTTCTTTAAAGATCCAGTGATATTCATATGCACCAATTGATACTTATGGAAATGCTCCCTTCCTTATTGTCAGCCTGCTACTAATTCAGAGACAACCTGACCATAGCAAATTACATCAATATACAACTTATATTCTTAGTCTCAAAAGAATGCACACCTTACGTCTTTTGTTTCGAAAGAAATGATTACAAACAAAACATATAACACAGAATCTAGTTATAACTTCTAAAGTATAAAGAAAACTTAGAATATTATTTCAGATTCTGAATCTACACGTAAATTAACCTAGGGTAGCTCAGCAAAAGTACCCCTTAATTATTACTCCTTCATATCCCTTCACAAGGCCTTCAAGGTTGTATATGACTTAAAGATCTACATAACCTTGAATATATGCTATTAGACTATGTAATTAAGGTTAATAGAGTTCGGGTATGATGCATAAATAAGGTTGACATCATAATTTCCATAGTTACATGTACCTGGCACCTGTAATAAAAGCCACAACCAACGCCGCGGCCATACTTTTCCTACTAAGGCCAAGCTAGCCCAATTGGTTGGTTGTAAATAGACTACTGGTCCAAAAGGAAGGAAGACACGAAAGTATTCACCTTTATGAGAACATTAAACCACTTTGGGCCTTTTGAAACATGTAACTAAGCCCTACCGTAACCAAACCAGTTATACAGGTAACTAGGGCTTAGTAGAAGACCAGACCAGGCAAAACAGAGCTTCTGCTTCGCCCCCAAGAGCCCAGAATGGATATATAAACAGCCCTTCCTTCCCACGAAATGATATCCCCATCTTCAATTACATTTACCAGCTTTTACCCACCATATCAACCAGCCTTTTTAGCCTGTTATATAGTCAGTTTTTGCTTGTTTTATACTTGAAGTTCATTGAACAACCCTCTCACCTTTCTCAGCACTCAACCACCACCTGTTACTCAACCTTGTGAGCGCTTCTTGACCATCTAAAACTCCCTGAAGAACCTCTGACAGGAAATAGAAGCAGTAAGTCTATTTCCTCCATTCCTTCAGCAGTTATTGTCTAGGTGTACTCCTTGTTCCAAGGACTAGACTTTCAGGTACCCAAAAAACCCCCTGTTAACTCAGGTCCTGAATATTTTAGAGGGCACAGTAAATACCCCTGTAACTCAGGCCCCTCTGTTAATAAAAACTTTATAGTTTTTTTATATCTTTTCACCTTTTTTACCCACCTGTCACTGCACAACCTGCAGCTGTTTTTACCTTGCACCCTGTGTAGCTAGAAGAATCCAGTTCTTGGCATCACAGAGGCTGACAATTGGGGGTCTGGCCGGGAAATTTTTATCTTTTATTGATAAAAATCCTGGTTCTTTAATTTTTTCTACTAAGAAAATTCAAACCACAAAAAAAGAACTTTTACTCTTTACAAAAACTCAAAAGAACTTACAAAAATATTCTTTGCCAACTCCTTTACTTAATCCTGACTTTTATTTTTCAAAAATCTGAAAAATACATATCTTTTTTGAAAACACAACAAAAAAAAAAAGTCCATTTTTTTCGAAAATTACTTCTTTCCCAAAAAATAAAAACACACATCAAAAAGTCTTTTTACTCATAAAACTTTTATTTTTACCTCCTTTTTTTCTTAAAAAAGAGTCTTACAAAATTTTGAAAAAATTCACTCGAAAAATATTAATTTTTCACCGTTTTTTCTTTTACCTTTTCCATAGTGAAGCTTGAGGAAACTGCGAAACTAATTGAATACTACCTTAATCTTCTCAGAAAACTTAAAGAAGAAAGATTACGGTTACAGAAACCGGACGCTTGGGATCTTCTCAGTGACAAGGAGAAAAGAGCACGAGCTCTCCGCCGAATCAAGCTAGACGAGGAACGAAGAATAAATAATCTCTTCCTTCTAAACGCACTCAAACGCGAAAATAAAGAGAAACGAGCCCTTATCTTAAAGCAAGTAAAGAAAGAAGGACTTGCTAAAAGTAAGTAGTCTCCTTTCTCTCTACATAGCATCCTCAAAGACGACGAAACCCTGACGAGCACGGGCCTTCCTCTTTCAGTGTCGGTCACCTCGGAAGCATCGTCCGTTACCCCTAACACGGAGACCAACCGCCTCAGTCCTAGCCTAAGTTAGTTGATTGTTATCTGATCATCGTCTTTCTGAATAGTAACTTACAAAAAAAAAAAAAACCTTTTTTTTTTACATACAAAAAAAACAAACCGAACGATGTCGACCAGGTCCAGCCAACCCGACCTCTTCGGACCACTGCCTCCCGCCACCAGAGCGAAACGCAGCAAACCAGCTTCAAGAACGGGTCAGCCGACTGAAGCTTCTCACGATCAAGAAGAAGCTCCAGCCACTGACCCTCCCCAAGCCGAACAACTCGGCTACGGCCTCGGCAGCGGCACCGAACCAGGTAGCACGGGCTGCTACTATAGCAATGGAGCCGAACCCGGTAGCGGGATTAAACCTAAAGTCGGAGCCGAACCAAATAGCGGGTCCGACTCCGGGGACCGAGGACAGAGGGGAGACCCCTATGGAGATAGATCCGCCTCAATTAGTATCGTTGGCAAGTACCCTACCACCCCACGGGTCCCCCGAAACCCCCGAAATTCGAGAACTCACCAAGGAGGAGAAGATCAAGTTGCTCATAACAGAGCACATCTCCCTCTGGAAGAAATGCAAGGCAGCACGCACCAAAGGGGCCTTAGAAGAGCTGAAGGTGATGCTCATGACAGCCCAAGACAGCCAAAGAGCTCTCCAAAAGCTAGTACCCCGCCAAGAAGTGGAGGAATACGTCAAAGGATGGAACCCTTGGACCATAAAAAAGGAAGTATTCCCCAGAGACAACAAGAGGAAGGGGAAAGCAAGGAGTTCTTCATCACAAGTGGGGAAAACCCATTACGACAACCCCCACAAATGGAGACAACTCACAGAGCTGGGTCAAACTCTTCGGTCCGCCTACAACAGTATCCAGAAACCCTAGAGTACAAGATTTTGAGTGCCATCCTTGATGCTGTTGACACAACCAACAAGAACATTAACATTTTAGATAACAATTCTGATATAAATTTCAAAACAGTTGTAAATACTTTTGATGACAATGTACATAGAACCATGCAAACTCTTGAGAATATCTCCACTCAGCTTAACATTCTGCTTACTAAGCCTTTAAATGTCAATTCTGAGATCACAGGAAAAATTGTCAACAGCCTGATATCAGCAGAGAAATCCAGCTCAGATCTTTCAGCACTGGTCACTAAGGTGTCTAGTGAACTTGAAAACAATTCTGAGTATATCTTGTCTAACATCAGAGCAGACAGTGTCATAGAAAGTAAGAAAACCAGAGAACAACTTGAGACCATACAAGATTTGCTCATCCAGCAAAATGGTAGGATAAACAACTTGGCTGAAGAAATTGAGTTAAGTGAGCTTAGAAATTCTCAAAAGCTAAAGATCTCCTTAGACCTACACTTTGAGAGATTAGAGAAACACTTCAAGTTTCCCGGAATAAAATCTAGCAAACCTTCCAGTCCTGACCACAATAAGGCAATGGAAAACATGTCTCATGAATACCACAGACAATTTACTCATTTTGAGTCTGAAATAGATCCTATAAAAAGTAACAATAACTTTCACCATACCAATGATAATGTTCAACAACAATTTGACCCACAAGAAGCCTTTGGTAAAACCAGGAATACTATTGGAAAGAACACTCCCCCCCATCTTTCCAGCACAGGCAACTCACAGCCCATCATGAATGAAGGGCCAAGACATAACAATCCATTCCTCAATGAACTGCAGTTGCCAAAAAGTGAGGAACAGAAACAGACTACTCCAGCCAGGACAATGGATATGTCAATGATTAACAAGTTAATGCCTCCCCTTAGGGACTGGCCCAAGTTTGATGGTAAAGGTGAATATGACCACATCAGTTTCATTGAATTCATTGACCACATATTAAGAGTCTACAATCCAGATGATGAGGCAATCATATCTAGACTAACTGGGTTATTTCAAGGTGTAGCGGCAAGATGGTTTGTCAAAAAGAGTAAATCTGTTGGTACCCAACCCTGGGCCGTATGGAAAGAACTCATTAAAGCACACTTTGGAACCAGAGTTTGGAGAACTGAAAAGCGTCAAGCTCTAGAAAAAGACTACTTTGATCCAACCAAGGACACTGCAGCTGAATGGTGTCTGCGTCAAGCACAGAGGATTGAGTGTGTGTACACCAATCCCACTAATGAGGAGGTCAATGATAGATTGCTCAACCAGTGCAGAGGACAAGTAGAAAGCATCATGAGATGTAGATTGACATGCATGGATGTAGACTTGTCAGAATTTATAGCTATCCTTCATGAAATTGTAATCCTTAATGGATTTAATAAGAGATACATGAGGGTCACCCCACCTGAATACAAAGAAGCTGCAAAAGATGTAGCAAAAGAAAAATCCCCCGCAATAGAGTCCTCAACAAGGAAAATAAACGTTTCTGAATGTTATAACTGTGGAGAAAAAGGCCATAGGAAAAATGAGTGTCCTAACCCCAGGAGGAGAATCAACAATGTGACCTTTGAAAATCAGAGTGATGACGAGACCCCCTCCAATTTTGACCTGATACAATTGGACCCAGATGATGATTTTATTCAAACGTACCAGAATACAGAGGGATCAACGCTTGGAGTTCATGTAATTCAAGGGGACATTGGAGGAGAACTTGAGATTAACACAATCCAGGGTGATTCTAATCTACCTCAAAGATGGGACTCTTCAATGGAAATTGGCCACATTTCTGATGCTAAACTCTTGTCTGTTAAACCAGAGACAGGTATGAGTTATACATTAGGTAAGACAAGCTATACCACTGTCATTTTTCAAGGAAATGAAATCAGAGCTTTACTAGATATAGGAGCCTTCTGCTCATGCACCAGTAGTGACTTCCTCAGTGTCTGTTACCCAAGATGGAAAGATAATTTGTTACCTGTGCCTAAAGCAAAGTTTAGCAGCTGCAATTCCTCTATGAAACCCTTAGGAGTAATTAGCATGCCATTGATCTTTCCACATTCCAAAGGATCATTAAGGCTTAACGTAGAATTTGTAGTTCTTCAAGATGCTTTATGTGAATATTTGATTTTGGGAAATGACACCTTTTGCATGTACGGAATAGACATTTTTCAAAGCAAAAACAGGTTCTACACCATTGGAGGAGACTGGAAAAGAAAATTCCAAATATGCAATATAAGTATAAAAATCCCAGATCCCATTAAACCATTGCCACAATTATCAAAAGAGCTGACTGATTTTGATAAGGAATACTTGTCACAAGCAGCTGTCAGTGATATCCTTAGTGAAGAACAAAAACTAGATGTCCTGACAGCATGCTTCAAATACAAGGAAGCATTTTGCACATTGGAAGAACCCATTGGGAATGTTAAAGGACATGATATCAAGTTAGAACTAACTTGTCAACCTCCCTATCCCCCTGCCCTGAGAAGAGCCCCTTACCCTTCTAGTCCTAAATCTAGAGTAGCTTTAGAAACTCATATTAAAGAACTACTGGATCTTAAAGTCATTAGGAAAGTAGGGCATAATGAGCAGGTGGAAATTACCACTCCAGTGATAATTGCTTGGCATAATGATAAGTCAAGGATGGTGGGAGATTTTAGAGCTTTGAATAATTATACCAAAGCAGACAACTATCCCATCCCAAGGATTGACCATTCTTTGCATAATTTGTCCAAGGCAAAATATATTACAACCATGGACGTACTTAAAGGTTTTCACCAAATACCTATTGAGCCAGAAAGCAGACAGTTCATGCGCATTATTTGTCACTTAGGGGTTTATGAGTATCTTAGAATGCCTTTTGGGATAAAGAATGCCCCATCTCATTTCCAAAGAATGATGGATTCCATATTTGGTAGTTTCATCCGGCAAAATTGGATGATGGTATACATAGATGACATTATAATCTACTCAGATGATTGGGACACCCATCTTGACAAAATAGAGTGTGTTCTAAGAAAATCAGTTGAATCTGGCTTGAAAATGTCCATCAAAAAGTGTAACTTTGGTTATGGAGAACTAAAAGCTTTAGGACGAATAGTCTCAGGTTTGACTCTGGCAATTGATCAGCACAGGGTAGCAGCAGTGTTACTAAAACCTATGCCTCAAAACATAACTGAAATGCAGTCATTCCTAGGCTTTTGTAGCTATTACAGACAGCACATACCAAAGTTCTCTAACATCACTAAGAGCTTGTATGAAATTTGTAGCAAGGATGTCATATATGAAATGACTTATCAAAGAGTTAAAGACTATGAGATGCTTAGAGGACTAATGACTACTGCCCCGGTATTAGCTCAACCAGACTACTCTAAACCATTTATTTTATACATTGATGCTTGTTTAGATGGTCTAGGTGCAGCACTACATCAAGAGTTTGAGTTGAATGACGTACCAGTAGAAAAGCCAGTTTTGTTTATCTCTAGACAAATTAAGAGCAGTGAGAGAAAATATGGTGCCAGCCAGATGGAATGCTTAGCATTGGTGTGGTCACTAGAAAAACTTCACTATTACCTTGAGGGGACTAAAGTGGTAGTTGTCACGGACTGCACTGCAGTAAAAACCCTAATGAATATGAAGACTCCCAACAGGCATATGCTTAGATGGCAAATTGCAATCCAGCAGTATAGGGGACATATGACAATTGTTCATAAAGCAGGTATCAAACACAGGAATGCTGATGGTCTTAGCAGATGGGCTTTACCTAACACTCCGGATAATCCTGCTTGGGATCCAGAGGATGATGACATATTCCCCATTTTAGGCATTCATGTATGTGATTTAGATTCTGCTTTCTATAACTTGGTTCAAAATAGCTATAGGGAAAACATTGAAATGTTAAAACTAGTAGACATACTGAGTAATGAAAACAGCCCATCAGAATTGATTGCCAGTCTTCCCCCTTCATTATCTAAACCTTACTCTGAAGGAAAATTCACATTATTAGATGGAATCCTATACTATAGGCACAGACACTCTAGTGTAATTATCCTTTGTGATCAAGCCCATATAGATAATATACTTCATGAATGTCATAATGGTATAAGCTCAGGACACTTCTCTGAAGACAGGACCATAGAAAGAGTGAAACACACTGCCTGGTGGCTAAACTGGAGAGTTCAAGTAGCTACATACGTAAAATCCTGTGAAACTTGCCAGAAATCAAACAAGCAGACAGGGAAAAGATATGGACTGCTCCAGAAAATATCAGAACCAACAACCAAGTGGGAAATAATTAACATGGACTTTGTCACGGGATTACCTCCTGGAGGACCTTACTCTTATAACTCTGTTCTTGTTGTAGTAGACAGGTATTCCAAGAGAGCTAGGTTCATTCCTAACCATAAAGATGATACGGCAATGGAAGTAGCAATTCTGTTTTGGAATAGAATAATGGCTGATGTTGGTATTCCCAAAATTATTATCAGTGATAGAGATCCCAAGTTCACGTCAGAATTTTGGAGGAATCTTCATGACATGTTAGGTACTAAATTAGCTTTCTCCACAGCTTACCACCCTCAGACAGATGGATTGGCCGAAAGGATGATACAAACCTTGGAAGATATGCTAAGAAGATTCTGTTCATTTGGCCTTGAGTTTAAAAACCATGATGGATACACTCATGATTGGGTTAGTCTGCTACCAGCATTAGAAATTGCTTACAATAGTAGTAAACATTCATCATCCAATGAAATTCCATATGTTTTAGAGAGAGGATGGGTACCTAGGATGCCTAAAGATACACTAAATGATAAACTACCACACATACATCCAACAGCTCTTGACTTCAAGAAAATGCTTGATATTACACATAACCACGCCAGAAATTGTGTCCAAGAAGCAGTAGAGTATAACAAAACCAGATGGGATAAAAGTCACAGAGAACCTGATTTTAAGATTGGAGACAAAGTACTTTTATCTACTATAAACTTCAACAACTTAGGTGGAAATAAGAAATTAAAACCATCTTTTATTGGACCTTTTACAATTAAAAACTTACATGGAAAAAATGCAGTAGAAGTGATCTTGAGTGAAGAACTTTCCAGAAAACATCCTGTTTTTCCAGTAAGCTTGATCAAGCCTTATACAACTAGAGATACATTGGAGCCTTTACCATGCCCTCCAATACCATTAGTAGAACCGCATAAATCTGAAAAACTCCAAATCTCCAAAATACTGAAAGATAAGAAGGAAAGAATACAAGGGAAAGATACTAGACTCTACTTGGTGAGATATAAACATCAGTCTGCTGACAAAGACGAATGGCTTCCAGAGAGTAATATACCTGATGGAGCAATTCATCTAAGAAATTACAGAGCATCAAGAAGACGTTGAGTAAAATAAAATAAAATAAATAAATAGATAAAAAAAAAAAAAAAAAAAAAAAAAATTAAAGTAAACCCCTTAAACTTTTTTCAGTTCCTAGTCTATGATAATACCTCTTCATATGAGCTGAAGACTCATCTTAGGGGTAGGGAATGTCAGCCTGCTACTAATTCAGAGACAACCTGACCATAGCAAATTACATCAATATACAACTTATATTCTTAGTCTCAAAAGAATGCACACCTTACGTCTTTTGTTTCGAAAGAAATGATTAAAAACAAAACATATAACACAGAATCTAGTTATAACTTCTAAAGTATAAAGAAAACTTAGAATATTATTTCAGATTCTGAATCTACACGTAAATTAACCTAGGGTAGCTCAGCAAAAGTACCCCTTAATTATTACTCCTTCATATCCCTTCACAAGGCCTTCAAGGTTGTATATGACTTAAAGATCTACATAACCTTGAATATATGCTATTAGACTATGTAATTAAGGTTAATAGAGTTCGGGTATGATGCATAAATAAGGTTGACATCATAATTTCCATAGTTACATGTACCTGGCACCTGTAATAAAAGCCACAACCAACGCCGCGGCCATACTTTTCCTACTAAGGCCAAGCTAGCCCAATTGGTTGGTTGTAAATAGACTACTGGTCCAAAAGGAAGGAAGACACGAAAGTATTCACCTTTATGAGAACATTAAACCACTTTGGGCCTTTTGAAACATGTAACTAAGCCCTACCGTAACCAAACCAGTTATACAGGTAACTAGGGCTTAGTAGAAGACCAGACCAGGCAAAACAGAGCTTCTGCTTCGCCCCCAAGAGCCCAGAATGGATATATAAACAGCCCTTCCTTCCCACGAAATGATATCCCCATCTTCAATTACATTTACCAGCTTTTACCCACCATATCAACCAGCCTTTTTAGCCTGTTATATAGTCAGTTTTTGCTTGTTTTATACTTGAAGTTCATTGAACAACCCTCTCACCTTTCTCAGCACTCAACCACCACCTGTTACTCAACCTTGTGAGCGCTTCTGGACCATCTAAAACTCCCTGAAGAACCTCTGACAGGAAATAGAAGCAGTAAGTCTATTTCCTCCATTCCTTCAGCAGTTATTGTCTAGGTGTACTCCTTGTTCCAAGGACTAGACTTTCAGGTACCCAAAAAACCCCCTGTTAACTCAGGTCCTGAATATTTTAGAGGGCACAGTAAATACCCCTGTAACTCAGGCCCCTCTGTTAATAAAAACTTTATAGTTTTTTTATATCTTTTCACCTTTTTTACCCACCTGTCACTGCACAACCTGCAGCTGTTTTTACCTTGCACCCTGTGTAGCTAGAAGAATCCAGTTCTTGGCATCACAGAGGCTGACACTTATTGATAACTCTAAAAAAATTCAAACATTTGGCCATTCCTCACAATGGATATAATTTGTCAAAAGATCAAGAACAAAAGTTTTCTTTGTCATCAGATAAAATGGAGCTATTTGAATTGGAACATGATTCAACTGAGAGTCCTACCAATTCTCAGAAACCACAAGGAGTTGTCATGGGTTTTGACCAGTTTGCTTCACACCAACACATATTTCTTCAGCACTTTACCCCAAAACAAGGTTAAAAATTTCCCTTAATTCTTTTTCTTCCTTTGATAAAGGATTGTGGTACTAATTATGATGGTTGTCTTGGCAGCCAATAGAATGAGTAATAACTGGGAAGAAAATGAGGGTAAGTTGATTTCTATTTTTTCTTGCTGATCATTGATGAACTAAAAATACCCACTCAAAAAAATGAAGCAAAAGTTTTAGGGCTTGGTATGCAAGCCTTTGAAATGAAAAAAACCTTCCAAGACTTACAAGAGGCTCAACATTCAATCAAGAATCAAGGAGAAAATGATGCAGAGACCAAAGAAAAGTATCTCAATGAGGAAATACAACTTAATGAATTGACCACTAAGTTATTAGAGCTGATTCAGTTAAAACTCATGGAACTTGGAACAAATGACTATAATCAATTCAATAAGTTCAAAATTAAAACCAACAAGAAATTCACTCAATTACTCAAAAACTTGCCTCCAGAGCTCTTTCCATCAATTAGAATGCAAGGATTCAGTAATTATTTGGAATCTATTAAGGATAAAATCAAACAAATAATACTGGATCACCAGGAGCACATGTACTATGATCCATTCACAAATAATCTGGAAAATGTGGCTGCTGAGTTAAAATTTGATTATCTTTTTCAAACAATTGAATTCCTATGGATGGAAAGATACATCTCTAAGAATGATCTCAAAATTATGTTCCAAGATGAAAAGGTTCTGAAACTCTCAACTACATACTTTTTTCTTGGTTTTAAAAATGTATTACCTCAATCTTGCGTAAAGAGTTTTTATCCCTCATTGATCATGGATCATTTCCTTTGGAAAGTTAGGTTTACATTTTGGGATGGTAAGTTTACTAATCAACTCCATTCATTGATTAATCTACTTATCTGTGTAATAACTTGGTTGATATATTAAAATGAAAACTTTGTTCTCATTGAAAAAAGCACTTGGTGAGGATGTTAAAAAGAGAATGAATTTTGAATTATTGGTTTCAGGCCTATATTTGAATTTGAAAAAATTGAAAAAGTATTCATGTTATCATAGAGAAGATTTGAAGATGTTTATGGACTCATTTGATAAAAATAATTACACAAAATATATGAAATATACCAAGAATAACCCACCAAATGCAATGCATTTGGCAGATAATGATAAAGGTCAACTAAATGAGATACATAAGAAGATACAAAAAGATTTTGAAAATCTTGTTCAAATATTCCTTTTGAGTACATCAATTCAAGGCCCAAGAAAATTAAAAGAATTATCTCAAATTTTGTGTGAAATTATAGCGTTTATTGATGAGAATATCATTCCTGGAATCCTTCACAATACTTTCCAAAAATTGGGAAACAAGAGCTTGTCATCCAAATATCTTCATTTACAATTTGACTTGATTTTTATTCCTTCACGGCTCAATTCCATTATGGTCATGGGAATAGATTTTGATAGATTGTTAATCAACATAGAAATGTCTCCAAGCTTAGTGGACTCAATCTTAGTAGATTATCGAGATAAAGCTATCTTTCTGAACACAAAATTATGTAAAACTTATGATAAGATTGAGTATTGCTTTAAGAATTTATCCACTTGGTCAAAAAAGAATCCTCAAGCCTCAAAAGTAAATCAGTCTTCTTATGATACATGGCTCAAAGGGATATCTTTTGCCATTGATGAAAATACCTTCAACAGAAATAAAGATATGTGAATCTAGTGATTTGGATTGAGTTTGCTCAATGAATTTGCATCACACATTTTTTTTCCAGTGCAAAAATCCAGTACAAATCATTCTTATCATATGTCTTTTCCATTCTCCATATCTCATACAAGCATCTTTTTGTTTTCTACGGGGAAAATTGTAAGGGGTTATGCATGCACAGATTGGTGCACTAAAATAACTTCTTTTCTGATCCTAAAAAGAATTACAATCTTCTTTTTCTGCATGGTGCAATTATTCTGGGTCAAAAAAAAAGATAAACCACTAGGTCATGCAGAAACACTGGGAAAAATATTGAGGGCAAGAGCAGTAAGGAAAAGTATAGATATTGATTTTCTTAATTCAGCCTTATTCTCCCTTAAACATTTTCCTGGTAAAGGAATTAATGTTACTAGCTTCCCCAATTAGGTTAAACCTTGAGGTTTGTAAAAAAAACTCCAAAAGAGTTTATATACAACTATCAAAATTTTCATCATCTTGAGCCTTGAGGGTAAAAAAGAAATCTTTTTCACTTCACATCTTCCAGAAATTTTGTAGAAGCCCATCAACTGTCATATGGAAAGTAAATGGGGAAACTGATACACAGTGAAAACTACTCTTGGGAGGAGAGATGCTTTTTAAAAACTGCAATAAATATAGACACTTCCAGGAGTTGTCATGTGGCATACTCAAGTGTAAATTCCATTTTAGCCTCACACAATTACATAGTTCCCCTTCATTAAAAGTGATTCTTCAATGAATTGTGGTTTGAATACCCTTTGGAAAAGGTATGTGTGTCCCCTTGAGCTACCTTTGAATTTCTGCATTTCAACTGGTGGCACTTTTTGGAGTTTTCCTTTTAGTGCAAATTTCATGAAAGGAAATTTTCACAGACAGTGAGCTCATGGGTCCTTTTTGGCATTGTGTTTTATCTACTGGTAGAAAGTTAAACATCTGATTTTTTTTCTTGAAATTGTTACCTTATCCCCTGCAGAAAAAACTGGCTTAACTGCCTGCAGTTTTAATGGGGAAACTCCAAGGAAGCTGGTGGTTTTACTCCAAAATTTCCCAAAGTGTGAATCAACCAAGCGTCAATCTGCAGTCACTTTGCATGTTACCCAGTGAATGTGCCCAAGAAGCTGCATATGTAAATGAGTGGAGAAACAATGGTAGCTTGTTTGTAGCATGCTGAATTGCAACTTCTGGCAGTTGTTTCAGGCTAGGAGTGTTTGAGCCAATGGAGGAAAAAAATCATGGTCCTAAGTAATTCAAATAAAGAAGATCACACCTTAAAAAATGTAACAACACTTTTGAGTGTATGCAATCAACCACTGCCAGCATAATTGCCTAGGTTGAGTTCATCCCAGTTAAACTAGGATGCAAACAACCAATTTAACGTAGGTTGAACTCAAGCAATGAAATATAAAACCAAGGGGGGTCCCTTGGATTTATATTTCATTGGTTTTTTTCAACCAAGTTTAAATTGGTTGAGTGCATCCCAGTTTAACTGGGATGACTTCATCCTAGGCAATTATGCTGGCAGTGAACAGGTCAACCCCAAAAAGAACAACTACTAACCTTATATTATGTGAAATCTATGGGATAATCACCTTATCAATGGAAAGATAATGAATATCACCAGGAAAAATAAAACAACCAATACATGATTCTGTAGCACATAAATACACAGCACTAATGAATGGTGTCTATACTGTGACAAGTGGCTATTCCAAATTAAGAATCCTAAGTTAATAGCCTGAATTATAAGCATCAAGTACCTTTTTCTATACTAATTAAATAAATCATGGTCTATTGCTTCTAAAGCCCAAATTTTGATTCAAGATGTGACACATTTACTTTTATAGGCAATGAACAAACCAGCCAAGTACTATAAATTGAGTACTCTAACTGGAAGAGACACAAGACATTTATAAACATACCCTTTTACTACCTTTTTGGCTTTTCCCAGATTTATAATTCATCACCAAGAGTTACATTCTTAGTAATGAATTATACAATCATTCAAGTAACCTTCTAGCTATAATTAGCTTATTTATCCTTAGAATTTCTTACATTACCATTCCACCAACCATTTTAATTAACCAAAGGAAGAAAATTTGTCCTCCTTATTTGTTAAAAACAACCTCCAATCCCATAAATTCCTCTCTTTCAGACCTATATTCTACTTTTAAGGTTGTTGTCCTTGGACAACCTTCTCCCTTTTTACTAAAGGTAGAGATTGAGTTACATAATTTTCAACAAACTGGACTCTGCTCCACTTTTTGTGGCGTGTACAGTAAGGAATTAATAAGTCTTATGATTTAAAAGTGTAATAAAAATATAATACAGTATCAAAGATTACTTTGTTGTTTGTTTAGAACACAAAGTACAAGATATAAACAGGATCAGAACCTGCTTCCAGACTTCTGATTGAAAAATGGTTCCACAGAAGGGCTAACCGGACTAAAACATGGTTCTCCCAATTAAATTAAGTTCAATTGGTTAAATTGGGACAAATTGAAGAGTTTAACTATTTAAGATAGTTATAAGTAAAATAAGGCCGGTCCTCCAAGCTTATTGGACAATGTGAGTGCCATTGTAGCTTGTAATAAGTTATCTAATGTATGATTAAACTGATGGGGGTGTTGTGTTTTCAATTTGGGGAAGAAACCTGCTCTTTAAATGTTTAATAATTTTTAGATAATCCCTGTGTCAATTCTTTTGGCAGTGGGGGCTGGGGAAATATTACCAGGTGAATATGATCAACCTGTTTGGAAATTGGTGTCATTTTTAATTAAATTGGTTCCACATCTATTTCACATTAATTACAATGGTATGATATCTATTTCATTGTAATAAAACTAAAATAATTATTTCAACTACTAATCACATGTGAGTAAAATTCCTTTGGGGTTTGGACTTGACAAGCGCTTGCCCTGGAGAACCAATCAGGTCAAATAAAATGTTTAAGTCTGTAATACATATTACAAAAAGATTTAATTTGATTTATATGTGATCTTATAATATAAATTACTGGGTGTTAAGCTTGAATTCTCCAGGATGTTAAAGAAGAAAACTATACCAAGAAATGGTTCTTTATCCATTGATTGAGCGTTTGAAAGTTGCTTTTCCAAAAAGTAGGGGGTATCAAATATGACCAAATCCACCACCATCTAATCAACTGGTTTTGAAAATCTACCATTTTTCAAAACCATGGGTATCTGCTTAAAATGGTTCAGAATTCTCAAAAGTGAATTTTTTTGGAACAACCTAATTCACTGGTTTCAATTGTGGATTTGGTCATATTTGATACCGCCATTCAAATCTTAATTATATTTGGAAGAAACATAACTGTAACATTTTCAATATTTGGTCATGGGTGTGTACTTGAAATCCAATCCTTCTGTTCAAGGCAGTTATTTCTAAGCTTTTTCTTAACTTTTAGACTATGAAACACTTTGTCGAAATGGTCAGGCCTAATTTCTGTTTTGTTCAGAATATGAAAAGTAACAAATAAAGAATGATGATTGTTATTCAAGCTTGCAGTTTCAAGTATTACACAGTAATATCTACAATACTGCTCTGTTTTTTACGCTTCAAAAAATCTTTTTAATTGTTTCCTGCAGTAAAAAAAGATACACAGGCTCAAATTGGTAGTTTCATTGGGAACTTAACCCAGTAACCTTGAAAATTCCTTCAATTGACATGTTGATTTTTTTAAATCATCTCTAAATACGTTAGTTCACAACTGCAGCTACAAAACACCTGCGAAGCTTACATACCCATAAAAGGGGGTATCAAATATGACCAAATCCACCATTAAAACCCGTTGATTAGAAATTGCCAAATCCACAATTTCTAATCAACGGGTTTTCAAAACGGGGTAGCTAAAAAGCAAACGGGTTTTGAAAATGAAAAACCCTGGTTTTCCATCCAAATCCTTCATTTCCAAAATAACCCAATAAAATCACATCTCACATCAGCTCACGCTTCACCGTTCAATCCATTGCCTCTTGTCAAACCAAGCAAACATCACACCTCACCTCAACCAATCATGCAACAAGCACCCTCTCAACACAAGTAACTATGTCAAGCAGCCAACTCTGCTGCAACCATATTGATTTTTGACTCACAAACATCCACCTACCTACCAACATAGAACCTGGAAGAAGTTATTTGGTAAGACTAGTTCTCACCAGCTCACCATGGTGCTTTCCCTAACCCTTCACTCACGACTAATCTGCCCTGATCCTAACAGCTCTCAACTCGACTCGATTCATTTGGTTATCAAGAGCAACTCCCTGAATCGGCTTGAGCACCATTTGAAAAGGCCTTCTTCCTCTCAGGTATCAATAACCTGTGAATTCATACTCTTCTTTTTTACCCTCCATAAGACCAATGCCGATTCCATTTCCTCTATCTCCCGGTAGTCAGTCTTACCAAGTCACACCACCGACCTTCCTGAGCAGCCTTTTGAACTCTGAGTTCTACTATGGTCGTGTTGTCCGATCGACCGCCATCTCAATTTGATAGAGCATATCAGTATCCCCAAGATAATTACAGTCAGCCACATCCATCACGAGAGCAACTTCCACCATCAATCTTTCAGTCTCACCAGTGATTGAGAATGTACATGCCAATGGTTCCCAATCTGGGATGTATAAATCCTTCACCAACCGACTCCCCATCTTGTAACGTTTCACCCAAACTTCTTCCTGTTCCTGCCTGTATGTCTCAAAGAATTTTGTGATCAAATCCTCAAACATCTCTCGACCTACCACCCAATGATCTTGATGCAGTTGGTGCTAAACTTGACACACTCAGAAACCAACTAGACTATCGTAAATATGAAGGTCCCCTGTTTGAGGTCCTCCTTGTTGGTAGCAAGAAGCCCGTTTAGCATATTGACGAGTACTCAATATCCAATCGATCAAGCCAATATGAAGAAACATGTCGATGTGTTCAATAAGCTCATCAGAAGGTTCATCCTACCCTACATCCTTATCAACTAAATGTCTGTCTCCTGTTGACTTCTATTTGGCTCAACTTGTTTCAGATACAAGTACTTGCAAAAGATCTTCAAAGAGAACGCTCTCACCGGTTTACTTCAGTATATCAACAAGTTTGAAGGTCCCCACCTCGAGAAGCTAGCCTACTCTTTGGCCCTATTCATCTCTACCGGGTTGACGAGCTCCTGCCTCAACTTTTTCTCAAATTCGCCAATCCCATTGACCCGTTGCTGAGTGTATCTAACGACTTCAGCAAACAGTAACTCAAAAGCAACGAGATTGACATCCAAAGAAGAGACGGTATAGCTATTCAAAGCAAGGGTAGTCAATCCTGAGACGGCAGTTGAAGTAGATGAGGTTGAGATGTGCCTTGAAGAGGAGATATTAGGGGTAGGAAAGATTGGCCGACTGTAGATCGACGTGGCTGTAGGTTTCCTGGTTTGGAAGAGCGGAGTGAACCTTTGGGATAGACTGGTCAGATCGGCTGGAAGTGATTCCCGCTGTGGATTGCTTGATCAAAAGTTGCTGGTTGACATCCTCTAGTAAGTAAGAATCAGCTGACCACCTTTCGGGATCTCTTTGTCGGGGTGGGGTCTTGGACATGTATGGCTTCTTCCCGCCCCACAAACGGGAGCCATCCGAGTTGGAGGCTCATTTCAAGGCAGCTAAGCTAGATGCAATCGTTGCCTATGCCCACAAACAACAAAGCGGGCAAGTGAGAGACAAGACGTTGGTCAGGCTCCGAGAGATGGTTGCCTCGGAGGAGCCACAAAACGAGGTTTGGCCGTTCTGTGAACCCTCCGGTGGATGCAATCGTCGTTAACTCATGCTTCGTTCCGAGTAGATCATCAGCTTCTTACAAGAACAAGCCCAGAGTGGCTTGATTCCTGATGTTGACTTCATCGCCTTGGTATGGCACGGCCTCATGGATAGGCTAGACATGGGTAGTCGGCCAGACCAAATTGTAAATATGGTAGTTAAAGCAGTCATTGTGAGTATTTCCTTTAATTTGTGATCCCAAGTTATGTGTCTTCATGAATAGTGTAATGGGTTGGGTTTTCATCGATCATTGGTACTCCCAGGGTCAAGAAAAACCAGCATCCTCATCCTCATCAAAATTGACTCGACACTAGAACTGAGCTCGGATTAGATCAGGAAGATACTCCGTGCGCTCCTGGTCGATCTGAGGGGCTGGAATCCAATACCGCTTCTCCTGGATCTTCTTCCTCTTCTTCTAAGGTGCCCACTCTTTGGTATAAACACAATTGCTATGCTCGAGGGGCGAAAAAGCAAGGATATGACCTACGATGTTCCGAATCCGCTTGTGTCTTCTCTCAGTGGATCACAGGGTAAAAACGCTGATGGAACTGCCAGGGATCACCAGATTGGTAATCAAGCTGGATCAACTTCTAACAGCCAACCAGGAAGCGAATTCTCACTCGGAGTTCCCAAACAGTTCACAAGTCGTTTAGATCCCAAGGTTGCCTCGGTGATAATAACACTGTATGCTCTTTTCATGACTCCATCTCAGCTGCCTGTGCAATTAGCAATTGACATTATATATTCATATTCCTGGTATACTATAGGCACCCATTGCATTAGTGATGAGGAAGGAGGGGAGCAATCTTTGGCCTCTGAACCCAACCAACTGCAGGACCCCATCCCCTCCCCAATCCAATCTGATGTGCCAGTGACTGGTCAACAATCAAGTGAGAACTGTAACATCCATTGGTGATGTGCTATTCTTCTTGATCAAGAACAGTCACAGCACATTAGTGACAAGGAAGGAGGGGAGCAATCTTTGGCCTCTGGACCCAACCGAACTCAAGACCCACCCCACATCCAATCCCCAATCCAATCTGATGTGCCAGTGACTGGTCAACAATCAAGTTAGAACTGTAACATCCATTGGTGATGTGCTCTTCCTCTTGATCAAGAACAGTCACAGCACATTAGTGACAAGGAAGGAGGGGAGCAATCTTTGGCCTCTGGACCCAACCAAACTCAAGACCCACCCCACATCCAATCCCCAATCCAATCTGATGTGCCAGTGACTGGTCAACAATCAAGTTAGAACTGTAACATCCACAGGTGATGTGCTCTTCCTCTTGATCAAGAACAGTCACGGCACATTAGTGAGGAGGAAGGAGGGGAGCAATCTTTGGCCTCTGGACCCAACCGAACTCAAGACGCTCCCCACATCCAATTCCCAATCCAATCTGATGTGCCAGTGACTGGTCAAAGATCAAGTAATAACTTTAACGTACATTGGTGATGTGCTCTTCCTCTTGATCAAGAACAGTCACGGCACATTATTGAGGAGGATGGAGGGGATAAATATCATTGCCAGGAGCCACTGTCACCTTCTTTTTCAATATACAATTTACAACACTTCATTTTCATCTGATTGATTGTCACAAACACTTAATGGCCCAACTCCTTTCCAAATGATTTAGTGGCAAGGTCAATCGTTTGAAGAAGAGATGGCATAAGTGATAAAAAGAAATTCAAACACACCTCTTCACCGTCCCTGCCTCCTTCAGACCTATTCTCATTTGTTTCTAAAGGTTCCAAGATTGCTGACTAATTCATCACGTATAAAGAATATTGAATATATTAGCAATTATCAAAAAGACAATGAAACAACTGATTGATCTTACAACTGGAGCCCTGGAGTGATTGGAATCCACAGATACATTATCTGAGTCATCTTTATCGACATTTTTGTCCAAGTTGTTGGCCTCGGGACCAGGAGAGTCAGAGCTCTCATCACCGTTTTGAGCATCGACTTTGTACAAGGGCGTCACAAACGGTTTCTTACACATCAGCTGATGCATACCATGGAAATGTGGACAAATTTTGTCAAGCTTCTCGTCAATGGTGATAATTCCTGCCGATTGGTCTTCATCGGTGAGTCCAAAGCCAGTGGAGAGGGATTGGGTATGTGTTTTCTTGTACTTGTCCTTGTAGCTGTTAAAACAATCTTTCATCTGCCTGGCTGTTAGATTGATTTGTGAAGGGGATTGATTTCTCAGATTGATTGCCATAAGCTCAAATCTGTTAATCTTCCCTTTGGCTGGCCTTCCAACCGCCGGTGCCTTACCAGTTCCAAAGCACAAATTGTAATTCTTTTGGATTTTGAGCCAGTCGATGATTATGAGGAAGTCGTCCTTCTTTAGGTGAGAAGAAGTTTTTCCGGTTGTATCATTGTCAGAGACATGTTGTGCTTGCTTCTTGATGGGTTTCTTCCTGCTTGCTGACGTCTTTGGTATCACTTTTCCTTTTCCGGTGATGAATTTATTAGTTTTTTTGATAGGCATTGTTCTGGGATCAGGGAATGATTGATTAATGTTTTTTCTGCAAGCAAGTTTATAATCTACTAAACTTACCAAATTTTGAGGAAAACTGAAGAACAAGTTTGGGTTTGTGACTGGGTGGAGTTGTATTGGCAACGATTTATTGTTGGTTGGGGTTGAATCGTGGAGGATTACTGATTGTATTGGGGTTGTATATTGCAAGTTTGGATCCTGAGTTTTGATTGGTTGAAATGTGGAGAATTGTGGTTTTTGTAATTATATTGGGGTTTTTGTTGTTGATACTTGACACGTCTAGTGCAAATAATGGCATTATTTGGAATTTTTATCCACTGGTTTCATAATTGTGGATTTGGTGAAACCCGTTGATTAGATAATCGTGGATTTGGTCATATTTGATACCCCCTAATAACCCCTCCGCAAAAACATCTCTTTGTTGAGTTGAACCTTTTTGCTTGAAACTTCCTGTGAACTGTCCAAAAATGTCTTTTGAAAAGTCATTTGGTTTTTCAGAAACACTTCCTCAGTAAACCTTTCAACAAATCAAAACTAACTTGTAAATACTCCACCATCTCCCTATAATTGCTGAAAAAAAATATTTTGACCAGTTGATTCCATTTTACTTTTACATAACCAAGCTCAAATTGTCAGCTTTCTGTAATCTACTCCACTTGTTGTGGCATGTACAGTAAGGACTAAAAGAATATTTTTACACTTATAAAGTGTAATAATGCAAGTACCAATAAAAATCATAACTTAAGTGTTATAAAAACACTAAGTATCACAAAAGAACAGGTTATTACCCTGCTGCCAAAACCTCTGTTAAAGGAATAAATCCTCAGAAGGGCTAACCAGATTGATACACGGTTCTTCCAATCCAATTAAAGAGAGTTTAATTGATTGGGTGGGATTTGCTGAGGAATTTTAACTATAAGATAGTATATAAATGATAAAGGCAAGTCCTCCTTACTTACAGGAGAAGGTGAGCGCCTTTTTAGCTTATAATAAGTTATCTGGTGTAGGTTAAAATTGATGGGGGGAGGATGTCTTCAATTTGGTGAAGAAACCTCCTCCTTAAATAATAAATATTTTGTATTTAATCCCTCTGTAATTTATTTGACAGTGGGGATTGGGGTAATGTTGACAGGTGAATCTGATTAGCCTGTTTGTGGTAAGAAGTGAAACATGGTGTCATGTTTAATTAAAATGATGCCATAGTTATTTCACATTAATTAAATTAAATTAATGTTTATTTTTCTTAATTGAACTAAATAACTATTAATCACATGTACATATAACTTCCTTTGGGGTTAGTGCTTGGAAAAGCGCTTGCTCTGGAGAGTTAAACAGGTGGGAATTTATTTATAAGTTATTATTGCATAATTAATATATTTTACATAAAGATTTACCTTGATTTATGTGTAATTTTATACTATAAATTACCATCTGTTAATCTTGGATCTTCCAGGATCTTCAAGAAGAAAACTATGCCAATAAATGGTTCTTTATCCATTTATTGCATGTTTGAAAAAATAGATCTTCCAAAGATTTTCATTAATTAAATTATAACTTAATTTTGGTAAAAAATAGATATGATTTAAATAAATAATTTTATTGAATGTGGTCATGAGTGTGGCTTGAACTCAGGTCCTATTTTTATACCAGTGATTACTGAGCCAGTCTTTAACTGTTAGACTATTGTATCATTTGATAATATGATAAGGTCTAATTTCCATTATGTTAAGACTGTTAATGTAATAAAAGATAATTGTTAAAATAAAGAATAATTATAATTATTCAAGCTTGCAGTTTCAAGTATTACATGTTACATACTACATGTAATATCTTGGTGGCTGACACAAATTCTCCTCTGAGGTTTTTTATCATGTGGAATTCTCAGACCTACAACATAACCGTATTTACAAATGTGAACTGTCCAATATCCTCCTAAATAACTCTCTCAAACAAAGAAATTGCAGAAAAATCTGAGTCCCTTGCCTTTCTCTTACAAAAAAAAAACAGTTGCAACACATACAACCAACCATTTTGTCAAATTCTGTGATGGCAAGGACTAATATCCTTCAAGCTACACAAGGTTCAAGGCAAAAAATATGGGGAAGAATATACATATACATATGTTTTTAATCTTTTATATTTATATTCAAGATATTACATCTTTTATGGGGGGTCCTGCAAGCAGGGGTGTTTAGTTGTCTCCAAAGGTGTTTGTGCTTAATAGAAAAATACTTACTGTAGGCTTTCAGGGAAGGAAGTGAGGGGGTGTTCTCATGGTAAACTGGGAAGCTGGAAGCTGTTGGAAATTTTGGCTTGAAGGCTGGACAGAGTTTGAGTTGAGAACAGAAGGTGTTGAGTTTTGAGGACTGATTTACTAGGCAGGACACTAGTACAATTTAATGGTGGAATGCTGGTTGTAAATATGATAAATCTGGGGAATAAAAAAACAGGGGGAAGAAGGGACCTCTTCAATGCCTTTCTGGAGCCCTGATGGAGAAAAATCAAGTTTTATTTTGGCTATGGACACCACACAAGGCAGGAGTTATCCCTAGTAGACAAAAATGATGTGATTTATAAAATTATTGTATGTACTGGGTGTCAATAATTAATAAAGCCTTTCAATCATCTAATGAAAGCATCTAAGGGAACTTCAAAAGCCCTGATTTGAATGTATAACATGCATTCATTGTGTGATCAACGAGTATTTAATCCACACAATCAAATTACAGTACAAATCTCTCTTTCTGTTTAATTTGTTTATTTATAATGTATGGTTCTGTACCATTTGAATGCTTTGTATCCTTGCATGATTTGTGCTTGTCTAGCTCTCCAGTCAATTATTTTACCAGGAA
Organism: Puccinia hordei; assembly: GCA_007896445.1. Classification (NCBI taxonomy): domain Eukaryota; kingdom Fungi; phylum Basidiomycota; class Pucciniomycetes; order Pucciniales; family Pucciniaceae; genus Puccinia; species Puccinia hordei. The sequence continues at coordinate 31,492 of RDRW01000189.1, read as the reverse complement.
GATATCCTGGGAAATGTGTCAGCACTTATTGTTTTTCCGGTGATTAAAGAGCTTGTCATTTCTGTTTGATTGTAAAAGGTTCTCTTGAGTTCTTTTGAAGCTATCTAACGTTGAATTCCACCTTTGTTTTGTGATTTTAATTTATTATAATAATATTCAAAAGACTGTAAACATTGTGGTGTTTATGTCAAATGTTTATATAATAGTTTATTAATAGGTTAAAGGGATAAATTTCAGTTTATTTAATTGATTATACCATGTTTTCATGAATTATACATACTAGAATACTCTGATGTTACATATGTTTATACCTAGTGAGTATTCTTAGCACTTAGTAGGAATATTCTAAGTTATATCAGCTTGCTACTATGACAGAGCAACCTGTCACAAGCTTTTACACTACTTGTTAAAAAATTACATGGAATATCAAATAAAATTCAAGATGATATTTTATATTCTGAATCTACGCTAAAATTAACCTAGGGTACCTCACTCATAGGTACCCCTAATTCTCACTCCTTCATAATGTAAATTAGCAATTTATCATTAGCAAGTACCTTTAGAGATAAAAGGCACTTGAATTATTGTGTGCTTATATATAGATACACATATGCTTATACCCCATTTCCATTCACGGAAATGAGGTGTTGTATAAATTGAGGGAGATAGTGTAAATCCACCATGTTTTACTCAAACCCCGCATACCGCAGTCTGCATACCTTGAATTCAACCCGCGTGACTGAGAGCTTGCTCCAAAGTTGGAGTATAAGCCCCCGCACAAGCATCAGAACCCTTACAGGCTCTCAGCGTGGCACGCAGACACCAAAGTCAACAATAGGTACACTCAAAGCAACAAAACATGCCCCAGTAACTTCACTACATAGGTTACATATGTAATAAAGATTACTGGGGACCAGAATAAATAATTGTATTATTTTATTATTATTATACACACAAAAAATTACAGTATTGACTGAACAACAGTATAAAAACAAGTACTGTGGCTTATTATAAAATACAAATAAGCCACTGGTACTAATCAATATCAACCAGTACTAATATACTATCAACTGTAATCAACACAATAAATAATAAACTGATAAAATAAAACAATGTGTATTAAATTGGTGACGTGTACTCTAAGCAATAGCTGCTGTAGCGTCACCAATAAAGCCAAAATGGCCAAAATGTGGTCAAAGCTCCCACAAGTTGGCCAATGCTACCTACAGGGTCCGCAGAGGGATCTCAAGACTATTTAAGGAGCTCTTCAACCGCCCAAAGAAGGCTCCTCATGCTTTCCAATACCCACCAAGAAACTTACCCACTTATTATTAGATATAAATCTTTATAAAACAGTCTGGTAAGTTTATTAGTAGTTATTCTTTAGCCTTGTCTTCCCCAACAACACTACAGTGTCCAACAAGCTCCACAATCAACCCATCAAAGTGCCCTCAAGCTCTCTCTAGGATTATTACTAGTAAGTAATAACCCTTTTCTTCAAGATATTCCCCCATTTTCTTTCCTGGGATTAAACCACCCCTGTGTCAACAGGCCCCAGTGTTCCAGGGACCTAAATCCTCTGAATTTATTTGTAAGATACCTTAGAGGGATCTAAACCACCCCTGATTTATCAGGCCCCTCTGGTTTTAATTATATTGAGTTTATTTAATATAATTATTAACCTTTTTTTGCTATTTTTTACGTCACAATTCCCCAATATTCTTTGGGAATTATAACTTTTATCCCTTACTCAGAGTTTTTACACTCTTTCCTTATATCTTTGCACCATGTGTAGCTAGAAGGACTTGTCCTTGGCATCACGTAGGCTGACAAGTTAATTATATTAATAAAAGGAATCAGTTTTCTGGGGTACTTTGGCTGAGGTGCCCTAGGTTAACTTACTTGCTCTACCAGAATATGAAATATTATTTTCATTTATCTCATACTTTAATAAGTTATGATTTATTTTAAAATGAATTTATTTACTGTACTTGTTTGTTACATTATTACAATGTGATAATGTATATATTTTTAAATGTTACATTTTTCTTATGTTTATTCAAATTTAATATACATTATTACTTGTGTAATAATTTCTCTTCCTCTTTCACATTTATGTTTATTATTTGTCTGTTATTCATTATTGTAGTGAAGTTGTCTCTGAACTAGTAGCAAGCTGACACATGTCAATGCATAGAGTTCCATGATTTTTTTAACAGTAAAACACTTGAAAAAAGCCTCCACGCAAATCAACTGTTTCCAAAAAAAAAATCCAATAAACCCCAATTTTTGGGTGCTAATTCAAAATATCTCCTGAGCTTCCAAGAGAAGGACACAACACCCTAAGAAAAATATGAATAATTTCTTTCATAAAAAAAATTGATGATGGTTTGACCCATCCTTAGAAATGAAAACAAGACTGATGATGCAACCATCAATAGCCCATCCATTCCAGGAAGTTTCCATCATGAAATCAAAAATGACTGTTAATTTTTTATCTCAATAAAAAATACTGTGCTCATAGCACATCCCAATGATTACCCAATGTGCATGCGCTTTCCCCCAATGTTCCAGTTGCCTTGAGAAACTGCTCTCTCAATTGATTCTATCCTCAATAGGTCATCAATAACAAGCAGTGTCAACTAGTCAACTTGCTTCAACTACTTGCCCAACCAATAATTATTTATCATAGATTATTGCTCAAGGGGATTTACCTTGTGAAGTGACTAATCACAATCACCATCTAACAACTTGCCTTCATCCTAACATTTCAAGAGTCAACCAGTAAAGAATCTACTCACTCCTGCAGTGCAGCTGCATACTTCAACAACAAGAACCACACAGGCTTCCTCAAAATGAAAATCAACTGACACTCATTCAACAGATAGGTGAAATATCTTGCCTGTCAACTAAGAACTGATCTTTCCTCCACAGTGTCTATTCTCTTCAAGTTTGACCAATGGCCAGGCTTGATTCCCTTGCAAGAGGTAGTACACTGTTAGAAGTATTTGAAGGGAAAATTCAAGTTGGTTCTTCTCCTACCCTCAACACCTGGTAATTTAATTGATCAAATCAACTTCTTTGCAGACACTAGTTGGGCCAAGGCTCAAGAGTCTCAATTCTCACAAAGCAGGACTCCAGCCTTCTTTAAATCCTTCCCAATAATTTGGTTCAGCAAGGAAGAGAAGAACACCACAATTTTGTCCACAGAATCCAAAATGAATGCACTGTCTAATGGGGAGCAAGAAAATCAGTGGCTTTCTCTTCTCATCAAAGATCCATGGAATATTAATATTTTGCCTACCCTGTTTCAACAGTGGGCCACTATGCTACGCTACACTATTTGACCACTACCTGTTAGCATAGCGGGGTTTTTTTTTGCCAGAAAATCTGTAGTGTTAGCTGGCGCTAAACTTTGCTAAACTAACAGTTAGAATAGCAATTATTTTATCAACCAATTTTTTTTAGTGTTAGCTTTGGAAAATCAGCGCTACGCTAACAAGTAGCAATTTTTTTTTTACACTAAAATATTTTGGAGTTCCCACCAGTGTAGCGCCATCAGATCCACACTGCGCTACGCTAAATTTTAGCTGTTAGCGGCTGTCTTTCCCGCTAGTTAGCTGAATTATCCCACATAGGTTAGCTTGTCCACTAACTGTTAGCTTGGCCACTAACTGTTAGCTTGGCCACTAACTGTTAGCTTGGCCACTAACTGTCACCTTGGCCACTAACTGTTAGCTTTGAAAATCTGTTAGTGGTGATTGTCCAATCATGTCACCCATGGGAATGGACCTCCTGCACAACAGGTTAATCCCAGTCAAGTTTCCATTCTTGGCCACTGAACCATGGCTGCAACTATATGCAACTGCCTGATTCTTTGGCTTTTCAACTTTTCTTGCCCCTCAGTGTGCCAGAAAGGCCATGCCACCAAAACATTCTATTTTGAAGGTGTGTTGCGTGGAATCCTACCTTTCAATGGGTGTGAATGAAACACACCAATTGGTATTGGTTGTGTATCATGCATCCCCACCAATTATGTCAGTATGCCCTTTTGACCCATTACACTAGGAAACAAGGGCACCTGCTATAAAATTCAGGAGAAACACTCAACTCTCACCACGTGAGGAGCCCAGGATTACTGGTATAATACCAATTTTTTATCTGATTCATTTTCTGTCCCAACCCCACCCCTGCTGTACAATGCTGTAATATGTTTTTCTTCTATCTATTGAGTTATTAGATTTTAAAGCTTCTCAACTACCACTCCGATGCGCTTTGGAACCCAAAATTTGTATATCTTTCAACTTGGATCAAAGCCAATGAGCTTGCTTACTCGCATAGACATAATAGTTCTATTGGTTCCCTTGATACTTTCACAACATCTTGCATTGCATCCATTGCTGCTATGTTACAATCAGTTGTCTGGCTTCAGCAGACGACCAATACAAAATTTTTCCAGGAGGAGTGCTATTGCAATTGTCATCTCCAATCCAAGACTTCTGTAATCCATACGTTTGAGCAAACCTGACATGGTACAATGTATAAGATGCACTGATACATACATCCCGTTTCTCTTGCACTTTGCCAAGATTGGCAGAAGGGTTTCATGAAGTGTGTTGGCTAGCCTCAGTTGACAACAATATTCCCATCCTTCAGGGTATATATTCAATTCCTGAGTCTGAAACCATTCATCAAGAATTCTGACCAGATAGATACAGCTCCTTGCCGATTTGGTTGCTCCCCTCTGAGCCAATCTGCCATCTGATTCCTAGAAACTGTTTTCAAAACCCTTGCTAATCCTCCTCCGTTTTGTCCCCCTACTTCATGAAGAAGATATATATATATATATATCCTACCTTCCCCCCCCCCCCCCCCTTGGCTCTATTGATTGATAATTACACTTTACCATACATAGCTTTGTCTTTCCTCTCTTGCACTGCAGTCTGAACTTTTCAGTACAGCCTATGTTTCCTTATTGGCCATCCTATCTGCGATTTTCACTTTTATAGCCTCTACTGGTCTAGTCATCTTTTCCATTTCATCAACCATCTAACCCATTGGACCTTCTCTTGGCTGTCTGGAACATGTATCATCCTTTTTTTCTAGAATTCCTCCCGCCCAGCTTATTGCATTCTAACTTATAAGTTAACATCACACTTATTTTTGTCTCCTCCTTGTCACCCGGAAATTTCCCACTCAAAAATGTCTTCTACCAACATCTTGATGCGGTTGCTCAACCAGTCCAAATCTGCTGCAGACTTTATTATTCCAACTCTTGTCTCTGCATTTCTGCTTGAACTGTATTCTTGACTGGGTCCATTGGCTGATTCCTGCCTTATCTTCTAAGGGTCTTGCTTTTGACAGTGCTCCTCTAGCTCACTGGGATGTGTACGCATCCATAGTTCACATTCCAACAAGCAGAAAATTTCAAGTTGTACTCATTTGGATTTCAATCTCTTTTCTCTTGTTTTACAGGTATGCAGCGTATGAACAATCCATAAGCAAACGGGTGCCCGTATGTGGGCTGGTCATCTCCAAAAATAATTTCAATGCAGATGGGGGCAGCGTTGGAGGCTACAGCGGCGGCAGAGGCAGCTACTCTCCCTTGGCTCTCTCTGGTGGTGGCATCCTCAGTGCATGTTCTACATCTTTGGCCAAAAATCAAAACATGATATTTATCACCAGCAAGTTCTTTGGTGTTCAGCATGCCTGAGGAAAGTTTTTCCCAAGTATTGATGCACAAAATAAGCCCATTTCTTTTTCTGTAGTCTCCCTAGAATGCCAATCAATTCCCCTTTTGCAAAAAAAGACCATGTGTATTTTATGCAAGGACACAGCTATGCTTCAGATGAATTTGGATTTGTTGCTTATGGAAAAATTATCCCAGCTTCAAGAAGTCATGTATGACAACGGCACATTTATCAACTTTCCACCCATTGGCAGCCAGGTCAGTGTGCTTTTGGTTTATGGCGACCATCATGTTCACATTGAATGCTCTATCAGAAGCCTCATGCAACTGGTTTGTCTTTTCTCTTTCATTCTTCCTGGGCCAGTCTTCAACCTTGATCTGACCTCTTTCTCCAACCTTTGGCTCAGGCCTGCAAGTTTTATATTGCCAACATTTGGTTACTGCCCAAGTCACTCCAAGATGTGTATTCCAATGGCTCACAGCCTAGCATTGTCAATCAGACTAGGCTATTTGCATAAAAATTAAAAATTAAAAAAAAAATGGGTGCCTGCAGGGAAAACCGGGTGCACTGCGCAGCCGCAGCTGCGCAGAAAACCGGGCGTAAATGAGGAAAAACCGGGTTTTTTTATCAATGCCCTAAAATAAATAAAAATAAAAATAAAAATAAAATAAAATAAAATAAAATAAAATAAAATTAGAATAAAATAAAAATACAATGGGGCATTAATAAAAAAAACCCAGTTTTTCCGCGTTTACACCCAGTTTTCTGCGCGGTGCACCCGGTGTTCCGCGCAGGCACCCGG